>JBBBDQ010001083.1:1732500-1927500 GCA_037127315.1 Ascarosepion bandense | reverse complement strand
ATGATTAAACATAATAGACATTCATTGTCTCTTATATTTCACAGTATATGTTTAGGAAATTATTTGCTGCCTCGATACACTATATATATATATATATATATATATATATATATATATATATATATATGAGATGAGGTACTTAATAAAAGATGATATATACGCTTAAGTGTAGATTTATATATTTACCGGTACACCTTTTGTCTTTCTTGAATTCTGTGGATATATTTTCCCGTCTGAATCTCAGTAAACCAGTTGGAGAAAAAATGTCGTCTTCTCAGATCTCGCACAAACAGACTTCGACAAGATCTTGCAAAATTCTCCAATTCCTCTTCGCAAATGCAATTTCGGCCGCCCAGCAAGGCACCGACGTGGCTCGGAGGAGCGTATAATTTGATTGCATCTTCCCACAGTGAATCCAAGTGGCTTCGAGCGAAGCTTTTCGGACGTCATCTTCAGAGAGGTACGACTCGGCCGACCCGCTGTGGGTTCGGGTCAGGTCGGCACCGTTTCGCTAGTTGAAAACGTAAGGGGTTACTTCAAATTCTGAACACACACGGAAAGGAACTGTGATTTTCGTAACATCTAAGTTTTTCACACACACACACACACACACACACACATATTGATCTATTTCAGCCTGTTTACTCATGCATTCTCATATAAGTTCGGTGCTCTTTTTCTGTTTCTCACTCTCTCATACGCAGTAAGAGAAACTCGCAGACTCATATATCTTCACGCGCAATTTTTTCTGCTGTAGCTGTCTATCGATTTATCTGTCTACCTATCTCAGTCTGTATGTATTTGTCTTGTTTATATTCGCATTTGGTGAAAATATTTACCTTGTCAAATAAAATTATTAAAACAAATCTTGTGAGAATTAAATCTTTAAAATATTTTCAGATATTTTGCAAAGAGATGCAAACTAGAAATGTATAAATAACGATGTAGATGAGCAAGATGGATGACAAAAAAAAAAGAAGTTTAAATTAAATAGAAAGAGAAAGAAAACTCGAAGAAGAGTGAGAGAGTAAGTAAAAGATGAGAAAGAAGAAGAAAAGAAACCAGGTAAAAGAAAGAGTAATAAAAGAAAGAAAGAAAGAAAGAAAAACTTAAATGAAATAAAAGAAGAAAGTCGAATGAGAATAAATGAGAAAGAAAAATAATAAAATTAATAATAATAAAAAAATAATAATGCTTAAAAATGAGAAACAAGAAAAAAATCAGGTAAAAGAAAATGAAATAAAAAAATTCTTAAATTTTACAAAATAAAAAGTAAATAAATTTGCAAGTTCCAAAGATATAGGTGACCCTTTCCAATCATTCTTTTTGTCTTCCATTTCTTATTTTGATACAATAGAAATAAATATTATTGTGCTCAATTTTATTCAAATCTGCTCTAAATGCGTTTGTTTATACTTCTGACAAGAGGTAGTATTTACATTATTTACACGATCCTGGGCATGACCGGTAAACTGCATCCGGCAGCAAGACCTTTGATTGGGAGGTTGTGAGGAGCATGGAACCACCTCTTAATTGCTGTTGTTCTCAGGTCCACTCTGACAGGGAGTGGTAGCACCTGTCAGGGACCCAGCGATAGGCAAATAGTTAACCCCCAAATTGGGGTCAAAACACTATAAAAGTATAAAAATACACTTTTATAGAAATATATAGATAAAAATAAACTTTTATAGAAGAATATACATTTCTGAAGGAAACATATTATAACAATATCTTTTTGAAGAACAAATTATTACGATAACACATTTTTGAAGGGAAAAAATAATTCCTAGCAAAACATTTTTGGATACAAAACTAGAAGACATTTTCAGCTTTCTAAAATAAACAAGAACGAAAATAAAAAATTTCATTAAAATCTGACTTAATCAACCTTATCACTATAACCGAACATTAAAAAAAAATCCACCTTTTTGGCATTAAATAACCCACTGAGGTGTTGATATGCCATTAAGCAAAACTCAAACTCAACATTATTTACATTATTCGGACTGTTGTCCTCATCTTCATTGCCATGTTTACGACGTTGTATGCTCCGGCCTTCTGTATTTATCTCAATGTAAAAGCTGAGAGAATGCGACAGCACATAGCTGACCGCAAGTTTGGCTCCAAGGACTACTGGAGGATTTGTAAACGAGTGCTCAACAATAGGAAATCCTCAATACCTCCTTTAATCCATGGATTTAAGGTTCTCACGCCATCTGCGGAACAAAGCTGAGTGCTTTGACCACAGATTCTCATCCAACTCTTCATTCGACTCGTCCGGAGTACACCCACCCGACTTCATTATTAGAACTGAGGCCAAACTGCACGACGTATATATTACCCAGACAGTAGTATCCCGAGTAATTTCAAAACTCGACCCCCATAAGGCGTGTGGAGACGATGGAATCCTGGTGATAGTCCTTAAGAGGTGTGCTCCTGAACTTTCTCCTGTCCTCTCTAAACTATTTAACTACTGCCTTTCTGCTTCCTGCTTTCCTGCATGCTGGAAGTTCTCTTCAGTCGTTCCTATATTTAAGAATTGTGGTGAACCCTCGGACCCATTCCAACTATCGCCCTATCAGTCTTCTACCGATATTCGGGAAAGTATTCGAGGCTATAATCAATGCTGAAATAGTTCATCATCTCACCGCCCACAAACTGTTCTCCGACAGGCAATATGGATTCAGCTTTGCCAGGTCTACGGCAGACCTGGTAACAACCGTAACGGAGTACATGCTACAGGCATTTGATGAGTCTGACGAGGCACGCGCGGTTGCTCTGGACATCTCCAAGGCTTTCGACAGGGTTTGGCACTCTGGCCTCCTATGCAAACTACGCAGTTATGGTATTACCGGTAGCCTGCTTGACCTAATCCAATCTTTCTTAAATAACCGCAAAATGAAGGTCGTTCTGAATGGGCGTGCCTCTTCGTCCTACAGCACGAATGCTGGTGTCCCACAGGGCTCTATCCTGGGCCCGACGCTCTTCCTTATTTTCATCAACGACCTCCCAGATGAGATCAAGTCCCAAGTAGGCATCTACGCAGACGACACTACAATATACTCCCGCACCAGTAAGAAACCTGTCGTGGCGGACAGACAATCTCGCTGCTGACCTTGAACGGGATCAACACTCTGTGGTGAACTGGGGCAAGAAGTGGCTTGTCAACTTCAATTCATCTAAGACCAAGCTGTTGTCTGTCAACCTCTCCTGCCTCCCATAAGCATGGACCAAGCGATTCTCCCGGAGAGTAATAAACTACGCCTCCTCGGACTTACCCTGTCCTCAGACCTCAAATGGAACCACTATATTGAATCCATAGCAAAATCTACTGCTAAGAAGGTTGGGTCACTATGTCGATCCAGGATGTTTTTTCCACCTGAATCCATCCTGCATATATACAAGTTAACCGTCCGTCCGTGCATGGAGTACTGCTGCCATTTATGGTCAGGTGGCCGTTCTCCTCAGTGTTCTTGACAAGGCTCCAAAGGAGAGTCTGTAATGTGATAGGTACTGATCTGGCGGCTCGACTGCAGCCACTTCCCCATCGTCGAAATGTGGCCTCCCTTTGTCTGTTCTATAAATACTTTCATGGCTTCTGCTCAGACGAACTTAAGTCACTGGTGCCTCCTCAACAGGTGTTTACTCGCGCAACCAGACTGGCAACTGGGTCCCACCCATTCACAGTCAGGTTAGCCAAATGCAGACAACAATTCTACTCCTGCAGCTTCTTTTGCACTTCCCGCCTGTGGAACTCGCTCCCGTATTCTTGCTTTCCTGACGGCTACAAGCCTCCAGAAATTTAAATGCAAAGTCAATACTCATCTACTAACTACTGGACTCTAGCTCTCTCCCCACCCCTGTATAACCTTCCCTTTCTCTCCACCTATGTATCTGTCATCGCACCTGCTTTCTCAGCTTTCTATTGTTCCTTTCTAACTAGTTTGTACTCCTCACTCTTTTCTAATTAATCTTTTTACATTTATGTAGCCCCCTGCACATCAGTGGCGTTTCCGCCTTGCTCGGGGTGGAAATGATTCAAAAAAAAAAATCTTTAAAGAAATTCTGTTCACAAAACATTAACTGTGAGTTTGGTATGCACAATTTCCATAACTGTTTATCTTTGTGTAATATTGAACTGTGCCAATCAATGATGGAAGGACATTTCTAAAAAAAAAAAAACATATTCCCTATTTTTATATTTCTTTATCTTTAGATTATTTGTATTCAATAATTTCCTTCATAATTCGTTAATATTTATTCCTTTCATTCCTTTTTTTCTTCTTTCTGCACGAATCACTGTCCTACCCAAGTCTCTTCTTTCCTAATATTTCTGTCGGCCATTTTCTTTTTCATATCGACTCTGCTTTAATCGAACTGGTGTCGGCGGGCTAAACACATGAGTTCCATTGATTAATTTTCACCTAATCAAAGAATCCGCCAGCTTAAACTGATTTCCACGAAGATTCGAAAGATTTGCGTTAATTTCGCTTCTATCAAATGCAACCTACACGAAAGAAATACAAGTCTATGAACTTATTACTTCGGAATAATTCTTTCTTAAAATGCAATAGATACATTGAATTCTAATACATTCATTGCCATCTTGGCATAAAACAATTCACTAAAATGCTTATCCTTAAAATCACTTCATAAATTGTTGTGGGTTCCGGATGAAGGAGCCGCAAAAAATAATGAACTACAAAACAGAAATGGAGATAGAAAAGTAAGTTATATTGAACGTAATATACAACTTGATTTGTTGGTTGTTGTTTTTTATGGCATATCAACCTCGGCGGGTCATTTATTGCCAAGTAAATTTTATTTATTTATGGCTGGTAATACCTTTTTCCTTTTTTTTCAACAATTCATTGTTGTTTTTTTATATAAGTTTTGTGTCTACTAATACTTTTTTCTTTTCGAGTATCAAGATTCATTGGGATTTGTTTTTAAGGATAGGGTCCCCAACTCCTACTCTGTTATTTAACCCATAATTGGAGGGAAGGGACGGATTAATACCTTTCCCAAGGGTACCAGTGCTTAAGTGAATGCAGGATATTCAACTGGAATTCGAACTCGGCTCAGCGATTTCTCTTTCCGAGCCGTTATCCACTGCACCACAATGCTTCAATGCACATCCGTCACTAAACGCTTACAGCACCTGGTATTTCCAAGCTGTCACCCATCTAAGTACTGACCAGGTTCAACGTTGCTTAACTTCGGTGATCGAGCGAGAACCGGTGTATTCAACGTGATTTGACCGTAAGCCGATACAGCTTGAACGCAGGTTAGTAAAAGCAGGAATACTATTAGTAAGAAATAAATAAATACAAGTCTTGAAGTGAAGAAGTTGGAAATAGTATATCCGTGTAGATTATTCTAGCTGAGTGGAGCTCAGAGCCAGTCTGACTTCTGATGCGGTAGTCGGTGGGTAAGCTCAGTAACTTACGTATTAGTTCCGGTACTCTCCGATAATTCGCACGGATCTCTATGATTGCTCTCCCTGCCAACTGCAACGGTATTTAGTCGCCTTCCCACTTAAGGCGAAATGTGACACAAGGTCTTTTTAATGTGTGTCTTCCGGGCCATATAGCCAGGCCCAAAATATCTGTCTATCCCGAGTTGTAATTCTACCCATCGGCGGAACCACGACCGGGTTAGTGCTCTCTACCCGAAGGCAGAGAGCGCTCTCCGCCCGAAGGCGGAGCTGACAGTGTCATAGTAGCAGAGGCAACTGCCAACTGAAACGTATTTACCAAACTTCCCACGCAGGGTTTGATGTGACACAAGGACATTTTATAGTGGGTCTTCCCGGCCATATAGCCGGGCCAAAAAATGTGTCTATTATAACTGAGTCGTGATTCTACCCTTAAGCGGAACCACGACTGGGTTAATGCTCTCTGCTCGGAAGCAGAGCGCGCCCTCTACCCGAAGGCAGAGAGCTGATAGTGTCATAGTAAGAGCGGCAAATGCCGACTGAAACTTCTGTTCTCTCCATGGCAGGAGTATATGTACACTCAGTCAAGCCCATTATCATATACAAAAGAGGAGATTCCACAACATAAATTTTTTACATACTACCAAAGGGAGGTTAGGTTATAATTTTAACATAAAAATTGATAACATTAAAATCGAAATATTTATAATTTCCTTCATCTCTAGATTTATATGCACTTTGATTATTCACACATTTTTAATCTTCACGGCAATATATTCAATATTTGTTTGTTTTAGGATTGTCCTTTTCATTGACACAAGTTAGGCTGTTATAGATTCAGGTAGCTCATAGTTTTCAATACATTCAGTCAGTTCAGTGCCATACAAGGTACTCGAAAGAGACATGATTGACTGAGCAGAAGATTTTCCCGCAGTAGCTTGCGGTAGACTGGTTTCCAACCAAGGCTATAGAACCCAATCTGTTCTGTTATTTGATTCATAGCTAGAGGTGGAAGAGATGTATTATATTATTAAGTAGTAATTAGTGGGGGATCAGTTTATTACATCATAACAATATCAAACTGATCCCCCACTTTACGCCCAGTAGAAGACTTAATCAATGTTTCCAACTATTATATTCAGTCAGTCAGTTAAGTGCCATACGTGATACACGCTTGGGCGATCATGTCTCTTTCGAGACATGATTGACTGGGGAGATGATTATCCCGCAGTAGGTTACCATTACTTTCTGCGGTAGATTGGTTTCCAACCAAGGCTATAGAACCCAATCTGTTCTGTTATTTGATTCATAGCTAGAGGTGGAAGAGATGTATTATATTATTAAGCAGTAATTAGTGGGGGATCAGTTTATTACTTCATAACAATATAAAACTGATCCCCCAATTTTCTTTCATTTTTTTTCTGAAATTTCGTCGTTGTTTGGTCTATCGTATCCGCAGTATTTCTTCGTAGAAGCACCTTCCTTTGGCTTGAATTTTCTTTAGCTTTGAGGAGATTGCCCAGTACTCACTGCCATACAGGAGGATAGGTATGATGTAACAGTTTAGTTTTCTTTTCCTTGTTCCCAGCGAATGTTTCTAATTCTTAGTACTTAGTCATTTGGAATGCGTCTTTGACTGTCCGAATAGAGCATCGATATACAATTCTCACTTTGGCCTGAACCTTTTAATAAAACCCTTGCATTCTCTTTGACTATCCGAATACAGCTTTGGATTTCAGTGTCACACTTTCCGTCTGCTATTAAAAAGCACTTGTTTGATTGTGGTACCTCCGATATACAATTCTCACTTTGGCCTGAACCTTTTGATAAAACCCTTGCATTCTCTTTGACTATCCGAATACAACTTTGGATTTCAGTGTCACACTTTCCGTCTGCTATTAAAAAGCACTTGTTTGATTGTGGTACCTCCGATATACAATTCTCACTTTGGCCTGAACCTTTTAATAAAACCCTTGCATTCTCTTTGACTATCCGAATACAGCTTTGGATTTCAGTGTCACACTTTCCGTCTGCTATTAAAAAGCACTTGTTTGATTGTGGTACCTCCGATATACAATTCTCACTTTGGCCTGAACCTTTTGATAAAACCCTTGCATTCTCTTTCACTATCTGTTGATGCTAAATACTTTCTTCTTGATTTCCTTCCTTGCTTTCTGTAGGTGTTTTTGGAGTTTTTCTTTCTGTGTCCGCTTTTAACACTGTGCCATTTTTATATCTTATGGTGTAAAGTTTGTATCCGCCAATATTGAATCCTGGTAGGACATCTTCTTCTCTCAGAATCGCCTCGCTGTGCTTTCATTTCTTTACATAGTGCGTGGTCGAGGTTGACCATAAGACATTTTCTTTGATATAATTCTTTCTTTGTAAAAAAAAACGTCTTAGATTTTATGGATTTAAAATTTCCATCACGGTAACTGAATGATGAAGACTTATCACTTGTTTATGGTGACAGGTTGTTTGGACTAAGTTCTTCCTTTAGAAACCTTGTCGGCGTCCTAATAAACAACCACATCGAACTGTTTATATTCTTGATACAGAAGTTGGAATCCAATATATATATATAAGTAAATTTATTATACAATTAAAAATTAAAAATATATTGCGACACGCAAATTTCTACGTTTTGAGATTTCTGTCTCGCCCTCAGGCAATGTTAAATGTTATTTGCGAAAATTATTTTCATTTAAATACAAGAAACAATACGTTTATTATTTATAGATATGAGACGACATAAAATTTATGTGTTCCATTTAACTAATCAGAATAGAAATTCACTTTAAAATTTGACACACACAATGACGATAGAAATCTCGAAACATAGAAATTTCCGTGTCGCAATGTATTTTTAATTGTATAACAAGTTTAATGATATAATTATATTGTGGTCTACAATATGTGGTCTACTTGGTATTGAGCACTTTTTTGAAAAAGAATGTAAATGCCAGAGAACTCAAAATTGTAAAACCTTGGGTCCTCTTTACCTGGATATATATAAATTAAACCTAGTGAAACAACAAACCTACCAAGGTTTCACCCAAACGGATCTTCAGGGAACGGACCAGAGTTCCCTGAAGATCCTTTTAGGTGAAACTTTGGTAGATTTGTTGGCTCACTAGTTTTAATTTACTTTTTCTACTCGACTTAAGAATTGAGCACTTTTTTGTTATTGATTATTCGTCTCGGGTTTTTTCTTTGGGCTACGTGCTGGCTCGGTCGAAATCTCTTTAGCTGATGTTCATGTGCTTAGCTCTTTCTTTTTTTACAACCATTTTTTCCTTCCACGTATATACGCGGAGGGTTTTTCGAAACGAGTATAGTGATAAGTTTGTATATGTGTATATATATATATATATATATGTGTGTGTGTGTGTGTGTCTGTGTGTGTGTGTGTGTGTGTGCGTGTGTGTGTGTGTGTGTGAGAGAGAGAGAGAGAGTTGAGAGGAACAAGGTTTGGCTTTTGGTTAACTTTCTTTCAAATTGTGAATATTTTGAGGAATTAAATTTTTTTTTTTTTTTTTTGCAGAACATGTATAGAAAGTTTGTATATATCCAAGATTATGTGATATATGCTCATGACAAAAAATGACGGATTTTTCTTCTTTTTTTTTTGTAGATCAGAAGAGATTAGAAACAACAAAAATGTTTTGATACAGAAGGATGCTGAGGACCGAAAATATGAGCAACGATAAGGTGCTGGAGAGGATGAAACGAAAAGAAAACTTATACTTAACATCAAGAAAATACAGTTGAAGTCTCTGAGACGAGGTGGTGGTGGGGGTGCTTGGAGAATCTAATACTCACGAGAAGGATAAAGGGAAAGAGAGACAGCGGAAAGCAAGGCGAGACATAATTGATGGGCTTGTGCAAGTGGATGTCAGAGCAGGATTTGAGAGAGATACCAAGAGAAAAAAGTATTAAGTGCGACAAGGGATAGGAGGAAGTGGAGGTCCATGATCGCCTGCGCCCTGTAAAAAACACGATCCATAAAAGAAGAATATATAGAAAGTAAAGATAGTATATATCTGTCTTTGAAATGAAGTAGAAATATAATGAATCTCAATAGTGAACGCTTTAAGCAAAAAAGGCTTTGTACGTTTTTCTTTAAATACTTTCACGGCTTCTGCTCCGATGAACTTAGATCACTGGTGCCCCCTAAATACGAATTTGCACGAGATACTAGATTAGCAACTAGATCCCACCCTTTTACAGTGAAACCGATAAAATGCAACCGCAACTTCTACTCCAACAGTTTCTTTCCTCGCACTTCCCGACTGTGGAATTCCCTTCCACACGATTGCTTCCCCGACGGCTACAATCTCCAGAAGTTTAAATGTAATGTCAATAGACATCTCCTAACACACTAACCTGCTCCCATTCTATCAAACTCTTCCCATCTGCCCAACCCGCAACCTCGGTATCCTTACTCATCTGTCACCTTCCTCCTGACATTCCCTATGTCTAACCACTCCTTCTCTTTACCTTCCCCTATGTAGCCCCATGCGCAATAGTGGCAGTGGAATGCCTTGCTTGGGGTGAGATGATTAAAAAAAAAAAGTATTCTATGTGCGTTAAGGTACGTAGCATGTGCGTTGAGGTACGTAGCATGTGCGTTGAGGTACCTTCTGGTTCGGAATGGTTAATCGGATTGCCGAGTTCGAATTCCAATTAAATTCGTTACGTTCACTTACGCGTAAATAACCTTGTGAAAGGTACTAATCTCTTCTCCCTCCAGATATGGGTTGAATAGCAAGGCAGATTAAGTTCTATAGCCTTGGTAGGCATCCAGTTAACCGCAAAAAGAGATAGCAACATACTGCGTTAAAATCTTATGCCTAGTCAGTCATGGATCGAGAGAGACATGATCGCCCAAGTGTGTATCATGTATGGTATTTGTTGGGACGCCCACGCCTATTCGGCTATAATGGACTATTCCATTACTATGTAAAGTAATGGTGGCATCTACGTAGGAGAGTGTGCCGAGCAGCCGATCGACAAGTCAGTCGTAGACTTCCGGTGACGACCCGGAAGTACCCATTGCTCATACTACGTCTTACGACGGTTGAGACGATTAACCTTTATTCTTGTATTGGATACTAATAACGTTTGTAAATACTATTTTCACGGAATACAACAATTAACCTATTCCTGTTGTTGAGTTATTCATTCTTACTCACGACATAACAGTATTTAACTGACTGATATAGCCTATGAATATGTGAGGCAAAGCGTTAATAATAAAGACTGTGATAATAATCTTTATTTAGATGTTCAAAGCCGTTCGCTGATAGGTGTTTTTCTCTAAACAGGATTTTTACTGATTTGTTATGCAGAGTCCGACTCAGAAGTAAAGAAAAAGAAAAGAAAAGAGATATTCAGTAAAAGAGAAAAGAAACAATTAGCTTTTACTAGCCGTCAAAATAAAATGAAGAAGGCGTAAAAATAATGGTATAATATCAGTCAGTTCAGTGCCATACATGATACACACTTGGGCGATCATGTCTCTTTCGATCCATGACTGACTAGGCATAAGATTTTCACGCAGTATGTTACTATCTCTTTCTGCGGTAAACTGGATGCCAACCAAGGCTATAGAACTTAATCTGCCTTGCTATTTAACCCATATCTGGAGGGAGAAAAGATTAGTATCTTTCCCAAGGTTATTTACGCGTAAGTGAACGCAACGAATTTAACTGGAATTCGAACTCGGCAATCCGATTACCCATTCCGAACCAGAAGGTACCTCAACGCACATGCTACGTACAAAGCCTTTTTTGCCTAAAGCGTTCACTATTGAAATTTATTATATTTTTTTTATAACCATGTCGCCCCAAGCAAGGCATTTTACTGCCACTGTTGTGCAGGGGTTACATAAGAGGAATGTTATGAAGAGTGAGAGGTTGCAGGGAGTGTCAGAAAGAGAGTAGGAGAGGGAAGAGATTACTGATGAGAGTGGGGTGGACGAGAAGGAATGTTATGAGGAGTGGGAAGTTGCAGGGGGTGTCAGGAAGGGAGTAGGAGAGGGAAGAGAGTATTGATGAGAGTGGGGTGGATGTAGAAAAGCATAAGAGAGAGGATGTAAGTTAGTGAAACAGGAGATGACTATAGACTTTACATTTAAATTCTTGGAGATTGTAACTGTCAGGAATGCAAGTATGCGGAAGAGAATTCCACAGGCGGGAAATTCGAGAAAAGAAGCTGCTGGAGTAGAATTTGCGTTTACAATTTATTAGCTTCACAGTAAAAGGGTGGGGCCAAGCTGCTAATCTTGTGGCTCGAGGAAATTCGTATATAGGGGGTACCAGTGAGCTAAGTTCATCGGAGCATGAGCCGTGAAAATATTTGTAGAAGAGACACAGGGAAGCCACACTGCGTCGGTGAGAAATCGACCAAGACTTTCTATATATTCTTCCTTTATGGGCCGCGTTTCTTTAGGGCGCAGGAGATCATGAACCTCCACTTAAGAAAAGAAAAGACACGAGACAAAAAGAGAATAAAAAATATGGGTCAAGAAAAGTAGAAAAAGAGAAATAGGATGTAAAAGGAATTTTTAGATTTTGCAGTTACTTAAAGCGACTGGCATAGACTTAGTAACTTGTATTTGATTTTATATGCGTTCAAACTTTATTGGTGGTTATTTCATATTTATAACCTTGGGACTAAGGTAATCTCCGTAAATGCCACTTGGGTGTTTATGTGGAATAATATTTAGCAAGTTAGTCTTGCTTATTATTACTGCTGTAAAGAGTTGATATTCTCTTGGTGTCACACATTTGTAGTACGATGACTGCCAAATCTTACTTTTATATCGACCTTTCACAGGATGGCATGGATGTGCGATGTGGTGCTGTGGATATCGTCACGGAACGAGAAATAGGAGAGCCGATTTCTAACTTCAGCTGAATTCGTTGCATTCACGCATAACCATGGGAAAGGTGTAAATCCGTCTCTTGAATCCGACTATGCGTTACGTAACAGGACAGATTCGGTTCTTTAGCCTTGGTCGGCAGCTAGTCTACAGAAAGTAATGGCAACCTACTGCGGGAGAATCTTCTGCCCAGTCAGTCATGTCTCTTTTGAGATGTGATCGCTTAAACGTGTTTCACGATTGGCATTTTACTGCAACACGATAAAAACAACATACGTACACACACGTAAAACGCACACACACAAAACGCGCACACATATACATATACATTACGAAATATGTAACACACACACACACACAAACACACACACACACACACACACACATATATATATATATATATATATATATATATATATATATAGGTATAGGTTTCCAGTCCGTAAACGGTGAGGATAATCCAACAAGATTAACTTTACAGATCAACCTCTTCACGACGGCCTGGGCAATCCCAGACAGATCTGACGCCAATGCCTACGTCCTGACTCTCTTTTCCTCTTTCTCTTATTCCGGCAAAATGTTTTGTACCAAATGAAAGGAATATTGTAAGGTCTGATGAAATGAGCTAATTAAGCTCATAGAAATGATTTATAATTTATAACCAATTGAAATGACGTGTTGAGTTTTCCTTTATAAATGTAATATATATATATATATATATATATATTACCAACTGCATTATACATACTGATTATGCTTAGTGTATGTCTGTAAACTTTTCTGACCTCATCACATAAACAGAGATCGAGAAAAATTTGTGACAACCAATTTCACTATTTACCCGCGTCGGACAGACTGTCGCCTAAAATTTTCAAAATCCATCTTAGACGGAAGATTTTTTTTAATAAACGCAAAGTGTAAAAATGGCGGAAGAGAAAAGAAGAAAGAAAATTAAACTTTCTGTGACCAAAAATAATAAACTGAGTAAAAGAAAAAAGACCAGCAGGCAGCCGGGTATGAAAAAGAACGAGCAAGTGATATAGAAAGAAAGTTTTGAAAAGATCGACTGAAAAAAAAAACAAAAAAAACAAACTCAAAAAGCAGGTAAAAGAAGATAGAAGACATCAAAGGCGATCAGGGGTGAGAAAAAATTGGTCAGGCAACGGAAATGAAACGAGGGCAAAAGTCTGGGAGAAGAGAGAAACGAGGAGAAGATATCGACAGAAAGAAAGTGTTAAACCAAATAATAAAAAAAAAACATGAAAAAAGAGACGATAAAGAAATCGGGGGAAAAGTGATAAAGAGAGAGAAAGAGAGATAAAGAGAGATAAAGAGAGAGATAAAAGAGAGAATGAGAAAAAAGAAAGAAAGAAAGAATAAATAAATAAGACTGAGAAATAAAAGATTAAAAAGAAAGTTTGAATATTGAAAGTGAAAGACAAATAGGAGATAGAAAGAAAAAGATTGAAGAACCGATAAAATGATAAACGGTAGAGAAGGGGTAATATAAACAGGAAGAGAAATACATAGATTAAAAAGAGGAAGACATCAGTAAAGGCGAGAAAGACGAAGATCCTCAGACAGCCCGAAACCCAGGAAAACGTAAGATGAGAACGCTATCATTGGATGTGGAAGCTGGAGTAAAATGAGTGTCTGTTGGGATTGGAGACGAGGCGGAAAGACAAGGGTCAGAAAAAATACATGGGATAGTCGTGGCGGCGGAGTAAATCTGTAGTTTGATAAAACGCGCGCCGGAGGTGTCAGTGGCACTTTTAACATCGAACCCATCGGAGTGATACATTGGATACTGTGCCTCGCTACACACGGGGTTGCAGTTAATCAGTGCGCAACGCCACATAGTTCCTCGCCGATTCATAATTTAGCGACTAAAGTTGCGTGTAGGTAATTATTCGGCAATATCTTTTTCATTTCCGGACGCCCAATGGCTTTGCTGCGCACAACACCGCTAATTTCCGATCAACAATTCAAGCAGAGCGATGCAGAGTTTATATATATATATATATATATATATATATATATATATATATATATGTAAGATTTATATAGTATACACAAGGGGGAAAGTAGTCAAAAGCGTTTTGACAAAAAGAAAAGAAAAAATAATTTTTTACCATTTATTTATTTCCATTTTTTTCGGCGTATTCATTTATACAGCCATAAATTAAGACCAGCCATTGTTGTCTACTCATTTCTTATTATCTATCTTATTCGATACATATTTATCACTCTATTTCATTCGACCCACATCTATATATCTTATTCAATTCATATATGTCTTTCTATTTCATTCAATTCCTTCAAATTCTCTATAATTCGATTTGTATATTTCTCTTTCGTTCAGTTCATATTTATCTCTTATTCTTTTCATATCTACCATCTCATTCTGTTTATAACTATCGCCATTTTTTTCGATATATATTTATCTCTATATTTCATTCAATTCCTTCATTTTCTCTATAATTCGATTCATATATTTCTCTTTCGTTCAGTTCATATTTATCTCTTATTCTTTTCATATCTACCATCTCATTCTGTTTATAGCTATCGCCATTTTTTTCGATATATATTTGTCTCTATATTTCATTCAATTCCTTCAAATTCTCTATAATTCGATTCATATATTTCTATTTCGTTCAGTTCATATTTATCTCTTATTCTTTTCATATCTACCATCTCATTCTGTTTATAACTATCGCCATTTTTTTCGATATATATTTATCTCTATATTTTATTTAATTCCTTCATTTTCTCTATAATTCGATTCATATATTTCTATTTCGTTCAGTTCATATTTATCTCTTATTCTTTTCATATCTACCATCTCATTCTGTTTATATCTATCGCCATTTTTTCGATATATATTTATCTCTATATTTCATTCAATTCTTGTCAATCTCCCTATCTTACTCGATTCTATTTCTCTATTTCATTAAGGTTCTTACCTCTGATTTTATTTCCTCTTTCATATACCTATATGATTCCATTCCTATTTATCAAGGCAGTTATTCATCCATGCGATATCAAACAATTTTTTAAATTTTTATTTATTTACTTTTTTTTTTCACATGATATTTCTTGGGTCATGATATCTACAAATATTTGTTGTTTTACCAATAAAATACTGCTTTTCGATAATCGAATCTGGTGAGGCAAAAGTCCGTTAAAAAAAAATCACACAAATACGCATATCTATGCAATACCGTACAGAAGTATTTGGCGACCTTCTTCTTCTTCTTCCGTTCATGCGCCCTCTTAAGGACGTAGGAGATCATGGTCATTCACATCTCCCTATAACTCGTAGCTCATAAAACTTTTTTTCTTGGTATCTCTCCCAAAACCCTGTCATCCATTTGCTCAAGCCCATTAAGAATGTCTCTCGCTACTTTCCCCTGTGTCTCTTTCCTTCTATTCGTCCTGTGAGTATTAGATTCTCCAAGTATTCCTTCCCCAGAATCTTTAACTGTCTCTTCTTGATGTTAAATATGTTACCTTTTCGTTTACATCATCTCCAAGGCGACGTCGTTTATCACACGTTATCCATAGTATCTTCAACATCCTTCTGTCGAACCACATTTCTATTGCTTCAAGTTTGTCGAGATTGTCTAGCATTCACTGCCATGGCCGTATCTGACTACCGGGCACACCGGGCACACCGGGCACGGGTACGGGCACGGGTACGGGCACGGGGCCGGGCCGATCCGTGCAATCATAGTGAAAATCCGGACAAGGAAAAATGTCTTCGTCAGAAATCAAACTAAACAATTCACAAAGAAAGAAAGAAAGAAAGTAAAGAAAGAAAGACGAAGAAAACATCCGAATGAACGCAGTAAAAATCTGTTTGTTTATTTATTAATTTTGGGAGAAAAAACTGGTTATACTCAGAAAGTCCGAACCCGATTTCCTACATTCGTTCACGTTCTGTGCATAATTTCCATTGGAATAGCAAAAATCATAGTTTCTGGAAACGGATGACACTGATGACGTCATCACATTGTCAACTAATAAATCCGGGCAATTTTCTCTGTGCCCTGTTTTTTTTGGGTTTTTTTTTTTAGCATCAGCTACGGCTCTGTAATCGCTGCCATATACGAGAAAATATATTACATAACATTCCAGTACTCTTTTCTTTGTTTCCAACGAAATTTTTCCTGTCTCTTAATATTCTACTTAACTTTTTGGGATACGTCTTTAGACATGAAAACATCTTTAAAATTTCTGATAATTGCTCTCTTCTAATTAGATGTCTCGTTTTGTGTTTCGTGTTTTCTACGGAAGAAACAAAGATTCTGTTGGAATTATTTCCATGCCGAATATGTTATAGAAAATTCCTCATCGTGCCAAAATTATGGAAGCCCCCAGAAAAATTCTTCTTATTATTCCATGTGCCCTATCCTTTTAGAACGTAGGCGATCATGGCTTTCCACGTCTCCCTATCCCTGGTGGCTCTTAGCACGCTTTCTCCTGTTACACCACCCAAATCCTGCTGTGCCATCCACTAGCTCTTCTTCTGCCTGCCCTGTCCGATCATGGCTTTCCACGTCTCCCTATCCCTGGTGGCTCTTAATATATTTTCTCCTGTTACTCCACGCAACCCCCGTTCCTTTATTCACCTGCTCAGGCCCTTCAAATATGTTATCGCTGCTTTCCACTGTCTTTTTCCTTCTATCTGGCCCTGTCAGTATCAGGTTCTCCAAGCCCTTCTTCCTCATTGCATGCCCCAGGAACTCCAATTGTCTCTTCCTGATGCTCACTATTAGTTTTCTTTTCAATGCCATTCTTTCCAAAAACCTTATCATTGCTCACATGCTCGGTCCATGATATCCGCAGCATCCTTCTGTAGAACCACATTTCAGCTGCTTCAAGTCTTTTTCTGATTCTCTGTATTAATTTCCTTTTCGTTTCCATCATTTCCAAAACCTCATTACTCACATGTTCGGTCCATGATATCCGCAGCATCCTTCTGTAAAACCAAATTTCTGCTGCTTCAAGTTTTTTCCTCATCTTCGATGATATTGTCCAGCATTCACTGCCGTACTGAAGAACAGACATTATATAGCAATCTACCACTCTCTTTTTTGTTTCTAGGGAAATTTTCCTGTGTCTTAGTACTTTACTCAGCTTCTGGAACGCGTCATTTGCCATGCCAATTCGCCTTTGGATCTCTGTATTGCAATTTCCATCTCCTGTTACAACACTTCCTAGGTATTTAAATTTTTGTACTTGCTTGATTCTAGTATCCCCTACTTGTATTTGGCATTTTGGGTTGCTCTTTTTGCTGATGATAATGCATTCAGTTTTCTTGATGTTTGTTTGTAGTCCTTTCTTGTCACTCTCTTCAGCCACCTTCTGTAGGAGGTTTTGTAGTTTTCTTTCCGTGTCTGCAATCAGCATTGTATCATCTGCAGACCTTATGTTGTTCAAATTGTGGACTCCGATAACAAAGCCTGGTGTATCCTCTATAGTGCTCAAAATATTCGCGCTTTGTGCAAAAAAAAAAACAAAAAAATCTTTCAGCCACCTAACTTTTTTGGGTTCTTTTGAGTGTTGTTATAAATAGTTTTTTCGCAACAGCACTGATACTTTTCGACATATAGTAAAATTCTTGGCATCGTATTCCTACCACATTTCGTTACTTGAAATCAAGGTGAAAATTTCCAAAGAACGCAGGTTTTCCAAAGAAACAGTGAAAATGGCCAAGAATGTGAACAAGCTACTAATAGCTATGAAAATTGTACTTTCAAAAAGTATCAATTCGTTAATACCCTCGAAGTTTCTAGACACTGGAATTGTTTTAAATCGAGCAGCGTGGCCGCTGTTGAAAGTTGCATCATAGTATAGATACTTACGACAAAAAACACTCTTTAACAAAAAGAACTGAAGACATGCATTTCAACTAAGAAACCAGCAGCAAAAAAAAACAAAAAAAAACAAATTAAAGGTAATATTAGGTTTTTCAACCAGGTGTGAAATATCGAATGCAGTTGCTAAAAAAGCATCACATTCAGTGATGAAACTAGATAAGTATCCCAATAAACGGATATTTTGTTAGAAGGTCGACAGGAAGATGAAACAATCAATTTTACACGATTAAATCAGTAGAGTTTAAGATCAGCAGTTTCATGATATTAAAAATAGTGATGGTTCATGATAGTAAAAATTTACATATCTTAACTTAGATTAGCGTCAAATATATCCGGTTAATGAAGGATGTGTGTTGTGGTGCAGTGGATATCGACTCAGAACGAAAAATTGGGGTGCCGAGTTCGAATTCTAGTTGAATCCCTTGCATTCACTTACAAGCAAATACCCTTGGGAAAGGAATTAATCCGTCTGTTCCTTCCAGTTATAGGTTAAATAATGGGACAGATTGGGTTCTATAGCCTTGGCTGGCAACCAGTCTACCGCAGAAAACAATGGCAACCTATTGCGGGATAATCTTCTGCCCAGTCAGTCATGTCTCTTTCGAGACATGATCGTCCAAAGCGTGTATCACGTATGGCACTTAACTGACTGACTGAATATAATAGTTGGAAACAGGATTAAGGCTTCTATTGGGCATAAAGTGGGGGATCATTGTAATATAGTAATAAAGTAATGAACTGATCCCCCACTAATTACTACTTAATAATATAATGCATCTCTTCTCCCTCTAGCTATGAGTCAAATAATAGGACAGATTGGGTTCTATAGCCTTGGTGGGCAAACCAGTCTACCGCAGAAAGCAATGGCAACTTATTTCGGGATAATCTTCTACCCAGTCAGTCATGTCTCTTTCGAGACATGATCGTTTAAAGCGTGTATCACGTATGGCACTTAACTGTCTGACTGAACTAATGGTAAGTATGAAAGCTTTTTTATCGTGGTTAAAGAAGAGCAGTTTCTTTTTTGAAGCATTAAAATTTACGAGCCATTTCTTACTCCTAATCCATCACACATTAGAGGTTATTTTCAAGAGTAGAGGCGAGATCTGCTTTGTCAGCCTAGGCTGATTTAATATTGAGACGGAAGTAGGTGGTGGTGTCATATGCATAGATGCCAACCTGGGAACTGACTACTCTAACAGTTTCTTTTCTTGCACTTCCCGCCTGTAGAACTTTACCCCGTTTATTTGTTTCCCTGATAGATACAATCTCCGAAACTGTAAATGCAACGTCAACTACCATCTTTTATCTTCCAGTATCTTGTTCATCTTTTATCCATTCTTCAATACCCACTGTACCCAGTCATTTTTCTCGTTGTAACTCTCTGCGCACTAGTGGCAGTCCCAAACTTACTTGGGGCGTTTTTTTAAAAATCCGATATCTGCAACCACAAAATCCTTTATTATCCCTTAAAAACGATTTTTTCCTTTTCTATTAAAAATTTCTCGTCATTGACATTATTCTTTCCGGGAGAAGTTCAAAACTCATTTAGTAAGCGAAACACAAACGAGGTTATCTCTAAACTTTAATATCATAAACTTTAACCTGCACCAAGAAAGGAGAGGATTTTTAACAAACAGTATATATATATATATATATATATATAGCGTATATATACAGTTTGTTAAAAATTTTAATATCATAAACTTTAACCTGCACCAAGAAAGGAGAGGATTTTTAACAAACAGTATATATATATTTCGCTTACTAAATGAGTTTTGAATTTCTACCGGAAAGAATAGTATATATATATATATATATATATATATATGGATACTGTTTATTTTCTTTTTATTGTATTTCTTTGTCCTTTCTTTTTCTCTTTTTTCTTTTTCTTTTTTCTTTTTTTTTTCTCTTCTTTCCATTAATCAATCGTCTACTTTTTCTTTATCCTTGTTTTTTTCTATTTTTTGGTGTTCTTTTTAAATGAACGAGAAATTTTTCGTAAATAACCGATACAAATGTCTATTCTCAATATGGACATGTTAGCGTCTGTGTAAAATAATTTTTTGGGGGATGATATTCTTATATATATATATATATATATGTTAGAAAAGATTTTTGATTTACTACAATTTCAATGGGTAATACATATTTTAAGGCATTAATGATGTTATTATTGCGGCTCGTCCGACCTAAATGGTACAACAGTTGATCCTCAAAATATCCCCAGCAAAATCTTTTTACACAGACGCTCACATGTCCATACACATTTGGAACGGTAATTTACAAAAACATTTCTCACTCATTTAAAAAGAACCCCAAAGAATAGGAAAAAGCAAAGATAAAGAAATAATAGACGATTGATTTATAGAAAGATGAGAAAAAAGAGGAGAAAAAAGAAAAAAAGTCAAAAAAGAAAAGGCAAAGAAATAAAATAAAAAGAAAATAAACAATATGCAGAGAAATAAAATGTTAACTTCATGTATCGACATAGCGTTTCTAACAACTCGTCTGCTTTCCTAGAAAAACATGACGTGGAAAAATTTAACATTTAAATTTAGTTTCAAATATAATGGGATATATTTACGGTACAAAAAGAAATTGTACATCATAATTTTAATACCATTTGAAAACATAACTACTTTTACTATTATTTTAAAAATTCGTATTAATTAAAAAATTCCGTTGAAATAATTAAAATTAGTAAAAAATAAAAATTATAATTAAAATTAGAAAAAGAAAAAGTTAAAAAGATAAACCTATATATATATATATATATATATATAGATAGATAGATAGATAGATAGATAGATAGATAGATAGATAGATAGATAACTGTGTCAATGAATTAACACTTGATGCTGGATTATCAGACAATGTTTCATTTCCGATACTGTGGTCATTCCGGTTCAAGTAATTCTTTTCCGAGAATATTCCTTTGGTAGATGAAAGATTGAAAGATGACAAAACAAATGATTGAAAAAAACAAAACACAGACACACACACACACACACACACACACACACACACACACACACACACACACACACACACACACACATACACACATACACATACACACACACACACACACACACATACACACATACACACATCCACACACACACAAATACACACACATACACACACATCCACACACACACAAATACACACACATACACACACACACACACACACACACACACATACACACACACAATATAGAAACGAAATGAGAAAGTCTCGGCAATTTAACCTTCACTTTCCTCTTTGTTGTTGTTGTTGTCTTTACAAATAAGCTAAGGGGAGAAAGAGAGGAGCGGGGGGAGGAACAATGATGGTAATTGATTGCTCCTCAGCATGTTAATCAAATTTCTGGCCCATGTCAGAATTCTGCAATTTTTCAGAGATTGGATCCATGCAACGTGCAGAGTTTTCATATGCAGATAGGAAAGAGAATCGGAGAAAGAGAGAGAGAGAGAGAGAGATGGAGGGAGAGAGGTAGAGAGAGAGAGAGAGGGAGAGAGGGAGAGAGAGAAGGAGAGAGAGAGAGGGAGGGAGAGAGGGAGAGGGAGAGGCAAATGCTACAACGAGAAAGAGATTCGTTGAGTGATGAAAAAAAATAAGAAGAAGACCCATTGACAGAAAGAAATGAAAGAAAATCTACCAAAGGTTCACATCAGACAACATAAAAAAATGGCAAAAAATAGAAAAATGAAATGATTGTCAGGCAAAAAGAAAAGGAGAACAAAGTAACTGACGAATAAGACTGAAAGAAAAGCTATACATGACCAATGTGATCAAAAATAAGAAGAAAAAGGCAAAATAAAGAAAAAAGTAAGAAATATAAATAAAAAAAAACTTCAAAATAAAAAGAAAGAAAAATAATTCAATGAAGTAAAAATGAGGAAGAATATTATAGAATCACCAAAGTTTGTCTGGCTTTATGAAATTCGATTAAATCAAATTCGACAAATTTTTTTAAAATCATAGATATATGTATATGTTTAGGTCTTGAAGGTTGTCACAATGCGTTTAGTAAAATAAAGGAAGGTAAAGACGTTTTTGGGTATTACCTCTTTATTATACATTAATATTTCGAGATCAAAATCTCATCTTCAGAATGACAGAGGTGCGTGTGTCTGTCCGAGTGAGTCTGTGCCTTTCAAGGAATGGCCATTCCTGGCTGCTGCTGCTGTCATTAATTTTACTGTGTTTGTGTGTGTGTGTTAGAGCATGTGTGTGTGTGTGTGTGTGTGTGTGTGTGTGTTATAGTGTGTGTGTGTGTGTGTGTTTGGTATATGTGTGATTTACAGTTGGGACCTTTTCTGGTCTGATTCGTAAATATCTAAAGATATATATATTTTTGCAGATTAGAAAACAATACAGGGAAATTATTTATACTGAGAAAAAAATCTGGAATCTTGATCAAAATATCGCATTTAGTAATTTGTTGTTTCTCTTGTTGACTTTATAACTTTCATGAATATGATTACTAAAAAAAACAATATTCTCCATCAAGCTCGTTTCTATTTTACTGAATATCGTTCAATATACGTGTATTGCATATTGGATTCTTATTACAAATTAGTTTATAAAAAAATCCACCATAAGTTTCCAGTTGCATTCGGATTCGAACTGCTACTTAGGACACTAAACTTATAAACTTTATCACCTTTTGTTCTGTGGCAAGATGCACAATTACCCTGAAAAATTACTTTATAATTTCTAAACGTATTTTCTGTCGAGAAGTGTTAAAACTTTTATTGTATAAGTAAACATTGAATTTTAACGTAATGAATAATATCTCTATGGTCTTTTACCTGGCCTTTTAAAAAATTCTGCACAAAGCAAGGTACAAAACCACTAATACACAAGAAGGGTCACTGTGTAATTATGTGATAAAAACATTAATAAAGAGAGAGAACACTCAAAGAACAGGAATTAAGAAAACATATGTATTGGGAAGGCCAAAGACGCATTCCAGAAGCTAAGCAGAATATTAAGAGAAGGGAAAATTTTGTGGGAAACAAAGAAAGGAGTACTGAACTGTTACGAGATATCTGTCCTCCTATATGGCAGTGAATGCTGGCCAATCTCTTGAAAAATGAAGACGAAACTTGAAGCAACAGAAATGTGGTTCTATAGCAGGATGCAGAGGATGACATGGGCCGAAAATGTGAAAGGAGGGCTTGGAGAATGTGATACTCACAGGGGAAAGCAGCACGAGACATTCTTGTTGGGATGGAACAAATGGATGGCAGAACAGGATTTAGAAGAAACCACAAAACATTAATAACTACAAGAACAGGAAGGTGTGGAGGGCGAAATCACCTACGTCTTGAAGAGACATGGCACATAAAACAAGATATGTGTATCGAACGGATGCGGTAATACGGGAACATGATATGGATCATGATCAAATAACATGGCTAATAGTCATTCATTATTACGCACAAATACTCTGCTCTCCAGATATGGATTAAATAACAGGACAGATTGAGTTTTATAGCCGTGGCTGGCAACAAGTCTACCGCAGAAAGCAATGGCAACCTACTGCGGGATAATCTTCTGTCCAGTCAGTCATGTCTCGAAAGAGACATGATCACGTATGGCATTTAACTGACTGACTGAATATAATAGTTGGATATATGATTAAGGCTTTTACTGGGCATATATTGGGGGATCAATTTTATATTGTTATAAAGTAATAAACTGATCCCCCACTAATTAATATTTAATAATATAATACCTCTGTTCTCCCTCTAGCTATGAGTCAAATAACAGGACAGATTGGGTTCTATAGCCTTGGTTGGAAACCAGTCTACCGCAGAAAGCAAGGGCTGTGAAAAGAGTTAAAAGGCTAAGGGAAATTAAGCGAATTCGTAAACAAAAAAGTTTAAATGTTTTTCACCTACTACGTTTACATCAGGATGTGCGTTGTGGTGCAGTGGATAACGGCTCAAAACGATGAACTGGGAGCCGAATTCCAGTTGAATTCCTTGCATTCACTTACTCGCAAATACCCTCGGGAAAGGTATTAATCAGTCTCTACTCTCCAGTTATGGGTTAAATAACAGGACAGATTGGGTTCTCTAGCCTTGGTTGGCTGCCTACCAGTCTCCCGCAGAAAGTAATGGCAACCTGCTGGCTAACTTTTCTGTCCAGTCTCTTTCGAGACATGATCGCCCAAGCATGTATTACGCATGGCACTGAACTGACTGACTGACTGACTGACATTTGCATCCTTACTTTTTATGATTAAATTAATCAGAGAAAAGCTGCAATAGTCGGGCATAAGGTGAGAAGTGAGGTTCCTAGTTTTGAGATAACGTGTTAAACAACAAGGAAACTGTCAATCGACAACAAAGTTCTTTCCCTGTCGCTAAATACTGAAAATAATAAAAATGTGACTGTGAGCATATACCGAAATTCTAAATCTAATCTAAACTTATTTATGAATGAAAATTCGTCTGTGTGTGTGTGTGTGTGTCCTTTACCTCTAGACTCCAAAACGGCTGAACCGATTTTCTTGAAAGTTTACACAGTTGTACTATAAGCGTCTGCGAGTGTTCTTAGCTAGGTTTGTGTCGAGGTACCCCCGATAAATATCGAAAATCGATAATCGAACAAATTGTGTTATAGAAGGAGTGGTCTGATTTTATAAAATTTGATACACTCATAGACAAAGACATAAGAAACGATATTCAGAAGATTGAAGGTTGCAGTTCTTACAATAGTGCAGAAAACCGATAATATATATATATATATATATATATATATATATATATATAAGGCAATTTGTGTGTGTGTGTCTGTTTATCTGCCTGTATGTCTGTATATTTTCAGCCGTTTTATTTTAGTTTTTGCTTCTGGTTTGGCCGTTAAGTAGGTATAATTGTAGTTCTTAGTCTCAGCCATGATACCATTTACTCAGAGGACTTATTTAACCTTCAAAATTCAGTTTACGACGAAAAAAACTTATTTGATATCGATACCAGGAAATCAAATTTTGACTTATATCCATTCATTTTTCTTTCAGTCTATGGTTTCGCTTTAAGTGGAAACAACTATTGCTTTTTAGTCTTTCGTGCCAACGTCCAAAGAGTCTGAGCTTCAGGACCATGGATTAGTTTTAAAGCTTTCATTACACCCGAGCAATGCCGGGATATACTGCTAGTAAAAACTAAAATCGGCTTGAACAAGCAATGACTGACCTGAAACTAAATATTCTTTGGTCCTAGCGACCATAGCTATTGCGGTCCAACGAATTAAACCAAATAATAATTTTCTTATTCTTGTTTTGTTGCTCGGTCTGATTCCGTTATAGTTTGAGGCGGCGGAAATCCACATATAATTACCAAAGAGCTTTGATTTCTTTCTCCAATTTTTCTTGTATGCACCTTCCTCTTTCTTCCTCCATCGTCGAACCTTTCGTTTCTCTTATTCTGACACACGTCTGAGCATCTATCTCTTCTCGGCACATATATTTATCCTTTTCCTAGAACACCGACTATTTTCCAACCAAAATGAGCCACCCTTCATCGTATTTTCAGTCTTACTTCCCTATTTAGTGCATCAAGCTACGCTTCTTCGCCTTTTTTCCCCCCGTTTTACTTCTTAGCTTTCTATTTTTCTGATATTTCTCTCGTTTCCTCAGACTCCAAATACCTCCGTTCCATTTCTCGACAATTTTGGACTTTGCCAGTAATTCATCTTATTATTTTTTCGGCGGCGGTAAAAGTGCTGCTTGCTTTTGCAACAATTCTACACTTTTCACTCCTTCCAATATTCACACACGTACAGTAACGTCATTATGGTCCAGGCAAAATCCTTCCTTTCATCTTGCTTCTTCTTCATAGTTTGAGGAACACGTGATACACAGATAGATAGATAGATAGATAGATAGATAGATAGATAGATAGATAGATAGATAATGATGAGACTGACATAGATAGATAGATAGATAGATAGATAGATAGATAGATAGATAGATAGATAATGAACAGAATGGGATAGATAGATAGATAGATAGATAGATAGATAGATAGATAGATAGATAATGAAGAGACTGACATAGATAGATAAATAAATAGATATAAACCAACTGAGATAGATAGATAGATAGATAGATAGATAGATAATGAAGAGACTGACATAGATAGATAAATAAATAGATATAAACCAACTGAGATAGATAGATAGATAGATAGATAGATAGATAGATAGATAGATAGATAATGAAGAGACTGACATAGATATATATATAGATAGATATAAACCGAATGAAATAGATAGATAGATAGATAGATAGATAGATAGATAGATATGAACAGACTGAGATAGATAGATAGATAGATAGATAATGAAGAGACTGACATAGATAGATATATAGATAGATATAAACCGAATGAAATAGATAGATAGATAGATAGATAGATAGATAGATAGATATGAACAGACTGAGATAGATAGATAGATAGATAGATAGATAGATAGATAGATAGATAGATAGATAGATAATGAAGAGACTGACATAGATAGATAAATAAATAGATATAAACCAACTGAGATAGATAGATAGATAGATAGATAGATCGGGAGAGAGAGAGAGAGAGTAGGTTGTAATTTGCCGAGAGAATAACTCTAAGTGACGAAGTGGAAGTTGACGAGTCAGTCGTATACCTTATCATGAATTCTTAGCTTTCGCAATTTTCTGAACGAAATTTTAAGGTGTCGGCGTGGGAGCAAAAATCAAAGACATCTTAATTCTACTGGACACATAAATAAATATAAGTGTGCATCTATTTATAATACAACATATTTATATACAAACCTATGAAAATAAATGAAAAGGAAATACATCTATTTAGAATAGAGACGCGTGTGTATATGCCTCTGTGTGCATGTATAACATAACTTATATAAAAGTGTAATATATGTAGGTATAATGTACATAACACACACAAACACCTACACATATAGACAATAAACAAACGTACACGAGCATGCAAACACGCGCTTACATAAACATACTCATAAACACAATGAAATATAAGTAAAATTGTATCTGAGTATGTGCGAACACGCTACTGAATACATACACATACACATATATTGAAGACTATATATATATATATATATATATATATATATGAATAAAGAACGAGGAAAATATTAAAAACGTTCAAAGAATTCATTTAAAACAGTACTCAATATCGAAATAAAGCTATGAATATTTATTATAAATTATAGTTTAGAACATGTAAAAATTACAATTTACAATTTTGTACATGTTCTAAACTATAATGCACTCACACACACACACACTCGCGCGCACACACACACACACACACACACACACACACACACACATATATATATATATATATATATATATATATATATAGTACTGTGCAAAAGTATTAGGACAAGAACTATTTGGGCTTTTATGAGACATATTGACAGAAAATGAACAATTTCATGAAAGTAATTTTATTTGATTTACTCAACAAATGCTTTAACAAGAAAAAAATACTTGTTACAAAATAAACATTTAATATTTAGTATAATAGCCTTTTGCTTTGATCACAGCCTTCATTCTGTCAGGCATTGACATCACAAGCTTCTTCATTGTATCTAATGGTATCTCCTGCCAAGCAGCTTGTATTTGTTCCCAAAGTGTGTCTTGCGAAGTAACATTAGATTTATCAATTCGAGAGGGGGGAATAAGAAAAAAGTCAGTCATATCCAAGGATAATAGAATAATGAGTAGTTTCAAAAGAACTTGTTTAATAGAAAATAGGAAAAATTAAATATAACATCTTTTTAATACATTTCTTTTACACCTAGTTTTAAATAATCAATATTCATTAGCAATTTACTTGGCTTTTCACCCTGTATTTGAATTTCAGTGAGGTTTTTAGGAAAATCACTTCTGTTCTAATATATTTGCACACTACTGGTAGTGTGCAAAAGTATTAAGACAGAGGGTATTTTAAACTTTATTTTGATGCCTCATAAAAGATAAAATAGTTCTTGTCCTAATACTTTTGCACAATACTATATATATATATATATATATATATATATATATATATATATATATGGGTTATGCTTATGTATTTTCGACCGACTGGTCAAACATCATTTTTCTTAAATTCTTATTTTATTCGACTTTGTACACTCCGTTGTATACCCCCAAAAATAAAAATTTAACCCGAAAGAAATAAAAATTATAAATATGCGTATATATATATATATATATATATATATATACTTGTATAGATTTACACACACCATTCCATAAACACATATATAATATCTGCAGACACAAATTTAAAAATAGATGTGTGTGTGTGTGATGTATGTATGTATATGTGTGTATGTACGTATGTGTCGAAAATGTGTGTAACTTTTATCCAGTGTATTCTTGAAGTTGTGTGTGCAGAATAATTTTTTTGCCCTTTCTAAAAGTGGCGGGAAAGATTTAAATACAAGATTCGCGAAAACTTCCGCTCGAAAACCGCCGCCACAATTTTCCACATCCGGTTTACTTTTGAATGAATTTCATCGCATCCAAGTGTTTATCACCCCCATCCTATCAATATGAAAAAGGAGAAGGGCCAGAAAGAGTGATAGGAAGAGGAGGAAGAGGAGAAAAAGAAGAAGAAGGAATGGGTTTACACATTTCGATTTTACCTGTACCGAGATGCACGCATCACTTTCTCTCTCTCTCTCTCTCTCTCTCTCTCTCTCTCTTTGATACTTAAAGTTTTTTTGTTTTTTTTCTATAAGAGATAGTAAAATATTAAAAAAAAGTTTTTTTAATGTTAATCTGCTTTACCCAGTTGTGCAATTCACGGCTATTTTCAAATATTCACAACAAAAATATTTTAACATATTGTGCCCGATTTTTGTCTTGGTTTATTTCGACCCATCGCAGTCAGATATGTAAATTTTTGTTCTTTCATCGTCATCATCATCATCATCATTTCTCTTTCTTACCCTGTCATTATATATATATATATATATATATATATATAATGACATATATATATATATATATATATATATATATATATATATATACATATATTATATATATATATATATATATATATGACATATATATTATATATATATATATATATATATATATATATACAAATCAAGAGAGAAGTGTTGGGATTTTTATCAAGTGTGGGACATTTCCTCATCACGTATGCTAATTTTTTAGCAAATCTTAGGAGGTGCCGATATATATATATATATATATTGATTGATTGATTACTTTTTGGTTATAATAAAATTAGACCATTGCACATTTGTACTAAAAAGTGTTCAATACAATTATATTGTAGAACTTTCGAATGTTTTTCATTTGTAAATGAGTTATTACGCGACCTAGGTTTCTACCATGTGGTGTCTTCAGACGATTTGCAATAACTGATTTTACCGTTCACCGTTTTTTTTTTTGTAACGGTGATTTTTTTTAACGCTCGTGTGACGGGCAATTCTTGAATGCGTTTTTTTTTTTAAATTACAAGAAATTATAACGTTTTCATCCATGATTGTATGAACCTAATAGGTATTTTTAGTATGGTTACATATAGTCATAATTTCTGTTTTTTCGTTCAATGTAAGAACAGAAATTATTCATTGACTAAAAGAACAGGAATTATGACTAAGTGTGACCATACCATAGATAGATAGATAGATAGATAGATAGATAGATTTGAACAAGCTGAGATAGATAGATAGATAGATAGATAGATAGATAGATAGATAGATAGATAGATTTATTATATGTATTTAAACGATTTCATCTCTCACTGTTTCTTCTGAAATAAAAAAAATTCACTGTAACTGATCTATCAGTAATTTATTATTATAAATGGTACCGAAATACACAATAAATAACCAGTGTTGGTATCTATGCTTTCATATTAGCCCGGATTTATAATGTACTTAAATTTTAAAATGCTAATTTTAAAATTGTGATTTATCGTTTCTTTCCGTGGTGTTTAAAATGTTAATTTAGAAGACAAGGAGGGTCACCCCATTTACATGAATGGTTCATAGAAGATGAAAATCACATATCATTAAATGCTAGAGATTTGCTAATCTGGAATGTCATTAAAAACTATGAGAATGTTCTATTTCGTTGCAATATTTTTTCCGACAATGAAATAAATCCAGTTTTTTTTTCAATTCGAAGAATTTTCTTTTCAAGTTCATGAAACTTTTCTCCCTATGCCATAGATGAATAACTTTATAACCAGTGTATATTATATTCCATACATACATACATAAATACTTGCATACATACGTGTGTGTAAACGTGTTTGTGGCAGTATGAAAATATTGTACCCCCATATAAGCTTACATTTAAGTAAAGTGTCGTTTATTAGGCATAGATCTACGTTAAATAGATAATTGTCAACATGTGCAACACAGGAAGATAAGTGTTCATATTAGATAATGTGTACCGCCGAAATGACACACCTCCATACATGAAAGAGATATTACTTTCTTTTCGATTTAATATCTTTAATCTTTCAATCCTTCTCCTTATTTTTTTTATAGTTTTCTTAAGTCTTTCTTTTTTGTCTCTTTTAAGTAGTTGTTCAGAACATTTTTTGTTATGTATTTATTTCATTAAACTCAACTCCGGCTTGCCTGTACCTTGTTTTTATTTATTTATATGCCACAGTCCAACCGACCTCCGTTTGTTTACATTTCCTTGTGTTTTGTTTTTTTTTTTTTTTTTGTTAAACTGTACATGCCATCATTCTCAAACAAACACAAGAAACAGGCTATTATATCACCATGTATTTTTTGTCGTACCGCTTCTCATAGTTTATTCAGAGTTATCCTTTTTGTTATTATTTTATTTTTTTTATTGATTTTTATCCGGCATTAACAGAAGGAAATAACTAAACAAACAAAAGCACCAAAAACAATGAATAAATAGATGAATATAAAAATATTAAAAAAAAAAGAAAGTGTTTAAAAAAAAGAAAAGAAAACGAAATAAAAATGATTCCTCTGTGTCTAACTCAATCACCAAAAACTCCTAACAATATATAAACAAATAAAATATTTTCCGTCTTTGATTGTGTTTGTGTCATTGCAGCCCTTGAATCATTGTACACATTTTTTAAAGAATTTTCTCTATAGTTTAGTTAGTTTCATTTCTATGCGATTCCATTTTTATTCTGATTTTTTTTTCCAACTCTTTTGCATATTATCGCTTCCGCTTGTTGTCCGGGGCTGCAGGCCTTTTATTTATTTAGTTTTTCCATTTTTTTCCATTTTTTTTTATTTGTGATTACCTACCCTGAATCTACACAATCAGTTTACACAACTGAACCGCCATTATTTGAGGTTTACATTTTTCTGTTTCTTTTAATGTTTCATTCTATCTTTTCCTTTCAATAGTTTGCTCACTTTTCATTAGTTTGTCTCTTTATTTCTTTCTTTTTTTTCAATCCAATTACTCTTTCGTTCAGCTCCTTTCTCTTTCCCTTCATTTCAGAGACATTTTTTTGTTTATTTTCCACCATATTTATTTCCTTGAACACCAGTATTGTTTTACATTCACTTATTTCTATATTCACTTCTTTTATTCATTTCTCTGTCTGTTTCCTATTCGCTTCTTTTTACTCCCTTCTTCATTAGTTTTTCAAACCCTATGACTTAATTTCTCACATCTTTTTTTATTTTCTTTAATTCTTTTTCGGATTCCTTTTTCTTTCTTTACTTTACAATTTTTACACATTTTCTACTTTTTTTATTACGTTATTTTCTTTAACGTTTTCTTTTTTATTTTTCAGTTCTTCAGTCGATTTCATTCTTTCCATCTTTTACTCAACAGTTTTCTTTCTCCTTCACCGTTCTCAATCTTTCATTTTCTTGCTCTTTCTCGTCTTTCAAATTTCTTCTTTAGTTGTCGCCCTTTCGCTTATTTCATTATTTCATTATTTGTCTTTCATCCGCCATCATTTCTTTTTCACTAAGCATGAGATATAAATTACTTTGCCTTTTAAGTCGATCATTCACTCTCATTTTTTCACTGTTTTTACTATGTTTTGTTTTACCTCATCTCTGAACAGATGCCATTATTTTCCTTGGTTTTTCCTTTCATTCCATTTGTTTCATTCGTCTTCCGATTTTTCTCAACTCTTCATAATTTCTACCGTTTTTTAAAAATTGTCTTCAGATTCTTTCTTCTGCTAACTTTACAATCATTTTCATTCTCTTCATTTTTTTGCTTCTCCCTCTTTAATTTTTCCGTTTCCAACAATCATTTTCATTCTCTTCATTTTTTTGCTTCTCTCTCTTTAATTTTTCCGTTTCCAACAATCATTTTCATTCTCTTCATTTTTTTTTGCTCTTCCCTCTTTAATTTTTCCGTTTCCAACAATCATTTTCATTCTCTTCATTTTTTTGCTCCTCCCTCTTTAATTTTTCCGTTTCCAAAAATCATTCACAATCTTTTTGCTCGCATCTTACTTTTTATTCTTTCATTAACTTTTTTCTGACTTCTCCTTCTTCTACAGTCTTGTCCCTGTTTTCAGTTTTCTTTATTCAACTGAATATTCGTTCCCTTACGCAAATTATGAAATATCTTCTTTGTAATATTTTCTCTTCTAAAGTTCAAATAATTATTGTTTCTCTTTTTCGTTTTGCCACTTTTTCATTAATGTTTTAACTCGAATTTTCTTTTGCTTCTCCAGAATATTACCATTTTTTTCCTTATTAGGTTCGTTAATAATTTTACATTAAAAAATACGGTAAAAATTTTTAACGTTTTCTACAAATAAATACATCTTACCTATAGCTAGCAATTTTGATTTTTGATTTATATTTTTTCATATTCATCTCGCCAGAAGCTTATATTGAAACCAGAATCTGATATCGAAAGTTCTTCATTCCTAAGACGTACGTTTATACATAGACAACTGAGAGGTCTTTTGTATATTTACACTATACCGAAGCCGGGCCAATTAGTAAAAAAAAAAGACAAAAAAATGTATACAAGATATATGTATCTATCTAAATACAGGGATAAAAGTACCTCCGAAGAATATTATTATGTATCCAATATTTGAATAGTAAACAAGACGGTTAGATATGTTTGGCTCCCAATAAATTGTTGTGAAGAATGTTGCCTATTTCTATGAGTCTATGCATAGACAATTTAAATAAGCAATCACAGAGAGAAAATTAAATTGAAAGAAATTATACAAAAATTCTGTTTTTACAATTATGGAAAGAACTAGCAGTATAGCCCGGCGTTGCTCGGGTGTAATGAAAGCTTTAAAACTAATCCATATTCCTGGAGCTCAGACTCTTTGGACGTTGGCACGAAAGACTAAAAAGCAATAGATGTTTCCACTTAAAGCGAAACCGTAGACTGAAAGCAAAATAAATGGATGTAAGTCAAATTTTGATTTCCTGCAATCGATATCAAATGAGTTTTTTTCGTCGTAAACTGAATTTTGAACGCTAAATAAGTCCTCTGAGTAAATGGCAACATGGCTGAGACTAAGAACTACAATTATACCTACTTAGAGCCAAACCCGAAGCAAAAACTAAAATATAAGGGCTGAAAAAAATACAGACATACAGGCAGATAAACAGACACACACACAAACATCTTGCCTTATATATATATATATATATATATATATATATATATTATCGATTTTCTGCACTATTGTAAGAACTGCAATCTTGAAACTTCTGAATATCTTTTCTTATGTCTTTGTCTATGAGTGTATCAAATTTGATTAAAATCGGACCACTCCTTCTATAACCCGATTTTTTTGATTATCGATTTTTGATATTTATCGGGGGTACCTCGACACAAAACCTAGCTAAGAACACTCGCAGACGCTTATAGTACAACTGTGTAAATTTTCAAGAAAATCGGTTCAGCCGTTTCGGAGTCTATAGGCAACGGGGACACACACACACACACAAACACACACACACACACACACACACAGACAAATTTCCATTTATAAATAAGCTTAGATTTAGATTAGATAAAGTCAAATTTAAAGAGAGCAGAGTTTGAAAGAAAAGTTGTGCTGAAGTTTGAAGAGTCAACATGGAGGTGTTAGTTTGTGTTTCTTAACGGGTGGTGTCTCCTATTAAATCGCACATCTAAATATTAACAAAAATACTTGAAATACTGAATAAAGACAGATTTTCGTCTTTATTTTCTAGCATTTCATTATGCGTTTATATATTTCCATTTCAATAATTCGGAGTTAATAGAAAAGTCAACGAGAATTAGTTGAAAATAATAACTGTATGAAGTTTCGTAGGGTCACTTGAGAATATGAAAACGCCTTTGCTATTAAGAATTCTTTCTGTGTTCTATTGAAATCATACGGACACGCATTTAATTACGTACATAAACAGAAAATAGCAATCATGAAAATTGGCAAAATATTCACAAGTTTTTTCGTTAAAATTAAATTTTATTCAAATATTTGGTTATTTGTCGAGTGTTGTCGAGTCCGTAGCTGTCAGTGAAATCATCTGGTTGATGACTTTTATTTACAATGATTTTATACATTGTTGTGGCACAAGGCCGATTTGGGGAGGGGCGAACAAAACCGATGTTGGTTTTCCGTACTTATCCTATACCTAGTTAATCCGACTCACGACCCAAACATACTTTACAATTTTCTCATCCACCACAAGAACTTGTCCATCAGCAGTCAATCCTTCATATACCAAAATACCTCAAGATTTACTGCATAAAATGCAATTATGGCACAAGGCCAAAGTTGGGAGGCAAAAAACTGGAATGGCCAACAGTAACTATTCTATACCTAGCTAATCTGATTTACAACCCAGACAGTCATTACAATTTTCTCCCTCACCACAAGAACTTATCCATCAGCACTCAATCCTTCATATACCAAAATACCTCAAACGTACCAGGAACCTGAAAAAAAAAAACCCAAATGAGGTTGATGACGGAAGTTCTGGAGTGATAGTCCACCGTATTTATAGCAAACTTGGTCTTAAAAAATAAGTGTTAAAAATTGGTGTTAGAAAATTGTCAAGAGGGTATTATCGATATATATTTATCCATATTTTATATATATAAATACACCAATTTTTAACACGGCAGACTATCACTAGAGAACTTCAGTCTTCAGCCTGACGAGAGCGTAAAGCACCGAAACTTCGTTCACAACTTCACTAACTGCGAAGGGCTTGACAACAATCGACGAATAACCAAATTATTCAACAATGCTGCTCAAAAGGAGTATGAATACTTTTTATTCAAATAGTTCTTCAAATCTGATTATCTTATTTTTAAACACCGTCAAATGTGGTTTCACAGCTTCTTTTCTCGCACTTCCCGCCTGTGGAATTCCCTTCCATTTACTTGCTTCCTCGACAGCTACAATCTCCAAGAATTTAAATGTAAAGTCAATAGTCATCTCCTATCTCAATAAACTGCATCCTCTTTTGCTTGCTTCTTTTTCCGTCCACTCAACCCACATCAGTATTCTCATCCTTTTCTTACCCACTTTCCTGATATTCCCTATAACCTGTCACTCTTTCTCATAACTTTCCTACCCTGTAACCCACTGTAAAACAGTGGGAGTAAAATGCGTTTGGCGATATGATTATTTTAAGAAAAAGTCTATACTATTATAATGTGGATATAAAGTGGGTGTCAATTCTACATTACAATCAATATATAAATGGATCCCTCACTTTTTGGCCACAGTCATCCTTCTCTTACCCATTACCCACTTCCTGACACCTATGTAACCCCTTGCTCAACAGTGGCATTAAAATGCCTTGCTTGGGGCGATATATATATATATATATATATATATATATATATATATATATATATATATAATTTTAAATATAAAATTTTAATCCAAAAGGAAAAAACAGGAAGGTAAATCCCAAAGAACCGATCCTAATTAATTACATTAATATTAAAAAATGATCAAGGTGGAAGGCTCAATGTAATTAATATTTAAATTACAGAGCCATGAAAAATGAAAGGGGTGGGATTAATCAGAAAGTATATCATTTTTCTGTGAAGTATATTTTTTAACTTCCTCCAGTAATATATCTTGCTTTATTTTGAAATAAAAAGTTGCCGATGAGACGTGAAATTTATCTTAGGGATTTCATGTAGAAATGGCCGTACAACTGATTTGAACATCGAAATTTATTTTATATACATATATATATATATATATATATATATATACGCCATCGAAATAACATAAACCGTGCTGAAGAGTGTATAAAATAAAAAGCACAAAGCATATATGGTTATCATTTGGTCCTTTAGACAGCTACTAGATATTTTTTATATGTATAAACATACAAGATAGAAACCTGGAACTGTTGAGGAAATAAAAACGTGCACGAATGGACAGGAACTGATAAAACGAAGTTTAAAGAGTTAAATTCTCGCCTATTGAAAACGCATTTTCTCGCCTCGAGATTAAAGTTCTGCAGAAATTCCATCATATCTTCTACCATCCCTAAATGTCATGCACCCCTCCTCAATTTAAATAATCCCATGCACTCCTCTAAATACTATACTAAAAAAAGCTGACTTTTTAGAATGGAGGCAAAAAAAATTAGCCAGAATAATTTTTAAAGAAAGCGGTAAATAAAAGACTTAATAAATAAAATACATTTTGAACGTTTTTATTTATTTATTTTTTTTAATCATCTCACCCCAAGCAAGGCATTCCACTGCCACTATTGCGCAGGGGGTTACATAGGGGAAGGTAAAGAGAAGGAGTGGTTAGACATAGGGAATGTCAGGAGGGAGGTGACAGATGAGTAAGGATAGCGAGGATGAGGGTTGGGCAGATGGGAAGAGTTCTTGATAGAATGGGAGCAGGTTAGTGTGTTAGGAGGTGTCTATTGACCTTACATTTAAACTCCTGGAGATTGTAGTCGTCGGGGAAGCAATCGTTTGGAAGAGAATTCCACAGTCGGGAAGTGCGAGGAAAGAAACTGTTGGAGTAGAAGTTACGGCTGAATTTTATCGGTTTCACTGTAAAAGGGTGGGATCTAGTTGCTAATCTAGTATCTCGTGCAAATTCGTATTTAGGGGGCACCAGTGATCTAAGTTCATCGGAGCAGAAGCCGTGAAATTATTTATAGAAGAGACACAGGGAAGCCACGTCTCGCCGTTGGGAGAGAGACTGCAGGCGGTCTGCCAAGTCGGTATCTATCACATTACAGACCCTCCTCTGAACCTTATCAAGAAGCCCGAGGAGAATAGCAGGAGCACCCGACCAGATATGGCAGCAGTATTCCATGCACGGGCGGATGGTAGATTTATATATGTGCAGGATAGATTTAGACGGAAAAAACTTCCGGGCCCTACACAGAAAAGAACCGACTTTCATAGCAGCGGATTTAGCAATGGATTTGATATAGTCATTCCATTTGAGGTCCGCTGAAAGTGTGAGACCAAGGAGGCGTAGTGTTTTACTCTGTGGGAGGCAAGCCCGGTTCATGCTAATGGGAGGTAGGTGAGATTGTCGATGATGGTTAATTGAGAGTAGCTTCGTTTTAGAAGCATTAAAATTTACTAGCCATTTCTTACGTGATCAAATGCAGAACAAATAGGAGTCAAATATAACGAAGAAATAATGAATTTGTAAAGGGAAGACGGAGCATATATATATATATATCCCTAAATCTCATCCACCTCCCTAAATCCCATCCACCTCTTATTCCTCTTCACCCTGTTTTCTTTTTCTCTAACTGTAAACCCCTGCACACCAATGAAGGTTCTGCCTTGCTTTGGGTAAAACGAGTATATAAAAAAAGCTTTAATAAAATTTTCATGAATTTACAGCTTATTAAGTCGAGAGTTAATACCAAATTAATAAGAATTAAAACTCGAACGAACCAATTCCCAAGCAGTAAAAATTACCAATGTAAAATTTAATCTTGAATCTGCTGATTATAAAAGCAAAATTTTTTCCCCTTGAAACTTCAACCTCGTCCATAATATTGTTCCTTTTTTTCTTAACTCGCCGGCCGACATTCATTGTTCTGCGCACAGACATCCGTATGTGGTTCTGCTCTTGGTAAATTTTAGTCGGTTGACTCATCAGAAATAAAAGACTCATTTATGAGCAAAGGAAGGGGCAACATTGAAACCTGATTTACCAAAGCAAGAAGATTAATCAGCACTCAACTGCCGTACTTGATTCTCGCGTCTTGCGTGTCAATCAACCTCGGCTTCCAAAATGTCCAATCGTTTTATTCTGACTGCTTCGTAAATTTTTACTCACTATGGGAATTTGTTTTTATTTATTATTCTCTTTCACGACTTTGAGGATCTTGCAGGATTCAGTTATTTCATTGATTCTCCTTTCTGCTTTGAAGATTTTATGTAAAATTAGTTCACTGCTTATGCTCCGTCTTCCCTTTCACAAATTCATTATTTCTTCGTGATATCTGCCATTTATTTGTTCTGCATTTTTCCACACTGAAATTTTTTTTTTAATCGTATCACCCCGAGCAAAGGCGGTAACGCCACTGATGTGCAGGGGGCTATATAATAGTGAAAAGATTGGAAATGAGAAAGCCGGAAACCACATCCTAAACAGGGAACAAGGGACGAGCCTCTTAACCTGTTCAATAGGCGTGGGTGGAGTGTGAACCGGGCGATAGATAGATCTATCTACTCCAATTGAAAAAAAAACAAAAAACAAAAAAAAAAACAAAGTGAGAAGATTAGAAAAGAGAAAGCCGGAAACCACATCCTAAACAGGGAACAAGGGTTGAGCCTCTTAACCTGTTCAATAGGCGTGGGTGGAGTGTGAACCGGGCGATAGATAGATCTATCTACTACAACTGAAAAAAAAAAAAAAAGTGAGAAGATTAGAAAAGAGAAAGCCGGAAACCACATCCTAAACAGGGAACAAGGGATGAGCCTCTTAACCTGTTCAACAGACGTGGGTGGAGTACTTTATTTATTAAGTTTTTTTATTTACCGCTTACTTTAGGAAGAAACTTATGAGAAAGAGTGACAGAATAGAGGCGTTGTCAGGAAATGAGTAAAAGAAAGCTGGTCATAAAGTGAGGGATCAATTTATATATTGATTGTAATGTTGAATCGATCCCCCAAATTTATATCCACATTATAATATCACTGAATTTTTTTTTCCATCATATCGTCCCAAGAAAGGCATTTTACTGCCACTGTTTTACAGGGGGTTACATAGGAGGAAAGTTATGAGAAAGAGTGGCAGGTTATAGGAGGGTGTCAGGAAGTGGGTAAGAGAAGGATGGTCATAAAGTGAGGGATCAAATATATTGACTGTAATGTAGAATTGATCCCCCACTTTATATCCACATTATAATAGCATAGATTGTTTTTTCAATCATATCGCCCTAAGAAATACATTTTACTGCCACTGTTGAGCAGGGGGTTACATAGGAGGTAAGTTATGAGAAAGAGTGACAGGTTATAGAGGGTGTCAAGAAGTGGGTAAGAGAAGAATGACTGTGGTCATAAAGTGAGAGATCTATTTATACATTGATTGTAATATTAAATTGATCCCCCACTATATATTTAAATAATAATTTCTTGTTTGTTGTTAAGCCGTAGAAAACAAATCAATCAGTCGATGAAATACTGATTAGCTACACATGCATGTCTTTTAGATTTATTTACATTCTCTGGAATATAAATGTATAGAAATTTTTTTTTTATAATCATATCGCCCCAAGCATATCTGCCACTGTTTTGCAAAGGGTTACATAGGAGGTAAGTTTAGAGAAAGAGTGACAGGTTATAGGGGGTATCACAAAGGGGGTAAGAGAAGGATTAGAATACTGATGAGAGCGGAGTGGACGGAGAAAGGAACATGAGAGAGAGAGAGAGAGGATGCAGGTTAGTGAGATAGGAGATAACTATTGACTTTACAATTAAATTCTTGGAGATTGTAACTGTCAGGAAAGCAAGTAAATGGAAGGGAATTCCACAGGCGGGAAGTGCGAGGAAAGAAGCTGATGGAGTAGAATTTGCGTTTACAATTTATTGGTTTCACATTAAAAGGTTGGGACTTAGTTGCTAATCTTGTGGCTTGAGTAAATTTATATATAGGGGGCACCAATGAGCCGTGAAAGTATTTGTAGTAGAGACACAGGGAAGCCACATTGCGCTGGTGTGAAAGTGACTGTGTCTGAGCTGCTAAGTTGAGATCTATCACATTACAGATTCTCCGTTGGATTTTGTGAAGAACACCAAAGTGGATAGCAGGAGCACCTGGCCAGATATGGCAGCAGTGTCCAATGCACGGGCGGATGGTAGATTTATATATGTGCACGATTGTGTCGGGCGGAAAAAAATTCCTGACCTGACACAGACACCTGGCATTCTTAGCAACTATTTTTTGTCTCCCTTCTAAAAACTTAGCTTTTCTTTAAAATAATTTTTATCATTTCAGACATATTATTTTTTTTAATTTCTTGGTTTGTTGATTTTGCTTTATTCTCTCTTTATCTAAACTTATATAATAAATAGAACATTGTGTATGTGTGTGTGTGTGTGTGTGTGTGCATCCGTTACCTATAGACTCCGAAAAGGCTGAACTGATTGTCATGAAAATTTACAGAGTTGTACTATAAGCGTCTGCGAGTGTTCTTAGCTTGGTTTTCTGTCGAGGTACCCCCGATAAATATCAAAAATCGATAATCGAAAAAATCGGGTTATAGAAAGAGTGGTCCGATTTTAATCAAATTTGATACACTCATAGACAAAGGCATAAGAAACGATATTCAGAAGTTTCAAGGTTGCAGTTCTTACAATAGTACAGAAAATCGATAATATATATATATAGAAGGCAAGATGTTTGTGTGTGTGTGTGTGTGTTTATTTGCCTGTATGTCTGTATTTTTTCAGCCCTTTTATTTTAGTTTTTGGCTCTAAGTAGGTATAATTGTAATTCTTAGTCTCAGCCATGATACCATTTACTCAGAGGACTTATTTAGCCTTCAAAATTCAGTTTACGACGACGAAAAAAAACTTATTTGATATCGATTGCAGGAAATCAAAATTTGATATACATCCATTCATTTTTCTTTCAGTCTACGGTTTCGCTTTAACTGGAAACAACCATTGCTTTTTAGTCTTTCGTGCCAACGTCCAAAGAGTCTGAGCTCCAGAACCATGGATTAGTCTTAAAGCTTTCATTACACCCGAGCAACGTCGTGCTATACTGCTAGTATATATATATTTTATTTTTCACAAACCTATTTGCTCAATCATTTTCTGTTTTAATTATATTTTCACAAAATTCCTTCTTAGCAAGTTATACAGTCTTTCATAGATTAACCTGCTTTTCTTTATAAATAGATATCTGCAGCCGATATTTCAAGTATATAACGTTGAGACGATTCCAAAAGAGTGTTAATGCTTTAAAATTATCTTGGCACACGACTGCACTGACCAATCAGAGCTCGACAAACACAAAATATATATACTTAACCGAATCAGGTCTCGTTGCGGTAAGTTTGATTTGAGATTCAGCTTACCTCTATATAAAGGTTGCTGAAATTTTATATATCAGTTCTAGTAGAAACAACAGATTCGTTAGAGTTCATCTACAGATTTGTCACTGTCGGCTCCCTGTCTTTGGGCGGTGAGCATTAACCCAGTCATGGCTATTCCGAGGGGTAGAGTCACGACTGCGTAAAGTCAGGCAGGTATTTTTGATTGGGCTGTATGGCTCGGATCAGTCAGTTAAGTGCCATACGTGATACACGCTCGGGCGATCATGTCTCGAAAGAGACATGACTGACTGGGCAGAAGATTATCCCGCAGTAGGTTGCCATTGTTTTCTGCGGTAGACTGGTTGCCAGCCAAGGCTATAGAACTCAATTTGTTTTATTATTTAACCCATAACTAGAAGAAAGAGACGGATTAATATTAATGTATTTGTGCATAAGTGAATGGAATTCAACTGGAATTCGAACTCGGTTCCCCGATCTCTCGTTCCGAGTCGATATTCACTGCACCACAATGCACATGTAGTCATTCTATTTGATGACATTTGAGAGAGTGAGGCCAAGAAACCGCAATGGGTTGGTTTTTAGTAAACTGGCACTGTCCATTCTGATGTTAGGCAGGAATGTTTCTCTTTGGTGCTTAAAAGAAAGCAGCTTCCATTTGGAGGTATTCAAATTTACTAGCCATTTCCTCTGACATTCTATTGGATGTCATTTTGAATTGGATGTCAATTGGATGTCATTTTGGATGTCATATTGGATGTCATTTTGGATGTCATTTTGAATTGGATGTCAATTGGATGTCATTTTGGATGTCATTTTGAATTGGATGTCAATTGGATGTCATTTTGGATGTCATATTGGATGTCATATTGGATGTCATTTTGAATTGGATGTCAATTGGATGTCATTTTGGATGTCATTTTGAATTGGATGTCAATTGGATGTCATTTTGGATGTCATATTGGATGTCATTTTGGATGTCATTTTGAATTGGATGTCAATTGGATGTCATTTTGGATGTCATTTTGAATTGGATGTCAATTGGATTATCTTGCCAAAAAAGATGTAAGAGGCTAACAGGACAATAATTAGAGGGTCAGAAAGCTCCAAAGAGTTCCTTAAACAGGAACTACAGATGAGGACTTCCAACCAGCAAGAAAGCAGGAAGAAGTGAGGCAATAGTCATAGACTTTGGAGAGGTCTGAAGCCAGATCAGGGGCACATTTCTTTAGGACGAAAACTGGAATTCCATCATCTCCTTTTGCCTCATGGTGGTGGGGGTGTCAAGCTTAGAAATTATTTTAGAGAACAGAGATTGAGTTATGTATATATATATATTAAAACCAAACTTGCAAGATGCTATACGCTGCTTCACTCTATCAGCAAACATTCTGGCATTTTTTGAGACACGATTACATTTATTACAAACAGAGAAAAAAAGGCGCCTATTGTAATCAGCTGGAAGAAGTGATTCCCGTGAACGATGACAGTCAGGGATGGAAGCAGCAAAGACGACAAGCTAAAATCTAACGAGAGAAGCTTCAAGTTGACCCGGACATTTGTCCTCTTTCTCTTTCCTTCTGCTTATTCTTTTTTCTTCTTCTTCTCTCATCCAAAGACATTTCTACTGAATACATACATACATACATACGTACGTACGTACGTACATACATACGTACATACATACATACATACGTACATACATACATATATACCTACATACGTACGTACATACATACATACCTACATACGTACGTAGATACATACATACATACGTACGTACGTACATACATGCATACATACGTACATACATACATACGTACGTATATACATACATTTTTTTTTAATCATCTCACCCCAAGCAAGGCATTCCACTGCCACTATGTAGCATGGAGCTACATAGGGGAAGGTAAAGAGAAGGAGTGGTTAGACATAGGGAATGTCAGGAGGAAGGTGACAGATGAGTAAGGATAGCGAGGATGAGGGTTGGGCAGATGGGAAGAGTGTTTGAAAGAATGGGAGCAGGTTAGTGTGTTAGGAGGTGTCTATTGACCTTACATTTAAACTCCTGGAGATTGTAGCCGTCGGGGAAGCAATTGTTTGGAAGAGAATTCCACAGTCGGGAAGTGCGAGGAAAGAATCTGTTGGAGTAGAAGTTACGGCTGCATTTTATCGGTTTCACAAAGGGTGGGATCTAGTTGCTAATCTAGTATTTCGTTCAAATTCGTATTTAGGGGGCACTAGTGATCTAAGTTCATCGGAGCAGAAGCCGTGAAAGTATTTATAGAAGAGACACAGGGAAGCCACGTCGCGCCGGTGGGAGAGAGACTGTAGGCGGTCTGCCAAGTCGGTATCTATCACATTACAGACCCTCCTCTGAACCTTATCGAGAAGCCCGAGGAGAACAGCAGGGGCACCCGACCAGATATGGCAGCAGTATTTAATGCACGGGCGGATGGTAGATTTATAAATGTGCAGGATAGATTTAGAAGGAAAAAACTTCCGGGCCCTACACAGAGAACCGACTTTCATAGCAGCGGATTTAGCAATGGATTCGATATAGTCATTCTATTTGAGGTCCGCTGAAAGTGTGAGACCAAGGAGGCGTAGTGTTTTACTCTCTGGGAGGCAAGCCTGGTCCATGCTAATGGGAGGTAGGTGAGATTGTCGATGATGGTTAATTGAGAGTAGCTTCGTTTTAGAAGCATTAAACTTTACTAACCATTTCTTACCCCAGTCCAATATGGATTGGAAATCTTTTTCAATCTCGGCTACGAGGTTAGCTTTGACGCCTACATCAGATTTTTGTAGGAGGCGAGAATAAACTGTGGTCTCATCGGCGTACAAACCTATTTGGGCTGTTATGGAATCAGGGAGATACATACATACGTACATACATACATACATACATGCATACGTACGTACGTACGCATATACACTTTCAACAATTACTACTACGAATATTTTTTACAAATCTTGATACCCATAACTTTATCATTGAACACAAATTCTACCCTTAAATTCTTATTAGAGTTTTTAATTGCACATTAACTTCTACAACTTGTGTTATTCTTTCCTTTTAATAAATTTCTATTTTAAAATAAAAAAGCATATTTTATTCTTACATTATTCCAAACATTCCAACCTTCTGATAATTCTGCATTAATCCTGTAAGCTGTAGAGTCTTCGGTTAAGTATGACACAAGGCCGAATAAATATTAATCACCTCCCAACGGTTTCACTCATGACCCTCGACGTTTGAAAAGAACACACACTCCACTTATATAGTGGTAACCCTACTTCTACATATGAAAGCATAAATACCGGCGACGCGCAATCTTGAACAAGAAGCCTAAAAGCTTTGTTCTAGGGGACATTGCAAAGGAAATCACGGAACGAGTCTCAGTCTGCTCGTTGATATCGGTAAGATATTTTACTGACTGGAGAATCCTGGGTGGAGGAGATCAAGAAAGGGACATTTACTGATGCCACAGCCTGATCAGAGTTGCCAAGAGTGCAGAGCTGCATAACATGACAAAAAATCTAGAACAGAAGTAATGAAGCGATTCAGAAGAGAAGCGTGTCCATTATGGTTATTGGGGAAGCACGTAGGGAATTCAACACGTGAGGTACTATACAGTTTTTTTTAGAATTAAGCGTTGTATAATTTGACGTATGTGCGTTGTGGTGCATTGAATATCGATACGGAACGAAAATCGGAGTGCCGAGTTCGAATTCCAGTTGAATTTCTTGCATTCACTTACAAGCAAATACCCGTGAGAAAGGAATTAATCCTTCTCTTCCCTCCAGTTATGGGTTAAATAATAGGACAGATTGGGATCTGTAGCCTTGGATGGCAACCAATCTACCGCAGAAAGCAATGACAACCTACTAGGAGATAATTTTCTACCTAGTCAGTCATGTCGCTTACGAGACATGATCGCACAAAGCGTGTATCACGTATGACACTTAACTGACTGACTGAATACAATAGTTGAAAACATGATTATGTCTTCTACTGGGCATAATTTGGGGGAACAATTTTATATTGTTATGAAGTAATAAACTGATCCCCCACTAATTACTACTTAATAATATAATACATCACTTCTCCCTCTAGCTATGGATCAAATAATAGGACCGATTGAGTTCTATAGCCTCTGTCGTCAACCAGTCTACCGCAGAAAGCAATGGAAACCTAACTAACTGAATAATGACACATAATAAAAACAGATTAAACTCAATGTTTGTTGTTATCATTGTATGGTAGCCACGAAAAACAGAAATTGCTTACAAAGAAAAGAGTGTTGAACTGATTTATACATGAGAGTAAATAATGAAAAAATTCCTCACAGATTAACAAAAGAATTGTAGTTTTACAAATACTTTCACAGCTTATTTACAAATATTTTCACGGCTTCTACTCCGATGAACTTAGCTCACAAGTGCCTCCTATATATAAATTTTAGTCGAGCCACAAGATTAGCAACTAGGTCACGCCCTTTTACTGTGAAACCAATAAAATGTAAATGCAAATTCTACTCCAACAGTTTCTTTTCTCGCACTTCCCGACTGTGGAATTCCCTTCCATTTACAGCTACAATCTCCAAGAATTTCAATGTAAAGCCAATAGTCATCTCCTACCTCATTAATCTGCATCCTCTCTCTCTCTCTCATGCTCCTTTCTCCATTCACTCAACCTACTCTCATCAGTATTCTCATCCTTCTCTTACCCACTTTCTGACACCCCCTATAACCTGTCACTCTTTCTCATAACGTTCCTACCATGTAACCCCCTGCAAAACAGTGGCAATAAAATGCTTTGCTTGGGGCGATATGATTAAAAACAAAAAATAAAGTATTAAGAATTTTATAGAGAAACGTGTAGGCAACGAGATGTTTTCATTGAGAAAATTATAAGTGACAATGCTTTATCTAATAAATACAAATTATATTACTACAAATTAATATAAACAAAGGTAGCAATGTGTAAGGTTTTCGGAAAAACAAAACAAAAATGAATGTTTTTTGGCTTCTAGACGCGTTAATCTTTGTAGCCTAATTGTAAATGTAGATTCCCTGTATTGGCAAATATTCTTTACCAAAGACAGGTTCATTTAAACTTCGCTGAAGACTTATTATTTAATTCCAAACTTCACTGTTTCATGTCTGAGTATTGTGTTAATAAACTAATATGAAATATAGAAATTAAGTTGTTGTAACTGCTTACATACAGTCAAGGAATCTATTAAAGGCATAAATTTAATCTATCGAGGCAGCAGATAATTTTCTAAATATATACCGCTTAGAATGGCTCATGATTAAGCACGCTAGACATTCATTTGTCTTTTATAGACATTCATTGTCTTTAACAGTATATATATATATGCACATTGCACAGTACTATATATATATATATATATATATATATATATTCAGTGATGTTCGTTAGCACATCAGCAGTAGATCTGGCGAAACTGAAGCCATATTGTTTGTCAGAGGGCAAGTTGTGAGATGTGAGATACCTATTTCGTCATTATTAATAGTCTCGATTATCTTGCCAAAAAAGATGTAAGAGGCTAACAGGACAATAATTAGAGGGTCAGAAAGCTCCAAAGAGTTCCTTAAACAGGAACTACAGATGAGGACTTCCAACCAGCAAGAAAGCAGGAAGAAGTGAGGCAATAGTCATAGACTTTGGAGAGGTCTGAAGCCAGATCAGGGGCACATTTCTTTAGGACGAAAACTGGAATTCCATCATCTCCTTTTGCCTCATGGTGGTGGGGGTGTCAAGCTTAGAAATTATTTTAGAGAACAGAGATTGAGTTATATATATATATATATATATATATATATATATATATATATATATATATATATTGTCTTTAACAGTATAAGGGTATAAAGTAGATATTAAACCAATTTTAATATCAGCAGTTTAGAACTAACATTACGAAATTAGAATCAGGTTTCTCATTTTTTTAACTTGAAGTTTATTTATAACTACTATTTTTTAAAACAGATATTGGCATAATTTTCTTGTAAGTTTGCACTACTATTTAATGACATAAAATATCTAAAACGGGACACTGTTGTACTTTTAATACATCCTGTTAATAGTCTTGAAATGTTAGCCCATGAAGACTAAAGAAGAAAAAATGACTCCAGATTTTCAAGAATGAACAAAAACTCAATGTTCGAGATTTATAGAAGTATTTTATATCATTTCATGCCTAAAGTGAAAAAAAAAAAAAGCAGACGAGGAAGATGAAATGGTTTAGTAAACGAATCTATCCTGTCGTTTCTTACTTTACAAGTGAATTCAAACAAAGCAGTGAGCCATTTCACATTAGGTAGGCTGCTTTCAATCCCCGACTGCCTAACCACGACCATTCCGTTTTCAATCTAAAGTGTTTTGGATGATTTGAAGTTTGTTGGAGATTGTCCAAGAGATCTTGGACGTCAACTGCAGGGAGAAAAAAGAGAAATAGGAAAAGAATGAAGGTGGAGAGGTTCACACGTTGTGCGCATGTCTTGGGTATCTATTAAGTCACTCGGGCTACTTTTAAGTTAAGCACATCATCGACTTTTGAGATCTTTTGAGGTGACGATGAAAGAGGCAAGCTTTTTCAAGAAAGGAGAGCGTGTCGTTCTTAAAAGAAGAGAAGAAAGATGGAGGAAAAATAAAAAGTGAAAATATAGAGTAGGTGGGGGATTTAATGAAAAGAAAAACATTTTTAGAAAGTTGGTTGAAAATATGGAAGAAAAGAGAGAATGAGAATAGAAATTCGAGATTAAAAAAAAGGGAGGAAGGAAGAAAAAAAAGAAAGAATTGATGGCAAACGACAGAAAAAGATAGAGAGGTAATATACCTAAATGAATGAGTTGAAAAGACAAATAAAAAGAAAAACAATGAAAGAGAATTAAGTTATCTTGTTGGTTGGAGGAAATCAAATGAAAAATACTCAAAAAGTAAAGATAAGAGGAAGGAAAAAAACGTAATGAAAAAACGACTGGATTAAATTTAAAAGCGGCAATAAAAAGTATTTAAACTAATAAAAGCGATAACTCTTGAAATGTAAAAATTTATTCGTAATTTTATAACATTTCTTCAACAAGATTCCTCATAAATTAGGTACTAAAGTATCTAAAATTCAATAAAATATTAGATTGCTTAAAATATTTTCTTAAATTTTAAACATTACTGAGAGTTTAAAAAAATATTATATAAGAAGACGTTCACGTCGTATTCGTCAAGCAATTGTTACCCTTGAAAAAATTGTCTCCTTAGAAAAAATTCACAAATATAAGTTGTTGTCAGCACCTCATGAAACACAATACTCGAGTATGAAAATACTTTTCTACGATATTTTAAACTAAAAGTAAATAATGTTTATTTTAATTCAGATTAATTCTACTTTAAATCGGTTAATTTTCTTGAAATAATGATTCAGAAAAGCATATATTATTTTTAATCATTTTTAAATAAAGTGAATTATAGTGTATTGATAGATTTGTCAATATGAGCGATTTTAGTGATTTTAATGTTAATTTTAAAAGTATCAACCCAATCAATTTAACTTCAGTTTGAAAAACATCAAAATATTTTCTTTATTTGAAATATTGAATTTAATCTATTCGCTTGAAACTAAAACAAAATTAGAAACATCAAAAAAGATTTTTGTTTTAAGAAAATATTTTAAACGTTAAATATTTCTTTTTTTTATGGGAGTAATCGTATATACACTGAGCAATATGTAAATTGTTGCCATTTTTTATTTTTTATTTTGCGCATGCTCATTGCTTATTTTAATTTTGCCTACTGCACAGAGTAGAGTCAGTTGGGCACCGTTTGTGAGAAAAAGAGTATCACGAGGCAATGCACCCCGCCAGAGATTTCAAAACGGCGTACTGTTTTGTTTAGCATTCGCGAGAGAAGCTCCAATACGATCATTTCAGAGTGTTTGGGTGTTAATATGATCACAGTTCAAATGGTTCGGAAAGAGTTGGATGAGTTTCATGGTGATTACGACGGCGTCAGAATCATTACGGAGGTTTACACTCGTCAGAGATTAATTTGCTTGCAGATTGAAAAAAAAAATGAAGAGTGAGGACATCATAGTGGTGCCTTCGCGGAACTTCGAAATTGGCATGAATCTACTCAGTTGGGTGACAAACCTACACTTTAATTATATATATATATATATATATATATATATATATATATATATATATATATATATATATAATTCTGGGTGGTTGCGTAATTGTTTTGCAGCAATCTTCCATGGAGGCTTTATAAGTTTAGAAGAATGTATTTATTTATCATGTCGGTGTTTTATAAATTCTGCATTAAGTAGATCACGGAGTTCTGGTTGTGTAGTAATTAACTTCTGTTCTTCGGGTTTACTTATATAATTTGGTATAGTGTCTCAATTTCAACTTTTTTATGTAGTCAATTATATTTTTTGTATACATGGCAATTAGGTCAAAGGTTAAGTAGTTCTTTTTGGTTGTCTAGACTTGTTTAAGACACTACTTATATCTATAAAAGACAGACATGTAAAATATACATTCTTCTAAACTTATAAAGATTTCACTGAAGATTATTGCAAAAGAATTACGCAAACACCCAGAAATAGTAATTAAGAAAGCCGAAAGCAATGGCAAACTACCACGAGATAATCTTCTGCCCAGTCAGTCATGTCTCTTCCGAGACATGATCGCCCAAAGCGTATATCACGTATGGCACTTAACTGACTGACTGAATATAATAGTTGAAAACATGATTAAGGCTTCTACTGGTTATAAAGTGGGGGATCAGTTTTATATTGTTATGAAGTAATAAACTGATCCCCCACTAATTACTACTTAATAACGCAATGCATCTCTTCCCCCTCTAGCTATGTGTCAAATAACAGGACAGATTGGGTTCTATAGCCTTGGCTGGCAACCAGTCTACCACAGAAAGCAATGGCAACTTACTGCGGGATAATCTTCTGCCCAGTCAGTCATGTCTCTTTCGAGACATGATCGCCCAAAGTGTGTATCACGTATGGTACTTCACTGACTGTCTGTGTGTGTGTCCGTTACCTATAGACTCCGAAACGGCTGAACCGATTTTCTTGAAAATTTACAAAGTTGTACTATAAGCATCTGCGAGTGTTCTTAGCTAGGGTTTGTGTCGAGGTACCCCCGATAAATATCGAAAATCGATAGTCGAAAAAATCGGGTTATAGAAGTAGTGGCCCGATTTTAATCAAATTTGATACACTCATAGACAAAGACACAAAAATTGTTATTCAGAAGTTTTATGGTTGCAGTTCTTACAATAATGCATAAAATCGATAATATATATAAGGCAAGATGTTTGTGTGTGAGTCTATTTATCTGCCTGAATGTCTGTATTCTTTTCAGCCCTTTTATTTTAGTTTTTGCTTCGGGTTTGGCTCTAAGTAGGTATAATTGTAGTTCTTAGTCTCAGCCATGGTACCATTTACTCGAAGGACTTATTTAGCCTTCAAAATTCAGTTTACAACGAAAAAACTTATTTGATATCGATACTAGGAAATGAAAATTTGACTTACATCCATTCATTTTTCTTTCAGTTTACGGTTTCGCTTTAACTGGAAACAACTATTGCTTTTTAGTCTTTCATGCCAACATCCAAAGAGTCTGAGCTCCAGGACCATGGATTAGTTTTAAAACTTTCATTACACCCGAGCAACGCCGGACTATACTGCTAGTCAGAGATAGAGCGTATGTAAATATAAAAAGAGTGAACATTGAAGTCAACATTCACGGGTGACAGATTTTTTCAAGCTAAGCTCAACCATCAGGCCACATATTGACTTCAATGTTCACTCTTTTATATATATATATATATATATATATATATATATATATATATATATATATATAGTCATCCGCAGAGACAAAAGGAAAACTTATCTTACCTGACTTGTTTTGTTATCTGAGGGACTTTAGCAAGGTAAATGCGGATATACCCTGTCTAAAATTTTAACAGTCAAACACACACACCCACACACTCACACACACACACACATACACACACACACACAAACATATATATATATATGTATAATTGTAAATGATTGCAGCAATTCTTCTTTTATACAACACTGATTTAACAAAATTACTACTCTTAGTAAATTACTAATAATTATGAACACGGACATAGCGTGATGACGATATTTGAAAAATTAAAAAAATAATTTTCATCACTATAGATGCTCATAAGCAAAAACCTACATATTCTGATCATAAAAATATTATTTTTATTATTCAAAAAATATCCCTGTTTAAATGTGAAATCATCCAGATTATTTTTCATGCACTTTCTTTTGAGAGAATTTTGTTTTATGGAAGCCTGTCGTTTAGTTTGACATTTGTTACAAATCTTCTTCGACTCAGTTGTTAAGACATTCCATAATTTATGAAGAATCCATTTGCAGATTATAGAAATTATCTTTTTGCGTATATATTGAACAATGAGTGAAGTGGGCTCAAATTCAAATAACATCCCGGATATTGGATCAAAATTGAGTCTAAGTTTTCTGCATAAATAGAACTCAGATCAGTAGATACGAAGAGAAAACCTTTCGACCGTAAAGAGAAAAAAGTTTTCGACTGTGAGAACCTTTGACTGGAACGGAAGAAGTCATGTCACTATCAAAGAAGATAAGGACATCAAGAAAACCTCAAAAAGTTTCTGATACCAAACAGCCACAGAGAGATCAGAGAAATTTGAAGTTCCAGTGAAAATTCTCCTAAGGTTGGACAGCCTAAAACAAAAATATCTCAGAAATATTTTCTCAAGAACGAACTGTGTAAAAAAGGACTTTAAAAAGAATTACTGTGCCCCAGAGACGCCCGTGCGGCAATTTCATTCTTACTATTTTATCGTTTTCTGTTTCTTCATTTTTAACAATTCTTGTCTTCTCCCGATTTGGAATTTGTTACCAATTTTTTGCTGGTGATCCATTATCATAAATTGTTATTTTGCCTCAAAAGAAATTTTGTGAATATTTCGCTTGTAAATTTTTGGTTAATTATAAACTGTAAATAAATGTGATTTTTGTTTTAAAGATGTTGTTTCGTGTTTTAAAATTTTGTGCCTATTAATATTAAGTATTTTGTGTCTGGCACAAAAACTTGGATTTCGTAGAAATAAAACTTTTATAAGATTAAAAAAAACAAAAAAAATTAATAATGGCTAATAAAATAGCCGAAAGTGCTGGGATATCTTGATATCAGTTTTAAGCGGGGCCAAGCGAGTTTCCCTGACAGCAATACACTGCGCCTCCTCGGCCTTACCCTCTCTTCCGATCTCAAGTGGAACCATTACATTAATTCAATAGCTAAATCCACTGCTAGGAAAGTTAGATAACTGTGTCGTGCCAGCATGATTTTTCCGCCCGAATCCATCTTTCACATATAAAAATCAACCATCCGTCCGTGTATGGAATACTGCTGTCATATATGGTCAGGTGCCCCCGCTGTCCATCTCAGTGTTCTCGACAGACTCCAAAGAAGAATCAGTAATGTGATAAGTACTGACTTGGCTGCTCGACTCCGGCCACTTTCTCACCAACGGGATGTGGCTTCCTTCTGTCTGTTCTATAAATATTGTCATGACTTCTGCACCGACGAACTCAAGTCACTGATGCCCCTGCCACATGAGTTTACTCGTGCAACCAGACTGGCAACTGGGTCCCACCCATTCACAGTTAGATCAACCCGAATGCAGCCGGCAATTCTACTCCATCAGCTTCTTTTCTCCCACTTCCCGCCTGTGGAACTCTCTTCTAAATTCTTGCTTTCCTGACGGCGAGAACCTCCAGGAATTTAAGTGCAATGTCAATACCCATCTCTTAACCACTTGACTCCAGTTCTTTCTACATCACCCTCAAAATCGTTTCTTTTCTCTCTACCTTTGCAACTGTCATCACACCTGTATTCCCATCCTTCTCTTGCTCATTTCTCTGACACCCCCTGTAATTGTACTCTCCTCATATCTAATCTTTTTCTCTTATGTAGCCCCTTGTGCATCAGTGGCGTTACCGCCTTGCATGGGGTGAAACGATTAAAAATAAAATAAAAAGACCGTTTCTCTTGGTACCCCTTCAAAACTGCTGTTCATCTCAGTGTTCTCGACAGGCTACAAAGAAGAATCAGTAATGTGATAGGTACCGACTTGGTGGTTCGACACCAGCCACTTCCTCACTGACCGGATGTGGCTTCCTTCTGTCTGTTCTATAAATGGCTTCTGTTCCGACGTACTCAAGTCACTGATGCCCCTGCCACATGAGTTTACTCGTGCAACCAGACTGGCAACTAGGTCCCACACCTTTACAGTTAGATCAAACAAATGCAGCCGATAATTCTACTCTATCAGCTTCTTTTCTCCCACTTCCCGCCTGTGGAACTCTCTTCTAAATTCTTGCTTTCCTGACGGCGAGAACCTCCAGGAATTTAAGTGCAATGTCAATACCCATCTCTTAACCACTTGACTCCAGTTCTTTCTACATCACCCTCAAAATCGTTTCTTTTCTCTCTACCTTTGCAACTGTCATCACACCTGTATTCCCATCCTTCTCTTGCTCATTTCTCTGACACCCCCTGTAATTGTACTCTCCTCATATCTAATCTTTTTCTCTTATGTAGCCCCTTGTGCATCAGTGGCGTTACCGCCTTGCATGGGGTGAAACGATTAAAAATAAAATAAAAAGACCGTTTCTCTTGGTACCCCTTCAAAACTGCTGTTCATCTCAGTGTTCTCGACAGGCTACAAAGAAGAATCAGTAATGTGATAGGTACCGACTTGGTGGTTCGACACCAGCCACTTCCTCACTGACCGGATGTGGCTTCCTTCTGTCTGTTCTATAAATGGCTTCTGTTCCGACGTACTCAAGTCACTGATGCCCCTGCCACATGAGTTTACTCGTGCAACCAGACTGGCAACTAGGTCCCACACCTTTACAGTTAGATCAAACAAATGCAGCCGATAATTCTACTCTATCAGCTTCTTTTCTCCCACTTCCCGCCTGTGGAACTCTCTTCCCTATTCTTGCTTTCCTGACAGCTAAAGCATCCAAGAATATAAATGCAATATCAATACCCATCTCTCAACCACTTGACTGGTTCGTCTTTCTCTTTACTCTCCCCCTTATCTAATCTTTTACTCTCATGTAGCCCCCTGTGCATCAGTGGCGTTACCGCCTTGCTTGGGGTGAAACGATTAAAAAAAATTATGTCGAGAAAAAAAAAACAATTTTACGAACACAAAACAAAATTAATAAAAAGCTTCGTTGTCTTACTCTGCTAGGCGTCTTTTATAAAACTTGTGTGTGAATATATATATATATATATATATATATATATATATACACTACCGGCCATAATTATTAGGTCACCCCAGTTTTTTTAAAGAAATTTTGTAATTCACACTATTTTTAGTGTTTATTGCCAAGTGGATAATTTTAAATGAAAACAGAATGGTTCTTTTGTTCATACTTCATAATAACATGTGCATCAAATGAACTGTTCTGAGGTCCAGTTTTTGTGCTCTCTTCCCCATGCTAGTCTCTTCTTATTATTGGCTAGCCGAAGCAAATTCTTCCTAGCTGCCTTGTAAAATTTTGCAAAGTTATAATAACAAAAGTACCATTCTATTTTCATTTAGAATTATCCACTTGGCAATAAATACTAAAAGTAGTATGAAATGCATCATTTTTTTAAAACTGGGGTTGCCTCATAATTATGGCCAGTAGTGTATATATACTTGTGTGGGGGGGGGTGTTTGTGTGTGTGGGGGGGGGTTGTGCATAGGAATTATGTCACTGAACATACCTGAATTATTCTAAATAAGCAGACCACTATGAATCATGAAAATTTCTTATAAAACATTCATTCAATCATCAGAACACGCCTTCGTTTTACTTATACATATATCCTCACAAATAACAACACAGCTTAATCGTCACTGTCAGCACAAAAACGAGAAGGAAACAAACAAGATTCCAGCACTTCCCCATACTGGATTTCAATCCCTTCTTGCCTGCCTGTTTTGAACGTGTGGTTGAAATTTATGACCGTTGAGTCGGACCCATTCACCTTATGTCTAAGGGTCTCATTTGACACCACTGATCATCGCGAGGTTTCGTGGGGCCGTTCCTTACTTCGATGGCTACCGTAATGAAGTTCTTTATACCATATTATATATACATATTTGTGTGTGTACTTTTGTGCAAGCATTAATATATATATATATATATATATATATATATATATATATATATATATATATATATATATGTTGTTTTACCTGATGTATTTAAACATATAAATGTATATACAAGTGTGCATAAAATAATTTATAAACTTACATATGTAAGTGTATATGAGTGTGTGGATGATTATTTCTGCGAAAAATTTCCATATTTATTGCTTTTGGTCTGAAGGCGTGTGGTGTGTGGTAAATAGCAGTCATCATGTGTTTTTGTCGTCAAACAAAGTATGGGATGAGGTGAGTCAAACTCGTATGAGACCGTTGTCATATTGACCGCCATTTTGTTACCGTTTCTCCTATGACTATATTCTTTTCGTTAGAACGTCGCAACAATTGTACTACGATCAGTCATACAATGAACGTTTCATCTTGTCTGATTCGTAACTTTGGACTATATATTTCGGTCTGCAAAAATAAATGTGACACAGGAATCTTTATATAATCAAGGGTCGTTCGATAAAAGTTACACTGAAAACTCACAACTTAACTGATCTTAACTGAATAGAATAAAGACAAAAACACATTGGTAGTATAACTAACATTTCTGTCTTTGAGGATTGTACATTTTGATTTTAGTCTTATTCCTTTGGACCATGGTCAATCTGAACGTATTTCAATAACTGCAGTCCTCCAGGGTATTTTATAATATAAACACATGGCATGCATATATACATGGCAGACAAAGAGAATTAACATCTTTCTCTCTTTATATATATATATATATATATATATATATAGTATATCGAGGCAGCAATTTTCTAAACATATGCTATTAAATATAAGAGACAATGAATGTCTATTATGTTTAATCATAAGCCGTTCTAAACGTCGTATTTTTGCTTTAATTAAAAATTTTATTTAATTTAAAATAATTATCCAAATGTTGGAGAATTTTTGTCTTTATTTTCAACTGAAATTAAAGCAAAAATACGACGTTTAGAACGGCTGATGATTAAACATAATAGACATTCATTGTCTCTTACATTTAACAGCATATGTTTAGAATATATATATATATATATATATATAGGGGGGGGGTGTAAGAAAAAAATTATGACAAACACGTTATTTCAGGCGAACCATCATCAGCTTCTGTCTCTATTGTACAAAAGATTTTACATAAAATCTTAGTTGCTTAGCGGAGTTTTATGCTACAACAAGATAAAATCGTCGCTGATGGTGGATGTTTTTGTGTTAACGTCCCTGTAACCTCTCCGAAGATGGCTAATGTGAGCCGAAAGCTTAGAAACAAATTAATAAAAAATTATCCAAATGTTGGAGAACTTTTGTCTTTATTTTCAACTGAAATTAAAGCCAAAATACGATGTTTAGAACGGCTCATAATTAAACATAATAGACATTCATTGTCATTTATATTTAACAGGATATGTTTAGAAAATTATCTGCTGCCTCGAGACACTATATATATATATGTCTCTTTCTGATTTCTATTTTTTATTTTCTTTAAAAGTTCGTTGTTCAGTCGTTGCTATTTTCAGCAATCTGCATCCGGCGGTAGAATGACATCCATCTTGTATCAAGCCATTCTTTCATCTTTCAGTCATATAAGAGACTTGATAGTAGTTCCATACTTTTTATTTTTATTTCTGTAGAAATTTTTCCTACCTTTAAGAAGTCATCGTTTGCTATTTCTATGTACCCTCAGATTTCTTAGTCATTTTTATCGTTGTCTGTCACTCTACTACGAAAATTGTTAAATGCTAATACCCGCTCGATTCTGACGTTACTAATACACAGCTCACAATCTGTTTCTTCTGCCGTCAAACATTCTACTTTCTTACAGTTATTCGTTTAACTTTTCTTCTCTCTGACTTTTATTACGTCATCTAAGATTTATTTGTCTTTTCCGCCATTAGACCATAGTCATTCACTTAACTTTTGTTATCATCTAAACTTATTCATAAATGGAACTTTGTCTCTGTGCGTGTATGTGTGTCTGTGAGTCTATCTGTGTGTGTTCGTTCCCTACAGACTCCGAAACAGCTGAACCGATTTTCTTGAAAATTTACACAGTTATACTATAAGCGTCTGCGAGTGTTCTTAGCTAAGTTTTGTGTCGAGGTACCCCCGATAAATATCGAAAATCGATAATCGAAAACATCGGGTTATAGAAGGAGTGGTTCGATTTTAATCAAATTTCATATTTCTATTTCATAGACAAAGACATAAGAAACGATATTCAAAAGTTTTAAGGTTGCAGTTCTTACAATAGTGCAGAAAACCGATAATATATAGATATATATATAAAAGGCAAGATGTTTGTGTGTGTGTCTGTTTATCTGCCTGTATGTCTGTATATTTTTCAGCCCTTTTATTTTAGTTTTTGCTTCGAGTTTGGCTCTAAGTAGGTATAATTGTAGTTCTTAGTCTCATCGATGATAACACTTACTCAGAGGACTTGTTTAGCTTTCAAAATTCAGTTTCCGACGAAATTTAGCTTTCAAAATTCAGTTTACGACGAAAAATACTTATTTGATATCGATAACAGTAAATCAAAATTTGACTTACATCAATTCATTTTTCTTTCAGTCTACGGTTTCGCTTTAACTGGAAACAACTATTGCTTTTTAGTCTTTCGTGCCAACGTCCAAAGAGTCTGAGCTCCAGGAACATGGATTAGTTTGTAAAGCTTTCATTACACCCGAGCAACGCGCCGGGCTATACTGCTAGTATATATATATATATATATATATATATATATATATATATATATTCTAGGTGCGATTGGTAAATTGTCGTAATTATTTTATTATTTCAAATATTCTTTTGGCTGAGTGTGAGCTTCAGGACCATGGATTAGTTGTAAAGCTTTCATTACACCCGAGCAACGCCGCGCTATGCTGCTAGTATTACAGTAAATTAACATAAATGATAAATTTTGCTAATTGCTTTAGTTCTTTTAGTATCATCAATATCTTTACTTAAACAGATAAGTAAGGACCTGCTTACTCATTTTTATATTTGTGGGTACCCTTTCTGCCTGCAGGCTGTTTGGTCCCAGTAAACATTACAGATTATTCCAATATCTTTTGCAAATGTATCAAACTTACCGTTTTAGCATTTTAAGTTGGTCTTTGTATAAAATCAATCACTTAAAGTGTCATACATGATACACGATTAGGCGATCAAGTTTCCAAAGAGACATGACTGACTGGGCATAAGATTTTGCCGCAGTAGTTTGCCATTGCTTTCTGCGGTAGACTGGTTGTCAGCCAAGGCTATAGAGTCCAATCTGTTCTGCTATTTAACCCATAGCTGGAGGGAGAAGAGACGGATTAATATATTTCACAAGAGTATTTGCCCCTAAGTGAATGCAACGAATTCAACAGAAATTCCAACTCGGTTTTCCGATTTCCCGTTCCGAGCCGATATTCACTGCACTACAACGCACATTTTTTGTACTCTATAAACATATGATAGACCAGAGGTTGGCAACTCATTCGACCCCGCTAGCCGGGTCGTGTTATAATGACGAGTCGCGGGCCAGACGAAAGCCATTAATGAAAAGTTAAGAAAAATTACATATGCAGACCCCCGTCAACCTAAATATTTAAAACCATAATGAAAATAAACATTGAGAAATCAGAAAAACAAAAGAAAATATAAAATTAAAAAAGCACCTAACAAAAATTACTTTTTCTCAAGGAACGTCAAAAATAAAATTCTTCAAAGTGAAAAAAATCAACCGAAGTGAAACGGATAAATTAGGACGTCACTAAAAAATTATTTTTTTTTTATATCCGGTAATCAAAAATTGCAATATATTTTATATCTTGTTTGGCACAAGGCAAATTTGACAAACATTACCGAGGCCCCTACAAACGTTCAACACAGATTTTTAGAAACGAGCGACTGGAAGTTTTAAACAAGCGACATTTCAAAATTAAGGAAGTTTTACTTAAGGATTTTAATCACTTTCATCCAAGTTTATATGATCCTAAGACAGGGGTCGGCAACTCATTCGACCCTGGATCGTGTTAATGACGGGTCGCGGGCCGGACGAAGGTCATTAATGAGAAATTAAAATAATTACATATGCAGACCTCTGTCAACTTAAATATTTAAAACCATAATGAAAATAAACATTGAGAAATCAGAAAAATAAAAGATAACCTAAAATTTAAAAAAACACCTAACAAAAATTACTTTTTCTCAAGGAACGCAAAACACTTCAAAGTGAAAAAAATCAACCGAAGTGAAATGGATGAAATTATGACGAATTCTTCTGGTATTTCATCGCTCTCACAGACTTTCTTTATTGTTGAATTTCTTGCATTCAAATACGCGCAAATACCCTTTTTAAATATATTAATCCTTCTCTTCCTTCCAGCTATGGGTGAAATAACAGGACAGATTAGGTTATATAGCCTTGGTTGGCAAACAGTCTACAGCAAAAAGTAATAACAACTTACTGCGGGATAATCTTCTGCCCAGTCAGTCATGTCTCTAAAGAGACATGATCGCACACGCGTGTATCACGTTTAGCACTTAACTGACTGACGGAATATAATAGTTGGAATCATAAGGGTTATACTGGGCATAAAGTGGGGGATCAGTTTTATATTGTTATGAAGTAATAAACTGATCCCCCCTAATTACTACTTAATATTACAATACATCTCTTCTTCCTCTAGCTATGAGTCAAATAGCAGAACAGACTGGGTTCTATAGCATTGGTTAGCAACCAGTCTACCGTAGAAAGCAAAGGCAGCCTACTGTGGGAAAATCTTTTGCCCAGTCAGTCATGTCTCTTCCGAGATATGATCGCCCAAGCATGTATCACTGATGACATTTAACTGGCTGACTGAATATGATAGCTGGAATCATGATATTGGTTCTACTGGGCAAAAAGTTGGGGATAATTTTTATATTGTTATGAAGTAATAAACTGATACCCACTAATTACTACTTAATATTATAATACATCTCTTCCTCTTCTAGCTATGAGTCAAATAGCAGAACAGATTGGGTTCTATAGCCTTGGTTAGTAACCAGGCTACCGCAGAAAGTAATGGCAACCTAATGCGGGATTATCTTCTGCCCAGTCAGTCATGTGTCTTTCGAGACATGATCGCCCAAGCGTGTATCACTGATGACACTTAAGTGACTGACCGAATATAATAGTTGGAATCAACATAAGGTTTCTAATGGGCATAAAGTGGGGGATCAGTTTATTACTTCATAACAATATAGAACTGATCCCCCACTAATTTCTACTTAATAATATAATACATCTCTTCCTCCTCTAGCTATGAGTGAAATCGCAGGACAGATTGGGTTCTATAGCCTTGGTTAGTAACCAGGCTACCGCAAAAAGTAATAACAACTTACTGCGGGATAATCTTCTGCCCAGTCAGTCATGTCTCTAAAGAGACATGATCGCACACGCGTGTATCACGTTTAGCACTTAACTGACTGACGGAATATAATAGTTGGAATCATAAGGGTTATACTGGGCATAAAGTGGGGGATCAGTTTTATATTGCTATGAAGTAATAAACTGATCCCCCCTAATTACTACTTAATATTACAATACATCTCTTCTTCCTCTAGCTATGAGTCAAATAGCAGAACAGACTGGGTTCTATAGCATTGGTTAGCAACCAGTCTACCGTAGAAAGTAATGGCACCTACTGTGGGATAATCTTCTGCCCAGTCAGTCATGTTTTGAAAGAGACATGATCGCCCAAAGCGTGTATCACGTATGGCACTTAACTGACGAACTGAATCATATTAATCTTGAAGTCATCTAAGTCTGACGGTATCGCTAATATATTCGTATCTGAACCTGTTATTTTGTTTCTATTGATCTTGGCCAATGTCGATTTTGTGTAAAAAATGCAGGACTTTCCATGTTATTTGATGTATTATAGTTTGTTTTTTTATATATATATGTAGACGTGGAAATGCTATGGTTTATATTTAAGTCTTTATATTATATTTTTTTGTCCACGATGACCGTTCATTTTATAGATATCATGCAGCCTATCAAAGAAGCTATGAAGGAATAGCAATTAAAGAGATGTCTGTTTTCTTTTGGGTTTAAAACAAATAAAAATCAATGAAAATAACACACGTAAGAAAACCGCTTGTTACATATATTCATAACAATGTTTGTGTACATCAACACACACACACACACACAAAAACAAACAGACACATACATATGAGGTCTTGCACTTTGTATATGTTCGTATTTGCTTCATTAACTTGCGTATATATTCATTCACCCTAAAATGGGAATAGAGTTGGATGTAGAAAGAACATCGATGAACCCTTTAAAAAATCCGAATGCTCTACCTATCAGTTTATTTCTCATTCAAATATATCCATCATCTTGACGATGTTCCAATCAATCAATCATCTCGTCTATTTTGGAATAACTTATGAACACAATACCAAATTCAGTATATTTCAGACGTTGCCGCATTAATCCAGCTATGTACTTCTAAAATTCCTAATACAGAATGCATTTTATACATACTTTATCGAAAATACCTTATATCGATCGATCTAATCTGGAAAAAAAAATTCATATCTATCTATCTATCTATCTATCTATCTATCTATCTATCTATCTATCTATCTATCTATCTCGGTCTGTTCATTATCTATCTATCTATCTATCTATCTATCTCGGTCTGTTCATTATCTATCTATCTATCTATCTATCTATCTATCTATCTATCTATCTATCTCGGTCTGTTCATTATCTATCTATCTATCTATCTATCTAGGTTTGTTCATTATCTATCTATCTATATATCTATCTAGGTTTGTTCGTTATCTATCTATCTATCTATCTATCTATCTATCTATCTATCTATCTATGTCTGTTCATTATCTATCTATCTATCTATCTATCTATCTATCTATCTATCTATCTATCTATGTCTGTTCATTATCTATCTATCTATCTATCTATCTATCTATCTATCTATCTATCTATCTCAGCCTGTTCATTATCTATCTATCTATCTATCTATCTATCTATCTATCTATCTATCTCGGTCTGTTCATTATCTATCTATCTATCTATCTATCTATCTATCTAGCTAGCTAGCTAGCTAGCTAGCTAGCTATCTATCTATCTATGTCTGTTCATTATCTATCTATCTATCTATCTATCTATCTATCTATCTATCTATCTATCTATCTTAGCTACATTTCTCATGTTGGCTCACATCCGTTGCTTCCGAGTTTTTACACTTTTTGTGTCTAGTAAAAAGTTGTTTATACTTTTTATTAAGTAGATTTATCATTTTTTCCTGATTCGCTCTCTATAACTCAAGCTGGACTCAAAGACACACACACACCACACGCATATGCATGTACGTAAACCAAAGACAAGATATATTTGTTCTTTCTCTCTTTCACCACATACTCATGTACACATGCAGTTACCGTTGCACATAGATATATTAACACACTCATACAAACACATAATATCGCTCGCATATCACACATACAGCACATTTCTTCACACAATCAGGAAAAGTCAAATACTTCCACTCCCACCTAGACTGAAGCCAGTCCTTCTTATTCCTATTTTCACAATTAGGTGTAAATAAATATGGTACGATGAATAATAGTGAAGAATTTATAGAACAAATCAAATAAATATTATCTTCAATAGAAAAAAATCAATTTTATTTTTGCACATAACCCAACCTCCCCAAATCTTTGCTTTCTCCAACTTGTCTACTTGATGTGCCATGAAGCGCCATCTTGCGAACGCTTAATTCGGAATCGTGTCTTTCGTAAATTTTTTCCACTCATACGATGGCTGGCCACTCAAAGTGATATATTGAACATTCGAAACGTTTCGCCTGATTTATGGCCTCCCTTATTTGTTTAGAGCTTCTTATTTTTTTAGTTTACATTTTTTTTTTAATCCTTTTGCGGCCTTCTACGTTATTATTTTTTGGTTTGGAATATTTTTTTCTTTCTTTTTTCGTGTATGTGTGTGTGGAAAGGAGAGCATACCTGGCGTTGCTGGGTGGGGGGATATTATCGTCCTTTTTTTTTTTTCGTTATTATATATATATATATTGTTATTTCTACTTTTGTATTTGTAAGATATGAAGAATGATGCTTATCCAGTACAAAACGATCAGAGATAGAAAACTGATTCGCTTCAACATTGTCTATGCCGATTGTGTGAAGAGCTAGGACGTCTTTTCCGAGAGTCAACATTATCAGTGCGTATACTTGGGGCCAAAATATGTTATACGTTAGTACTCATCGACATTTTATTTATTAATATTAATGTACATGTTCATGTTTTTTTAATGCAGTTGACTAATCTTGGATATAGTTTGACAGGAGGCCGAATGAAACGAAATCAGAAGAGGAATTTTGTGCTCCGATATTTTCGCAAATAGAAATTGTTTTCTTGCCTAGAAAATCAGTTGTCGAATTGTTTGAAATTATCCGGGTTCGAATAACAAATGTCTCTTCGTTTGAATTTTTTCCGTTTCACTTCTTCTTCTTCTACTTCTTCTTCACTTCTTCTTCTTCTTCTACTTCTTCTTCTTATACCTCTTCTTCTTCTACTTCTACTTCTTCTTTACTTCTTCTTCTTCATCTTCACTTCTTCTTCTTCTTCTTCTTCTTCTTCTTCCCTTCTTCTTCTTCTACTTATTCTTCTGCATCTTCTTTTTCTTTACTTCTTCTTCTTTACTTCTTCTTCTTCACTTCTTCTTCACTTCTTCTTCTTCTTCATCTACTTCTTATTCTTATTCTTCTTCTTTACTTCTTCTTCTTCTTCTTCTTCACCTCTTCTTCTTCTTCTTCTTCTACTTCTTCTTCTACTTCTTCTTCTGCATCTTCTTCTTCTACTACTTCTTCTTCTTCTACTTCTTCTTCTTCTTCTTTACTTCTTCTTCTTCTTCTTCACCTCTTCTTCTTCTTCTTTTACTTCTTCTTCTCCTTCTTCTTCACCTCTTCTTCTTCTTTACTTCTTCTTCTCCTTCTTCTTCTTCTTCTACTTCTTCTTCTCCTTCTTCTTCTTCTTTTCTTCTTCTTTACTTCTTCTTCTTCTTCTTCTTCACCTCTTCTTCTTCTTCTTCTACTTCTTCTTCTTCTACTTCTTCTACTACTTCTTCTTCTTCACCACTTCTTCTTCTACTTCTTCTTCTTCACCTCTTCTTCTTCTTCTTCTTCTACTTCTTCTTCTTCTACTTCTTCTTCTTCTTCTACTTCTTCTTCTTCTACTTCTTCTACTTCTTCTTCTTCTACTTCTTCTTCTTCTACTTCTTCTTCTACATCTTCTTCTTCTTTATTTCTTCTTCTTCTTCATCTACTTCTTCTTCTTCTTCTTCACCACTTATTCTTCTTCTTCTACTTCTTCCTCTTCTACTTCTTCTTATTTACTTCTTTTTCTTCTTTTTTACTTCTTCTTCTTCTACTTCTTCTTCTTCTTCATATGCCGTGTCCCTTCAGAACGTAGGCGATCATGGTTTTCCCCATCTCTTTTTCCCTTTTCTCTTTTATTGCCTCTTCTCCTGTGCTCACACAGAATCTCCGCTCCACCATCCATCTATTCAAATGCATCAAGTATGTCACACGTAGCTCTCCCTTGTCTCTCTTCCTGCCTATACGTCTCGTGTGCATCAGGTTTTCCAAGCCCTCCTTCCTCATTCTTCTTCTTCTATGTGCCCTGTCCCTTCAGAATGTAAGCGATTATGGCTTTCCACGTTTCCCTATCCCTGGTGGCTCTGAGCACGCCTTTTGTTAAACCATGCAACCCTCGCTCCGTCATCCACCTGATTAGGTCCTTCAAATATGTTATCCGTTGCTTTTCCCTGACGCTTTTTCCCTCTATCTGGCCTGTTAGTATCAGATTCTCCGAGCCCGCCTCCCTCGTTGCATGTCCCAGGAACTTCAGCTGTCTCTTCCTGATGCTCAGTATTCATTTCTTTTTTGTTTCCATCATTTCTAAGACCTCATAATTGCTCACATGCTCGATCCATCATATTCGCAGCATCGTTCTGTAGAACCACATTTCAATTGCTTCAAGTTTTTCCTTCATCTTTGATGATATTGTCCAGCATTCACTGATATAATGAAGGACGGACACCACGTAGCTATCCAGTACTCTCTTCCTTGTTTCTAGCGAAATTGTCCTGTTTCTTAATAATTTACTCAACTTCTGGAATGCTTCCTTCGCCATGCCAATTCTCCTTCGGATCTCTGTGTCGCACTTTCCGTCTTCTGTTATAACACTTCCCAGGTATTTAAATGTTTGTACTTGATTGATTCTAGTATCTCCGACCTGTATTTGGCATATTGGGTTACATGTCCCAAAACTTTCAGCTGACATTATTAGCTACTTGTTTTTAATCACTATATAAAAAGAAATGCTTACTGGAAGCTAAAGGTTTATCTATTGAATCATATTATCTATACACACAGAAATTATAAAACTAATCATCACAGAATAAAAAAGTTCAGTGAAGATCCATGTTGACTTCTATGAATATCTGATTCGAAGAAGTTATTGGTTTATATTACTTTTTTCTTTACATTATTACTGTGCAACTATAAAAACATTATTCATCCATAAAGCTGAAGAAACATGGAAATGTCGAAACGCACAAGTTGTTGAGTCTTAGTTTAAGTGGGGAAAATATAGGACTGATCCCAAATCATCGCTTAAAAACAAGAAACATGAGAATAATAGTCCGCTGGTCAATCAGCTAAGTGCCATACGTGATATACGCTTGGGCGATCATGTCTCGAAAGAGACATGTCTGATTGGGCAGAAGATTATCCCGCAGTAGGTTGCCATTGCTTTCTGCGGTAGACTGGTTGCCAGCCAAGGCTATAGAACCCAATCTGTCCTGTTATTTGACTCATCGCTAGAGGGGTAAGAGATGTATTATACTATTAAGTAGTAATTAGTGGGGGATCAGTTTATTACTTCATAACAATATAAAACTGATCACCCACTCTATGCCCAGCAGAAGCCTTAATCATGTTTCCAACTCTTCTATTCAGTCAGTCAGTTAAGTGTCATACGTAATACACACTTGGGCGATCATGTCTCGAAAGAGACATGACTGACTGGGCAAAAGATTATCCCGCAGTAGGTTGCCATTGCTTTCTGCGGTAGACTGGTTGCCGATCAAAGTTATAGAACCCAATCTGACCTGTTATTTAACCCATAACTGGAAGGAAGAGACGGATTAATACCTTTACCCAAGGGTATTTGCGCGTAAGTGAATGCAATGGATTCAGCTAAAATTCAATCCCCGATATCCAATGCACACAATGCTTCGCTGTGTCTCTTCTATAAATACTTTCACGGCTTCTGCTCCGATGAACTTAGATCACTGGTGCCCCCTAAATACGAATTTGCACGAGATACTATATTAGCAACTAGATCCCACCCTTTTACAGTGAAACCGATAAAATGCAGCCGTAACTTCTACTCCAACAGTTTCTTTCCTCGCACTTCCCGACTGTGGAATTCTCTTCCAAACGATTGCTTCCCCGACGGCTACAATCTCCAGGAGTTTAAATGTAAGGTCAATAGACACCTCCTAACACACTAACCTGCTCCCATTCTATCAAACACTCTTCCCATCTGCCCGACACTCATCCTCGCTATCCTTACTCATCTATCACCTTTCTCCTGACATTCCCTATGTCTATCCACTCCTTCTCTTTACCTTCCCCTATGTAGCCCCATGCGCAATAGTGGCAGTGGAATGCCTTGCTTGGGGTGAGATGATTAAAAAAAACTACAATAACCATAAATGGTAATTTAAATTAGGAAAATCCGATAATTTAAAAAAATTCGTTTGAAATAAAGAGTATTTTATAACTGATGCCTCTTTAAAATATTCATTACATCAAATATATATATGTGCTTCAACTAATTTTCTAAAAATGGAATCAATCATGTGACATCTGTTGTCGTTGTCTTCCTTTACCACCACATATAATTTGTCTCCACATTTCAAGGAAGGAATATATTCCATTTTATCACCACATATAATTTGTCTCCACATATAGAGTGCTAACCACAAATATGAGGATCTCATTTATCTGAACAAAACTAGTAATGATAACGATTCTTTTTAAATGATAAATACAAACAAGGACAGACATAAAGTCTATTAACTGACAACAGTTATTTATTTACACTATTTATCCGCAAACTATTATTCTCATCTTTGTGGTTACTAAAACGTTTCGGCCACTGGACTATCTGCTTTCATCAGGTATATGTCTGTTCGAGTAACATACACGGAATTCTGAAAACTACGGAGTTAGAGTATTTTCCTTCTACTTCCCATGGCTAGGGTTATACAGTCTCGTTTTTATTTTTAGCACTGCGCAGTAATTGGTCGTCTTGTCTCCGTGCCTTTAAAGGTGCGTTTGAAGGCACGGTCCACGAGCGGACGTGAAATGAAGCTCTCCTATCATTTTGAACATGAAATTCTGATCTCGAATTATTAATGAATAACAAATAGGTAATACACAACACCTTATTTAACTTCCTTTATTGTACTAAACGCATTGTGATAGCCTTCAAATACCTAGCCATACACCTTACATATACAATACTTCAAGCAAATTACAAAACTCTTCTATAAATAAATATATATATATATATATATATATATATATATATATATATATATATGTATGTATATATATATATGAACTTTTATTTGTTTCATATTATTATTTTTTAATGAATACTAGTATTTGAGTGAAAAATCTGTTCATTTTATATATATATATATATATATATGAAAATATTTTTGTAAGTACACTTCATATATATATATATATATATATATATATATATATATATATGAAGTGTACTTACAAAAATATACATATATATATATAATGTAAAATAAATTTTCAATATTCAAAAATGTTGAATGAACATTTCGTCATAAAATCCCTAAGAGAGATTTTACATCTCCTCAGCAACGGTACTTCTTTCAAAATGGAAATAAAAATAAGAATAAAAAGCGAGAAAAAAAAGAGAGAAAAATAAAATTAAAAAGAAAAAAAAATAAAATAAAAAATGACGGTTAAGATTTGAGAAATTTTTCGTCACAAAAAATTACGGATGTAATTCATGTCTAATTTTAGATTTTAACCTTTAGATAGAGTTGTAAGTGAAGAAATGGAAAGATTTGGTTTCGTCTAGCTTATAAAAGGAAGGGGTTAGGAGTGGTGTTAAATTGAAAATTGCTGAGGATGTGCGTTGTGGTGCAGTGGATATCGGCTCGGAACGAGAAATCGGGAAGCCGAGTTCGAATTCCAGTCGAATTCCTTGAATTCACTTATGCGCAAATACCCTTGGGAAAGTTATTAATCCGTCTCTTCCCTCCAGTTATGGGTTAAATAATCTGTAGGTTTGCCAATTTGGTGACAGAAACGAAAAGAGATTCAAGAAAAAAAAATAAAAAATAAAAATAAATGTAAGGAAGAATTAGATCATACGAAAGTAGGGCTTTAACAGGCCACTGTTAAAGGGTCACGAATAATGTTATTTCGAAAATAACCTGTTTAAACATAAGTTGAATATTAAAACGTTAAAAACATAGATTTAAGAAAGGGAAGTTGCTATATAATACAATTTTGTTATATAGTTAATAAATATTTTAAGGAATTTTAATTTTAGATTAGTTATTAGGCAATTAAATTTAACTCTATACGGCATTAATACCAAAACAAACTGGTTAAACATAAATTAAGTTTAAATAAAACGATAGAACTAGAAAGAATATAGATTTAAGAAAGGGAATATTAATATAATTTAATTATACAGCTAATAAGAAAAAATGAAACAATTATTTTAAGGGATTTTATTTTAGATTAATTATTAGGAAGCTTATATCTAAAATTAAATTTATGACGGCATTTGCTTAAAAATTCTTTTCTTAAGTTCAAAAGCAAATTTTGTTTAGGTTATATCTCATTAAATACTATTTTCTACGTAGTCATCTTTTCATCACTACACAGATAGTTACTATTAGACCTGCTTCCTTTTTTTCCCCTGAAGTGGAACTGAATATAATGCCCAAAGTTAGTATTTTTCACAACTACCTCAAAATCATTGTTCAACAATCTCGGATATTTCTGCGAAGAGGCTCTAAGATTAAAATGGTATTTAAATCTACGTGAATCAATTGCGAGAAAGTAAAGAATCTCGATGTCTGTGTCAAACAAAGAGCAAGTTTTCAAATAATAATAATAATAACCTAATCTCGAACAGTCTTTGTTCACCCCTGATATATCCCCCACGATAAGAGAAGAATATTGATAATCATTGGCATAATGTTTTCCCAAATTTTGGACAGTTTCCTCCATTCTTTCTGTTGATTACTGCATTTCTCGTTCTTTTACTTTTGTAAAAGTTGACCAAATATATTTTCATTCAATCTCGTACCGTAAATGGGACTGAATATAAGTTAATAAAATAGTGGGATATTGCGAATGGACTTTTATGTGATTTATCATCAGAATAATCCAAATTTAATTGGTCTCACTTTCTTTATTCGTTGAGAAGTTCTTCGGCTTTCAACAAATTCAACACGAGCATGTGGTTGCTTAATATTTTAAATTGTATCTTATTTTGAAAACATTGTTTTTGATTGTCAAAACGTTAAAAAATCTATATTTTCTCTAGGTAAAAAAAAAACGTAACTGATATATATTTACTTTACTGTAAGAGTAAAATAGTTTTAAGTGAAATATGAGCTTTATTAATAGGCTTCTTTATACTGATTCGAGTTAACTTTGCATTAATGTCTTTGCGAAATACGTGATTCCCGCTCCTCCTGCATTCTGCTCTTTTGCCAAAAAGAGAAAAGATTCTTAAGATTAATGGCCTGAGTAGTTGCGATAAAAATAACTAATATTAAGGTGCACATCAGTCATTTAAGTGACATACTTGATACGCATTTATTACATGTGTGTTGTGGTGCAGTGTATATCAGTTCGAATTCCAGTTGAGTTCGTTGCATTCGTTGTTTCCAAGATACTACTTTTGGGATAGGTATTAATCCATCTCTTCTCCCTCCAGCTATGGGTTAAACAGCAGAACAGATTGAACTCTAAGCCTGGGTTGGCAACCAGTCTACCGAAGAAAGTAATGGAAATCTACGGCGGAAATATCTACCCAGTCAGTCATGTCTCTTTTGCCCAAACGTGCATCACATATGGAATTTAACCGACTGACTGGATGACACATACTATCCTACCTCGGATTCCTGCTGTAGGAATATGCTTAATCTCATAGAAAATCTAGTTATGTGAGATCAATCTTCATAGAGTGCAACCGCGTTATAAGATGACAAACGGAGAAAATAATTTGTGATACATGTTGTAGAGGGATTAATAAAAAGCCAATTTTTCAGTCTAGCCGGTTGTTTTTTGGGTTTTATTTGTGACTTACTCATTAAGTCTAAGATAAACTTATTAAATATGTATTTTTCATATTACTTCTTGTTGTGAATTTCAAGGCGCAAATCTGTAAACTAGGACTGAACCTGATTGTAAGAATATTTCTCCTCTAATTGATACTGATTTTCAATTCAAACTTTAGACTTTCACTTAGGAACAATGCTAATAGCCTCTGAAAATTTAAGCTGTTTAAGAAGTGGTCATCGCCCAATTTAAAATACGATTTTATGTCAATTAAACTCGATATAGCTGACATTTTAAATGTATAATTTATCTGAGTTTCTTTTTCAAATGTTCAAAGATGTAAAACATGCATCACTGCTTGCTGAAATTCTTTTCCCATCGATGGGAATTGGGTGGGGGCATCTACAACCTCTGATTGCCAATCGACAGAATCCGTTGACCAGCTATGTGGTCAGTGCATAAAAGAGACACAGTTCGGCCGAAATGCCATTACGTCCGACCTGTGTATGCAGTTTCTAATTATAAATAGCCATGAGAGCTGGTCATCTTCAAAGTGATCACGTCCAGGTTCTATTAGCCACCCTGCGCGCCGAGAGGACAGTCAGCGCAGGACAGAGAAACAACAGACACGTGATCAATTGGATTCGAGATGAGGATTTCCAAATGGAAGAAAAATCTAAAAAGGAGGACAATGTGAAGGTGGAGGGAATTATGAGGAGGTGACAGACATAGGAACGATGTCTAAAGAGCTTATTATTGTTTCCAATACAGTTTGTGATATTCTAAGCAACAGTTAAAGTAGAATTCATTGTTCAATAAAAATGAGAATACGGTAAAATTTGAAGAAGAAGAAAAATTGAATAAGAGAAATAGAAAATTATGAAAAAAAAAGAATGAAAATGAACATTGATAGATCTTCTTTGTTCTATTTTTGTTTAATGCAAGATAAGGCTGAAAAAAAGTATATCTAAATTTATTTATAAATGGAACTTTGTCTGTGTGTGTGTGTGTGTGTGTGTGTGTGTGTGTCCGTTACCTATAGACTCTGAAACGGCTGAACCGATTTCCTTGAAAATGTAAACAGTTGTGCTATAAGCGTCTGTGAGTGTTCTTAGCTAGGTTTTTTGTCGAGGTACCCCAGATAAATATCGAAAATCGATAATCGAAAATATCGGGTTATAGAAGAAGGGGTCCGATTTTAATCAAATTTGATACACTCATAGACAAAGACATAAGAAACGATATTTAGAAGTTTCAAGGTTGCAGTTCTTACAATAGTAAAGAAAATCGATATATATATATATATATAAGGCAAAATATTTGTGTGTGTGTTTGCTTATCTGCCTGTATGTCTGTATTTTCTTCAGCCCTTTTATTTTAGTTTTTGCTTCGGGTTTGGCTCTATGTAAGTATAATTGTAGTTCTTAGTCTCAGCCATGATACCATTTACTCAGAGGACTTATTTAGCCTTCAAAATTCAGTTTACGACGAAAAAAAAACTTATTTGATATTGATACCAGGAAATCAAAATTTGACTTACATCTATTCATTTTTGTTTCAGTCTACGGTTTCGCTTTAACTGGAAACAACTATTGCTTTTTAGTCTTTCGTGCCAACGTCCAAAGAGTCTGAGCTCCAGGAACATGGATTAGTTTTAAAGTTTTCGTTACACCCGAGCAACGCCGGGCTATACTGCTAGTTTGAAAATAAGAGAAAAATAAATGAGTGAAGGAGAACTAATGAAGAAATGGATATGATAAAGGAAATGTGGAAAATTACCAAAGAAAGAAAAAAATAAAAGTTGATATTTGATTAAAGAAAAGAGAAAAAAAAGAGGGAAAACAAGAAAAATATAAGAAAAGAAGAAGAAAAAAATGAGAATGAAAGAAAGAGAATGAAAGAGAATGAAAGAAAGAGAATGAAAGAAGATGACGCGGTAAAAACAGGAGGAGGAAGTTAAAGAAAAGAAAAACTGTAAAAAGATGATCATTAGAATGAAAGCAGGATTGGAATTTGAAAGGTTCGAAAATTCTATAAAAGAGTGAAAAGGAAAAGCGAGACTTTGATTCATGAGTAGGGGGGTAAAGTTAGAAGAGAATGGATGTTCCAAGAGTACGTGCCAAGATCAGTAAAATGCACAAATGACGGAATTGAAAGGAAAGAAATGTGTTGATGTGAAGCAAGTCAACACCGTCATCCGGACGCAAAATCAAAAAGATATAAAACGGTCAAATTTGGGGGCTGGGTGTCACTAAAAACGCGTTCCAGCTGCGAAAATGAGCTTAACCCCCTTACGAGTCTGGCTTGACATGAAACGTGTACCCAAGCGTATGCGTCCTTATTCTGAATGATCAACAAAGGGTTGCAAGTAATGTGGTGGATCTGCTGGCACTGGAGGTCAAACGATTCGCCTTTTGTTGTTTGGAGCGACACGTAAGCTATCAAATCTGACCCCACTTCGCCACAATCAAAGAAAGCTTTCATCAAAACCTTATATGTTTTGCATACAGTTCATCTTGTTGTTGTTTGCTTGCTGAGAGAAAATTTGCTTTAAAATCTTTCACTCTTTTTAAATTAGACAACAAAGGGTTCACATTCGGTTCGTAGACGAGTAGATTCTCGGATATAGTCCTTAAGTATAAAAGGCCAATCATTTAACTATTAAAACTATCACATTTATATATATATATATATATATATATATATATATATAATAATAGTTAAATCTATATATATATAATAATAGTTAAATATATATATATATATATATATATATATATAGATAGATAGATAGATAGATGTGATATATATATATATATATATATATATATGGATATAAATTTTATATATTGTTTAACTATTAAAAACTAACATATTTATATATATATATATATATATATATATATAATAATAATAATAATAATAATAATAGTTAAATCTATATATATATATATAAATTCCATATAGATAGATAGATAGATATATATATATATATATACATATATATATAATTTATATATTGTTTAACTATTAAAAATCAATCATATTTATATATATATATATATATATATATATATATATATATGGATATAAATTTTATATATTGTTTGACTATTAAAAAAACTATCATATTGTATCCAGCTTGATTATATATGTGTTACAAGGGTATGCGTTCTTACCAAACAATGTTAAATCTATAAAGTAAATCTATATAGATAGATAGATAGATGTGATATATATATATATATATACATATATATGATATAAATTTTATATATTATTTAACTATTAAAACAACTATATTTATATATATATATATATATATATATATATATATATATATATATATGGATATAAATTTTTATACGTTTTCAATTATTAAAATCATCAGGTTTGTATCCAGCTTGATTATATATATGTGTTGCAGGTATGGTAGTCTTTTATCAAATAAATGTTAAATCTATAGTTAAACCGATAGATAGATAATAGATGTATATATATATATATATACATATATGGATATAAATTTTATATATTGTTTAACTATTAAAAATCATATTTATATATATATATATATATATATATATATGGATATAAATTTTATATATTATTAAATTAGCTAAAAACTATCATATTTGTATCCAGTTGATTATATATGCGTTACAAGGGTATGTCTTTACCAAACAATAAGTTAAATTGTGTTAAATCTATATAGATAGATAGATAGATGATATATATATATATATATATATAAATATATGGATATAAATTTTATATATTGTTTAACTATTAAAATAATCATATTTATATATATATATATATATATATATATATATATATATATATATATATATATATATATATATATATATATGATATAAATTTAATATATTGTTTGACTATTAAAAACTATCATATTTGTATCCAGCTTGATTATATATGCGTTACAAGGGTATGCGTCTTTACCAAACAATGTAAAGTGAATTGATAGTTAAATACATAGATAGATAGATAGATGTGATATATATATATATATATAAATATATGGATATAAATTTTATATATTGTTAACTATTAAAAACAATCATATTTATATATATATATATATATATATATATATATATATATATATGATATAAATTTTATATATTATTTGACTATTGCAACTATCATATTTTATCCAGTTTGATTATATAAGTGTTACAAGGGTATGCGTCTTTACCAAACAATGAATATTTTAAACTGAATGTATGAAACTTAATTTTCAGAAGTTAATTTGCTTTACTTTGAATGTGTTTATTTTATATATGCCTCGGGCAGTTAAGTACCATAAGTTATACACTCTTGTGCGATCATGTCTCTTTCGATCCATGACTGACTAGATAGAAGATGTTCCCGTAGTAAGTTGCCATTTTTTCTTCGGTAGCCTAGTTACCAAGCAAGGCTATAGAATCAAGTCTGTCCTGCTATTCAACCCATAGTTGGATTCATGCCTTTCCGAATGTTATTTACGCGTCAGTGAATGCAACGAATTCAACTGGAATTCAAATCCGTCCCTTCTATGTCTTATTCTGTGCCGATAGCCATTGCACTTGCAACATAAAAAACTATATAATAGAATGTATGTGTTGGTGTCTATATGTTGGGACGCCCGCGCCTGTTCGGCTATAATGGACTATTCCATTACTATGTAAAGTAATGGTGGCATCTACGTAAGAGAGGGTGCCGAGCAGCCGATCGACAAGTCAGTCGTAGACTTCCGGTGACGACCCGGAAGTACCCATTGCTCATACTACGTCTTACGACGGTTGAGACGATTAACCTTTATTCTTGTATTGGATACTAATAACCTTTGTAAATACTATTTTCACGGAATACAACGATTAACCTATTCCTGTTGTTGAGTGATTTATTCTTACTCATGACATAACACTATACGGAAATATTTTTCTTGTCCTTATGAAAGAATGGCCTTCACAGAGTCGCAGTAAAAGTAAAGACTAACTCTAAAAAAAACGGCCATTTTACTTTCGTTTTAATTTAGCATACCGTTTAAAATAGTATGAAGTGAATAGAAGATAGTGTAATTGACGAGTTGAGGCTAGTATACCGTTGATATCGGTTTTATTCACCAACAAAATACACGTGTAGTATTTACAAAGTCAAGAATCTTAATGGACGTCAGTCCTAGAGGGAAGGGGGATCATTCATGGTTTCTTATAAGGTATAGGAGGAGATGACACTCATCGAGAAAGAAAGAATGTGATTTAAACTATAACATTTTCCACGAATACGAATGTATCAGCTAACTTTTCCTTATCAACAATGTTATCCATACTTCTTTGAAATGCACTTACTCCATTAGTAATGCCAAAAGAAAGACGAATAAATTGATATAATTTGCCACCTACCTCAAAAGCAGTGTACTTACGATCATTGAGACTTATTGGGATCTGGTGGTATGCAGACTTAAGATCCAATGTAGAGAAGACATTATACTGGGCTATATCGTCAACCATTTTAGTGCTGTTAGGCATAAGGTAGGCATCCAGTTCAGTAAACCTGTTTATAGTATCACTGTAATCAATAACCATTCTTTTTTATGGTTTTCATTAGAAGACACTAAAACTTGAGCTCGCTATATATATATATATATATATATATATAAAAGAAAACTCAGCACGTCATTTAAATTCGTTATAAATTATAATTATATTATAAACTTGCTATAGTATGAAAACATTCCTACTATTCGTTTCTGGGATCTGAGATTCAGAGGTAGTGGCAGGAGAGGTTTTAGTTTATTGTAATCAGGAGCAATTTGATTGTTTTTGATAGTGTATCCTAGTAAAGTAATAGACTTAGCTGAATTGATACTCTTGTTTTCATTAAGTGTAATATTGTACCTTTTAGCTACATCATAGAATTTTTGAAGATTGTGGTCATGTTCCTTTTGGGGTTTTCCACATATAGTAACATTACCCACGAATACGAATGTATCAGCTAACTTTTCCTTATCAACAATGTTGTCCATACTTCTTTGAAATGCACTTACTCCATTAGTAATGCCAAAAGAAAGACGAATAAATTGATATAATTTGCCCCCTACCTCAAAGGCAGTGTACTTACGATCATTGAGACTTATTGGGATCTGGTGGTATGCAGACTTAAGATCCAATGTAGAGAAGACATTATACTGGGCTATATCGTCAACCATTTTAGTGATGTTAGGCATAGGGTAGGCATCCGGTTCAGTAAACCTGTTTATAGTATCACTGTAATCAATAACCATTCTTTTTTTATGGTTTTCATTAGAAGTCACTTAATAGTCCTATCAACACAAACATACGGATATAAATATTTATAGTAGTGTGCATAATATAAGACAGAAACAAAAACCTTATTTTGAATGTGTTTAAAATTGATTTAATCGAGCCTCAAATTTCGCTTGAACATCACCTTATAGATTACGTCTTTATGAAATAGAAATAGTGTATGCCACAAAGAAGAAGCAATCATAATAAACATACAACGTGTGTTAGCACGTGTGATACCCTGTCTTCATCAGCCACCGAACAGGGGTGATGTCATGGTTTCGGTGGCTATGGCGGGACCGCCACCCCAGGCTCTACCAGCAGCGTTTACCACCAGGAAGGCTATGAAGATAAACTTGTTGGTTGTCCCTCTTGTATATTCTCATAAAGAAGTAAATAAAACGATCGTTCCTTTTTGCAGTTTGTATCGGCAATGAAATTTCCTGAACGCGTTTGCCGTTATAAAAGCGCTCGTGAAGGAAAAAATAACGCTATAGATGATCACACAAATATCTCACTTGCGCATATTAGATCATGATGTTGCGCGAATTTTGTTTGCTTGTTGTTTTGATCTCTACCAAATCCAACTTGACGCGTGCTGTACCGTTGTTCGAATAGGGTGCAAAGCGCTTTTTAAACCACGACCAGTGATGCCTATTTTTGAATGGAAAGAAATAACTGCATATCCCAGAGACCCACGACACCCAAACCCAATAGACATCACGTTACACGTCCAACTATCGTCCACACATTTGGCACGCAGTGATACATATGGTTTTTTTTTTTTACTTAGGTAGGCGTCTCCCCTTTTCTCTTCCTAAGGGACTGTTAACTAAGGGAAGACAGTCTTTTTTGAGTCGGGCCACAACACCGACTCCAAAAATGTATAGATACATTAAGTCGAGTAAGCAAATTTCGATTCTGAACACAGAATCGTACTAGCGCGCAAGACCTTCTAACTAGGAACAAAGTTCTATTACGATTAAACCAAATATTATATTACTGTTACTATTGTATGTTGGCCGATTTTTTATGCTCGTCAATTTTCCAATAACATCTCCTGTTAATGAACTAATGTTGGGGATATATTAAGATTTACTTATGCTCATAGAATAATCATAACATATGAATTTCACCTTGTATTATCTGTCTTTACTAATGTACTATCACTTTAGCCCGGTTACACTCGGGTAGTTTAAGGAATAATAAGAATAAAAAACATATGATGAATTTACATAGTAAATATTTACACAGCGTCCACCCTCGTCACTTTTATAGATATAGACGAGCAGTTTAGCCCGGTTACACTCGGGTAGTTTAAGGAATAATAAGAATAAAAAACATATGATGAATTTACATAGTAAATATTTACACAGCGTCCACCCTCGTCACTTTTATAGATATCGATAACAATGTAGAATGTCTCTATTGGGTTAGGGTGGGATTGGTTGAGGGAAGGGCAATCTATAAAGATATAGTTAATATAAAGTGGGGTGATCGATTCTATATTATAATCAATACACAAACTGATCCCTGACTTCGTGGGGTGATAATATATATTTTTCTACCCCTAAGTTTGGCTTTCTGAAAAATTACTGTATAAGAACTACGAGGGTCATTCAATAAATAAGGCGAATTTTTCGGTATAAGGACATCTACGAGGGTCATTCAATAATTAAGGTGAATTTTTCGGTATAAGTACTTCTACCAGGGTCATTCAATAAATAAGGTAAATTTTTTGGTATTAGGACTTCTACGAAGGTCATTCAATAAATAAGGTGAATTTTTCGGTATAAGGACATCTACGAGGGTCATTCAATAAATAAGGTGGATTTTTCGGTATAAGGACATCTACGAGGGTCATTCAATAAATAAGGCGGATATCATGGACCGAGCATGTGTGGAATGATGTGGTGTTGGAAAGAATTGCAACGAAAAGAAAATTAATAGTGAGCATCAGGAAGAGACAACTGAAGTCCCTGGGACATGGAATGAGTAAGGAGGGCTTGAAGAACCTGATACTGACAGGCCACATTGAGGGAAAAAGAGACAGGGGAAGGCAACGGATAAGATATTTGAAGAGCCTGATCAGCTGGGTGACGGAACGGTGGTTGCGTGGTGTAACAGGAGAAAGATTGTTAAGAGCCACCAGGGATATGGAAACGTGGAAAGCCATGATCACCTACGTCCTGAAAGGACAGGGCACACAGAAGAAGAAGAAAATTGTAACATCCTTCACAAATTTTATTTACATCGTTCGAACTGTTGTCTGTATTTTTATTGCCATATTCATGGCGTTTCGGTCGTTGTTTTCACTGGTCTTTTTTTACGTGATTATAATTTCGAATCTTTACCCTTTATTTAGACGACTAGTTATTTTGCTTTACGAGTTCGATTTTACTCACCTCTATTCAATATCTTAGATTTGTCTTTCTCCATTTCTTTTCCTTTTGATTCTATAGTGCGTTTCATCTCCTTCTCTTCTTATTTTTCTGCTATCTGTCTGTGAGAATGCTTGACAATCTCATCAAAGATGAAGGAAAGACTTGAAGCAACCGAAATGTGTTTCTACAGAAGCATACTGGATACAAAGTGGGGGATTAGCTCCATATTACAATCAATATATAAACTGACCCCTCACTTTTTGGTCACAGCAGTTTCTATACATTTATGTTCTTGTGATCCTAAAGCCTAAGGATGCATTCCATGAGCTGAGTAAAGTATTAAGAAACAGGATAATTTTGGTAGAAACAAAGAAGAGAGTACTGGATTGCTGTGTGTTGTCAGTTCTTCAATAGGTCAGTGAATGCAATCTCATCAAAGATGAAGGAAAGACTTGAAGCAACCAAAATCTTATTCTACAGCAGGATGCTGAGGATATAAATGAACGGAACACGCGAGCAACGACGAGATTTTGGAAAGGGTGGATACAAAAAAAAATTGATATTTAATATCAGGAAAAGAGAGGTGAAGTTTTTGGGACATGTAATGTAGATATCGACTCCGAACGAGAAATCGGGGAGCCGAGTTCGAATTCCAGTTGAATTCCTTGCATTCACGTACGCACAAATATCCTTGGGAAAAGGTATTAATCCGTCTCTTCCCTCCAGTTATGGGTTAAATAACAAGACAGATTAGGTTCTATAACCTTGGATGGCAACCAGTCTACCGCAGAAAGCAATGACAACCTACTGCAGGATAATCTTCTGCCCAGTGAGTTATGTCTCTTTCGAGACATGATCGCCCAAAGCGTGTATCACGTGTGGCACTTAGGAAGAAGGGTTTGGTTAACTTGATGCTCAGGGGACGGATAGACAGGAAAAGAGGCAAATGAAAGCAACGCTTGATATATTTAATGGACTTGAGCAGATGGATGCTGGAGAGGGTATTGAGTGGATTAACAGGAGAAGAGTTATTAAGAGTGACAAAAGATTGGTAGATGTGGAGGCCCATGATCATCTACTTCTTGAAGTAATACGGCATATTGAAGTAGAAGAAGAAGATGATCTAGTCTGTGTATTTTTCATTTCTCTAACTTTTTTCTTTTTTAATGCTTCTCTCTTTCTTGTGTAATTTTAGGACGACTAGCCAGAACATTTGTTTTTAAAAATGTAAGAATTTCAGCAATTCATCTACATCCACTAGTCTGTATATTATTACCACTCTTGAGACTTATGTGTCTGGGGTAGTAATGTCTGTTAATAGTTCTAGCTAAAACGGTAGGGATTGTTATATATTTTCCTTTATCTCACCAAACACGGTTGATGGGTGTTACAAAATCACCTCGGCAGTTTTTATTTTTATCTTCGCCTACTTGCATTGAACATCTAGCGGAAAATTTGGCTCGTAGAAATGACGAATACGGATAAGAAATCATAAACCTGTACATAGGTTGCAATGTTCGTCTGCTTATCTACAATATTACGTTTAGCATGTTTTTATAGTAGCAGAATTTTTGTCTTTTGCAAATCCATGGAAAAGTACAACGATATTTCTTTTGATACTGTTGTATGATCTCCCCTTTTCGTATATGATAATGGACTCGACTGAGTGTACATATAATCCTGCCATTAAGAGAACAGTGATCTGGAATCTCAGTTGTAGTTGCAGTTTACAGTGGAGAGTAATAGTAGAGATCCGTTACAGTTATCAAAGAGCTCCTACAAATACCGAAGTTAACCAGAGACCAGACTAGTCCTGAGCTCCACTCATCTAGAATAAGTAACCGGACATACTATTTCACTTCAAGATTTGTATATATTTATTTCTACTAATAGTATCCCTGAATTGACTAACCCGCGTTCCAGTTTTTATATTACGTTCAATATAACCTACTTTTTCTATTTCCATATCTGTTTTTGTTGTTTATTATTTGGTGCGGTTCCTCATCCGGAATCCATAACAGATACTTTTTTAAAAAATTGGCTTCTGTTAATGTTGAAGATTATAAGATCAATTATCTGCGATTATTCTCCAAATATCTTTAGCGTTTAAAGTTTCTGTGCCATCCATAACTTCATCCATGTTTTTTGGGGGGAGGGATGTGCGTTGTGGTGTAGTGGATATCGACACGGAAAGACAAATTGGGGAGCCGAGTTCGAATTCCATTTGAATTCCTTGCATTCATTTACGCACAAATAACCTTGGGAAAGGTATTAATCCGTCTCTTCCCTCCAGTTATGGATTAAATAATAAGACAGATTGGGTTCTATAGCTTTGGCTGGCAACAAATATACCGCAGAAAGCAATGGCAACCTACTGCGGGGTAATCTTCTGCCCAGTCAGTCATGTCTCTTTCAAGACATGATCGCCCAAAGCGTTTATCATGTATGGCAGTCAATTGACTTATCTTTAGCGTTTAGAGCTTCTGTGACATCTATTATTTCATCCATAGCTTTTGCTATCATTTCTGAACTAGATCCTCACATGCATTGCGGATTTGACGGTATCGCCGCAGTTGTACTAAATGTACTCCTAACACAACCCATGTTTTCTCTAAACTTTCAAATCAATGTATGGATTTTTCTTGTTTTCTAACTTGTTTGAAATCCTCCTCTCTAGTTCCTGTCTGTAAAACACCCGGAAAATTATGACGCCTTAAATTATCGCCGTATTAGTCTCTTACCTCTTATTGATTTTTAAGCTTACTCGAGGCTTTAAGCAACGTCAAATTGGTTAAGCAACTTACTTTATATAATCTCCTTTTGAATAAACATTATGGCTTCTGTTTCGATAAGTCGTCAGCATTCAGCCATTACTGAATTTGCCTCTCAAGATTTAAAAACGAATGGTCCTCGATATCTCTTGGGTTCGTCAATGCTGGCCTTCTCTACAGGCCCACGAACTACGGTGTCGCTCGAAGGATATATAGCTTAACCTAATCAGTCTTAACAAAAAAAAAAAATCTAATGAAATTTCTGTTGAATGGACAGACTTCTAAGTAATTTTATAAACAGCGAAACAGGACTGCCTGCGGATATATATATATATATATATCCCCGCAGGAAATACGTTACTAATTCAAATTTTAAAATCATTTATTTCTGATGAAGGACCGAGGACGGTCTGAAATATAAAATATAATAATAGAAATAAACAAATACTATCAAAAAAACACATTTTCAAACTCAAAACGTTTTAATATACTTTCCTATACATATTAAGACAGTATACGTGGATCATCACTATACTATATATATATATATATATATATATATATACGAAAAATACACAAACCGGACACCCCGATGTGAGATACATCATATCAGGAATAGGCCGCGCCCCACATAAACGAGCCGGCATACTAACCATAATTTTAGCCCGACTTCTTGGTACAATTAGCTCATCGTGTATAAAAAATCTCAGGTTATCTTTTAAATAAATTAAAAACGTAGCCATCAAAAACGAATATATGTCTTAGACATACAATTTTCATGCACAAATAATCCTGTAAAGAAATGTCTAAATTTACTAAAAACCCACTAAACTAAAACAAAATATACAATGATCTATTCTTACACATAAACTCATAAAATGTTCAATTTAATCATTAAAATATATTTTTTTCTTTTTTTTACACCTCCGATACGATTTGAGCCTTACGGCCTATCACGTTGAATACACCGGTTCTCGCCCGATCACCGAAGTTAAGCAACGTTGAGCCCGGTCAGTACTTAGATGGGTGACCGCTTGGGAATACCAGGTGCTGTAAGCGTATAATGGCGGATGTGCGTTGTGGTGCAGAGGATATCGGCTTGGAAAGAGAAATTGGTGAGCCGAGTTTGCAATTACAGTTGAATGCCTTGCATTCACTTAAGCACTGGTACCCTTCGGAAAGGTATTAATCCGTCTCTTCCCTCCAGTTATGGGTTAAATAACAAGGGTAGAACTTGGAAACCCTGCCCTTAAAAACAAATCGCAATGAATTTTGATACTCGAAAAAAAAATGTATTACTAGACACAAAACTTATAAAAAAAACAACAATAAATTGTTGAAAGAAAAAAAGGTATTATCAGCAATAAATGACCCGGCTTCTGCTCCGATGAACTTAGCTCACTGTTGCCCCCTATATATGAATTTACTCGAGCCACAAGATTAGCAACTAGGACCCACCCTTTTACTGTGAAACCAATAAAGTGTAAACGCAAATTTTACTCCTACATTCTTTCTCTCATGCTCCTTTCTCCGTCTACTCCACTCTCATCAGTATTCTCATCCCCCTCTTACCCACTTCTTGACACCCCTTATAACCTGTCATTCGTTCTCATAACTTTCCTCTTATGTAACACCCTGCAAAACAGTGGCAGTAAAGCGCCATGTTTGGCGTGATATGATTTTATATATATATATATATATATATATATATATATATAGTGTAACAAAGTTATAGAACTCGTAGGTTCTTTTATCTGCTGTTCATGCATTTACTTTTATAAAGAGTGCTCGATACAGCGTAGAGCTTTATATTGTAATGGTTGTTACAATGGCTTATAAATTCATAGTATCACTACACAAAAATTTTCGCGTTTCGAAGCTGCTGTACGCGCTTCTCATCGGGTGACAAAGTTGGAAAATATTCTATATATACTAGGTTGGCCAGAAAATTCTAACTTACTTAGGAAGGGGAAAGAAAACAGAAATCTTCATCTTTGATAGATTTTCTAACAAGTAGACCGCGTGTACAACAAATTTAAGAATGAGTATCCTGTTCGGTTAATCGAGGTTGGGCTTTGTTTCAGCCTGACAATGCGAGGCCACACAATGCCAGGTTAACTGAAGAAAAGTTCAAACTACTGTACAGTATTGAAATTCTTTCCCGATGCTCGACGACACACTTAGCGACCATGGATTCAATACTTTTGATTAAATGAAAGAAGCTTGTTTACAGTATTTTTTATTCAAAGCCAATGGACTAGCATATCGGCCAGATATGGATACTTGCTGATCGCTGGCATAAGACCGCCCAGAATGATGGGCTTTATTTTAAAATAATAAATGTCGGTGTTGTCAGTTCTTCAATATGGCAGTGAATGTTGGACAATATCAACAAAGATGAAGATGAAACTTGAAGTAACTAAAATATGGTTCTACAGAAGCATATTGGATATAAAGTGGGGGATCAATTTCATATTACAAGCAATATATAAACTGACCCCTCACTTTTTGGTCACATCAGTTTCTATACATTTATATTCCTGAGATCCAAAAGCGCAAGGATGCATTCCAGAAGTTGAGTAGAGTATTAAGAAACAGGACAATTTCGCTACAAACAAAGAAGAGAGTACTGGATTGCTATGTGATGTCAGTTCTTCAATATGGCAGTGAATGTTGGACAATATCAACAAAGATGAAGATGAAACTTGAAGCAGCTGAAATGTGGTTCTACAGAAGGATGCTGCGGATATCATGGATCGAGCATGCGAGCAATGATGAGGTTTTGGAAAGGATAGAGACGAAAAGGAAATTAATACAGAGCATCAGAAAAATAGTTGAAGCAGCTGAAATGTGGTTCTACAGAAGGATGCTGTGGATATCATGGATCGAGCATGCGAGCAATGATGAGGTTTTGGAAAGGATGGAGACGAAAAGGAAATTAATACAGAGCATCAGAAAAATAGTTGAAGCAGCTGAAATGTGGTTCTACAGAAGGATGCTGTGGATATCATGGATCGAGCATGTGAACAATGATCAGGTCTTGGAAAGGATGGAAGCGAAAAGGAAATTAATACTGAGCATCAGGAAGAGACAACTAAAGTTTCTGTGACATGCAATGAGGAAGTAGGGTTTGGAGAACCTGATACTAACAGGCCAGATAGAGGGGGGAAAAGACAGAAGAAAGCAGCGGATAACATATTTGAAAGGCCTGATCAGGTGGATGACAGAACGGCGGTTGCGAGATGTTACAGGAGAAAGCGTGCTAAGAGCCACCAGGGATAGGGAGACGTGGAAAGCCATGATCGCCTACATCCTGAAAGGGCAGGGCACATAGAAGAAGAAGAAGAAGAAGAAGAAGATATATGCCAACTGTTTATAAGAAATTACAATGTGGATATAAAGTGGGGGATCAGTTCTATATTATAATCAATATATAAACTGATCTCTCATTTTGTGGCCATGCTTGTTTCTATACATTTATATTCTAGATTTATGGGACTGACCAGGTGGATGACAGAACGGGGGTTGCGAGATGTTACAGGAGAAAGCGTGCCAAGAGCCACTAGGGATAGGGAGGCGTGGAAGGATGATCACCTACATCCTGAAAGAACAAGGCATATAGAAAAAGAAGAAATTGCTCCATAAAATTGTGTTGTTTTATTTCCGGCTCCTAAGTGAGTCAGGACATTATGAACAAACTAATACATAAATATATAAAACATACATACAAACAGACATATATAGAACTTCCAGGTTTAGAATCCCGAGGTCTCCAGCATTTGGCATAAATCATTTTCATCTCAGTTATTCAACATTGCCTGATGACGAGATAAAATCTTGAAACGTAGAAATTTCGGTGTTGCAATGTAAATTAAATTAATTTTAAATTAAAGGCATATATATATATATATATATATATATATATATATATATATATTAAATTAGATTTTGGTCATGATTAAATTACCACTTTTTAATACAACTGTTCAATACAATTATATTGGCTTGCGAAATAACTCGTATACAAATGAATATATATATAGATATAAGGTTTTATATATATATATATATATATATATAAAAGGTTTGTGTGTATATATATATATATATATATAGGTGTATATATTTGTGTATAAGTGTATATATTTGTGTGTATATATATATATATAAGCTTGGTGTATATATATATATATATATATATATATATATATATATATATATATAAATTCTTAGCGTTCTCTTTTCATTTGTTTCATTTTCATTTACAACTGTTCAATCCAACTATATTGGCTTGCGAAATAACTCGTATTCAAATGAATATATATATATATAAGGTTTGTGTATATATATATATATATATATATATATATATATATATATATATTGGTGTGTATATATATATATATATATATATATATATATATAATGGTGTATATATATATATATATATATATATATATATATATTTTGGTTTGTGTATATATATATATATATATCAATTCTTAGCGTTCTCTTTTCATTTGTGCGCATATGTAGTTGCATTACCTCATAAATTTATATATATTTATATGATTATGTGTGTAAAATTCTACTCATAAAGCGGGGAAATGCCATCTTACACCGTTAATGACATCCTATATCACAAATTTTAAGATAAATGATTGTGCGTCGCATTCAATCAGTCGAAGTTCATAAAAATTTTAATGAAAAACAAAATTGAAAGCCGTATCTTTTTAGAGTACAAATGAAGATATTTCAAAATCCTTCCTTGCTTAAATAGTCAACCTTAAAATTAGAATTGCAAAGATTGGTTTATATAGGAATGATACGGAATTTGAGTTTATGAAAAGACGCAGATCACCGAAGCATACCCTGCATGCATTCACGCTCAAGTTAACTCGATTGGCAAAGATATATCAATTTTGCTAGGACACCGAGAAAGCAAATATAGCCATTTTACCAGTGACCACCGGACGGAAAGCTTCTGACTGGACTGTGACTACTGAAGCTGGAAACACGGTTTGCTAGAACTAGCTTGAGCTTAGCAAGGAAGTGACCAGACATGCTCTTTTGTCCATGTCGTTTTATGCTGACCGATGAACTGAGCATATGTTTAACAAACATAACCAATGTTTCAATAGTGCGCATGGCAGCCATTGCAGAAAACGTCTTTGAATGCGCGCGTGATGTGAGTAAACGGAATTTCAGAGACAGAAGTTATCGTAAACTTCTGCAATTAAATAAATAACCATTACAGGAAAATATCTAAAGAAATAGAATTATTTCACTTTGATAATCTGGTATATGGAGTAAAATTATATTATTTCAATATTATCGTGGACCCGGTTAAGAGTCCAGCAAGAAATAATACAAACATTAAAATAGGAAATAACGATATATATATATATTAAGCACAGCAAAATACAAATACGCGAAATTAGTAAAACGAATAAATACAGGTTAAGAAGTAATACAGTAATTCAGGACTCGCAAGGGTAATACTGAAGCAGTCTTGGCTAACTCTGCCTATCGCTCTGATCTGCTGATCTCTCTCTGAGCTCTCACTCTCTCCTTATCTCACTGATCTGTTCTCCTCTTGTGAGGGGAAGTATATGTAGTTGTAGAAGAGTCCAATCCGTTGAAATAGTTTCCTTGCCTGAGAAATAAGAGAAATCTGTGAGCAATTTGATAAGTTTGCGCAAATGAATGGAGGAGATGTGTTAAAACATTAAAGAGAGAAGATTAAAAATTATATTCTCTTCCATAGACTCGATAGCTCAAGTTAACTGACACCTGAGTGTTCAAAACCGACTTCAAAATTAACTAGTGAAAACTTCTCTGTAAAATAGACAAAATTTGGTATCGTGATATTATTAGCGTGATAAGATTGAAAGGGGCGTAAGACAAGGATGCGTCTATTCACCGGATCTATTCAACTTATACAGCGAGACTATTCTGAGAACCCTAGAAGTTATGCCAGCATTCGTCATCAGAGGCCACAATTTAAACAATATTAGGTACGCAGATGATACAGTGCTGATAGCAGACACAGAAAGAAAACTACAAGACCTCCTACAGAAGGTAGCTGAAGAGAGTGACAAGAAAGGACTCCAAATAAACTGCAAGAAAACCGAATGCATGCTCATCAGCAAAAAGGGCAGCCCAAAATACCAATTACAGATGAGGGACTCTAAAATCAAGCAGGTACAGAAATTTAAATACCTAGGAAGTTTTCGAACAGAAGACGGAAAGTGCGACACAGAGATCCGAAGGCAAATTGGCATGACGAAGGAAGCATTCCAGAAGTTGAGTAAAGTATTAAGAAACAGGATAATTTCACTAGAAACAAAGAGGAGAGTACTGGATTGCTATGTGATATCTGTTGTTCAATATGGCAGCGAATGTTAGACAATATTTTCGAAGATGAAGGAAAAACTTGAAGCAACTGAAATGTGGTTCTACAGAAGGATGCTGCGGATATTATGAACCGAGCAATGACGAGGTTTTGGAAAGGATGGAAACGAAAAAGAAATTAATACTGAGCATCAGGAAGAGACAGCTAAAGTTCCTGGGACATGCAATGAGGAAGGAGGGCTTAGAGAACCTGATACTAACAGGCCAGATGGAGGGAAAAACAGACAGGAGAAAGCAGCGGATAACATATTTGAAGGACCTGATCAGGTGGATGACGGTAAGAGGGTTGGATGTTGCAACAAGAGAAAGTGTGCTAAGAGCCACAAGAGATAGGGAGATGTGGAGAGCTATGATCGCCTTCGTCTTGAAAGGACGTGGCACATAAAAGAAGAAGATATTATCAAGTACTTACAAATACGGGTTTAGCTCCAAGAACATGCATAATGACATGGTTGCTACAGTAGGAGATGACGCTCCATATTTATCTTCTGTGAAAAAATAAGCAGGTAAATTTAAGAAAGGAAGTGAGAGTCTTGAAGATGATACAAGGTCTGGACGTCCTGTAACTCCTACCATCAATGAGGAGTACTTTGCTAACCTGATGAAGCAGTTACAAAAGACCTTCAAGACCAAATAGTCCGAAAAACTGTCGAAAGGGGCTTGTTCCCTCAGAACAATGCTCCAGCGCAGAATCAATTGGCTGTTGTGTGTTAAAATGGATGCTCACCCTTCCTATTCTCCTTCTTTGGCTCCATATGACTATCATCCATTCTCCAACATGGAAAAACACTTGGCAGGGAATCAGTATCGCAGTGACTATTACATCATATCTGCTGTTGATGAAAGATTTTTTACTAATGGTCTCCAAGCACTGCAACACCAATGGAAGAAATTTGTGGATCGCAAGAGGGACTTCGTTGAAAAATAAACCTCATTTGGTCACATACCGTGAGCGTAGTATCTTGGTCCGCCTGTGAACTTCTCAGCCGACTTTCATAATATGCTACTACAAGTCATGGTCATGGAATTGTGTGGTCTTCACTAACGATTATTTCATACCATACAATTAACTTTGGCTATTGCTTCGGGTATTCCAAAGGCATTCGACAGAGTATGGGCTTATTTACAAGTTGAAAGATTATATTTCTGGGTGAATTTTTCGATGGGCTCATTTTTTCTAATCGAATACCGAAATCAAAATTGTCTTGAACGGCCAATCTTCTTAAATTTAATTAAAAACAGAATATCTACTTCAATACGAGTATCGATATAAAATAATGTTCAAACAAATCATTTCAAATTGTCGGTTGTTTATAACCAAGTTTCGTTAAAATTCGTAATTTCCGTGATACTATGACATATATATATATATATATATATATATATATATATATATATGTCATAGTATCACTACAAAAGTAGTTATTTTGTTTCAACACCACCAGTGTCTTATCAAGTGATTAAGTTTATTTCAAGTTGAAGAGTTTTAAAAGGTTCAAAACCAGCCAAACTCCCTTAATCATGAAGGCATTTTTACATAGACAGTGTGAACCAATCAAAATAAAGTAATTTCTAATTTGAAGAATATGAGAACACACTCCAAAAACTACGTATTAATATTAATATTTAATTAAAATAGAGATCAGCTTTATTAATCGACTATTAGATTCACTTTACTTTACTTTATTGAGAATTTTAAATTCTAAGTTTAACAACGCATTAAATTTAGATTATTATAAAGTTATTTAGATATTAAACGTAGAAAAGATATGGACTCACACATATACTAATCTATAGACATCCACATATGGACAAATAGACGCATATATAGCCAGAAAAACAATTATTAGTATACAGACACATGTACAGATGAATATACACACATATATATACCTACGCATATTTTTAAATTTTGTTTTTATCGACGTCTCAATTTATTCGTTAAATTTTAAAGCCAGGTTTGAAAAATGTCTGTAAATGCTACAATATTGTATACATACAGGTGCGAATTCGTAAGATGGCAAGGATCTAATGTTTTCAAGGTCAAGACAAACACATTCATATTTATGTTTATTATAAACATAATTTTAAATATATACTCACGCAAATGCACAAAAAAAAAAACGTACGCGACTAAATATTAAATATACGCAAATAAACACAAAAATATTAACACAGAAGCATACGCACATATATAAACATGCATAGACAAGAATATATACATATATATAATGATAATATACACGCTAAAATGTTTGCCTTCTTCTACCGAGCGCCCATAGCCCATAGGTAGAATCGCCGACTGATGCCAATTCGGTCGGGTTTCAATCCTGGGTTAAAAGCAATCGGAGTCTAACCGTACTGATGAGCTGTGATACAGCGAAACAGATCTGTCTGCGGATGAATATATATATATATATATAGAAAAGATTTTTGATTTATTACAATTCCAATAGGTAATACATATTTCACTGCATAATGATGTTATTATTACGACTCGATAGACACAATGATACCACAGATGATCCTCACAAAAAGGATCAACCGCTGTACCATTTGGGTCTGACGAGCCACAATAATAACACCATTATGCGGTGAAATATGTATTACCCATTAGAATTGTAATAAATCAAAAATCTTTTCTAAATTATATTACTCTGTTAAGTTAAATAAATGAATTTAACATTGAGATCTTTTGAGTTCTATCGGAATTTACCTGGATATTATACCAAGTGTGCTGCGTTATATATATATATATATATATATATATATAGAGAGAGAGAGAGAGAGAGAGAGAGAGAAATAGTAGGAGGGTTTGAAATAATTAAGCAAATCATCGAGTTTTTCTTATTAGACCTCAACAGAATGCAGAAAGCACTGGGCGGCCGTTTCGTCCTATATTTGGGACTCATCAACAGTGCGCATCCACTACCAGGAATTGAAACCTAAACAGTTACGTTATTAAGCAAATGTCATACCAACTCTGGGAGGCACCGTCCTATAGGTAAAGGAACTTGGATGAGTTCCACCACGAAATATGTGAACGAGCGGCGCGTCATCGAGTTTAATTCCTTACCTCTTCGTCACCGGGGCCCATGGTACAGTATATATATATATATGTGTGTGTGTGTGTGTGTGTGTGTGTGTGTGTGTGTGTGGGTGTGCAGACACGAACATATACACAGACAAATACATACATATATATATATATATATATATATATATATATATATAAGCACACACATGTGTATTGATTTTCTAAGCTCCGCTTAGATGTGGCACAAGGCCGAAAGCATGGGGTACCCAGTGAGAATCGAACTCACTCCTCAGTTGTAACAGCTTCTAGCGAGACAAGCTTGCTAACCATTACACCACGTCGGGTGCCCAAGCACACACATGTATATACATATACATAAAAATATATACATACATACACATTAGCAAGTAAAACAAAATATCAATATGTTCACTAGTGCAAAAAGCCATATGTACACCTATATACATACATACACTAATACATCGACAAGCCCATACATCCAGGTATATATTCTAATATAAACTGTGTGAAAAAAATTTAAAAAATCGTATATATATATTCAGTTTCTGAAAGGATTTTTTGTTGCTGAGGTGATGTGTTATCCCCCATGGGGATTTTCATATCGAAATGGTCATTCAACATCCTTGAATTAATCCTATTTTAATTTAATATATATGAATATATATATTCTACGTTTGTTATTACAATCGTTTATAAAAGCATTATATCACGACACAAAAGTTTCCATGTTTCAGAACAATACTGTTATTCTTCAGGTGATATGTTAAAATAAATGGTGAAAATTATTTATTTTGAAAATATAAGATGAATTCATGGTTATTTAGAAAATTAGGGAGTGTCAGTTGGAGAAAATGTGTGTCAATATTGTTCAATCAAAAATGAGAATGAGGTAACTGGAGTTTTAAGATCTAGGTCGTGAAAGGAAGCAGAATGGCCTGATTTGTAGACATGTCACTTTTTAATTTTGTCTGGATAAGATACAAAGTGTCACCATAGATTTTTTATATGGGTAGCCAATATTTTTTTACTACTACCTCATGACTAAAGGGGCTGGAATGTTTAGGTTAGAATTAGGACTAAATAATTATGGTATCTTAGGTACATTGTAGTTTTTGTTTTGTTTTTTTTTAATCATCTCACCCCAAGCAAAGCATTCCACTGCCACTATTGCGCATGGGGCTACATAGGGGAAGGTAAAAAGAAGGAATGGTTAGACATAGGGAATGTCAGGAGGAAGGTGACATATGAGTAAGTATAGCGAGGATGAGGGTTGGGCAGATGGGAAGAGTGCTTGATAGAATGGGAGCAGGTTAGTGTGTCAGGAGGTGTCTATTGACCTTACATTTAAATTCCTGGAGATTGTAGCCGTCGGGGAAGCAATCGTTTGGAAGGGAATTCCACAGTCGGGAAGTGCGAGGAAAGAAACTGTTGGAGTAGAAGTTACGGCTGCATTTTATCGGTTTCACTGTAAAAGGGTGGGATCTAGTTGCTAATCTAGTATCTCGTTCAAATACGTATTTAGGGGGCACTAGTGATCTAAGTTCATCGGAGCAGAATTTACTACAGAATTGTAGTAAAAAAACAATTAAGTGTTGTGTAGGTCATTTGTTTTAGGAAAATAATTTCAATTTTTTTAAATATATTGAAGTATGAGTTGTAAATGAAGCATTGGAATTATTAAAATTTCAAAGAAAATTATCTTGTCTGAGTAAGGTACATAGTGGGACCACACAATACTTAAATTTGGTAAACAATCATTTTTAACAGGAGGTTTTTTTTTTCTTTTTTAACTACTTCATGAATAAAAGAGGTTGGGGTGCTTATGTTACAGTTAAGCTCGACTAGGTATGGAGCACACTTTATAAAAGTAAATACTTGAACAGTGGGTTTTAATCTACGTGTTCTTTTACTTTCTTATTGTATATATTCTAGCAGTATAGCCAGGCGTTGCTCGGGTGTAATGAAACTAATCCATGGTCCTGAAGCTCAGACTCAGCCTAAAGAATATTTGAAATAATAAAATGATTGCGACAATTTACCAATCGCATATATATATATATATATATATATATATATATATATATATATATATATATATGCTAGCAGTATAGCCCGGCGTTGCTCTGGTGTAATGAAAGATTTAAAACTAATTCATGGTCTTGGAGCTCAGACTCAGCCTAAAGAATATTTGTGTGAAGTTTGCTGAGAATCGGATAAAAATTGTGGGTTTGTATAAAGGACATACAGACAAATAAACAGACACACGCACAAACATATTGCCTTTTATATATATATATATATATATATATATATATATATATATTATCGCTTTTCTGCACTATTGTAAAAACTGCAACCTTGAAACTTCTGAATATCGTTTCTTATGCCTTTGTCTATGAATGTATCAAATTTGATTAAAATCGGACCACTCTTTCTATAACCCGATTTTTCGATTATCGATTTTCGATATTTATCGGGGGTACCTCGACACAAAAGCTAGCTAAGAACACTCACAGACGCTTATAGTACAACTGTGTAAATTTTCAAGTAAGTCGGTTCAGCCGTTTCGGCGTCTATAGGTAACGGACACACACACAGAGACACATACACACACAGAAACAAAATTCCATTTATAAATAAGTTTACATTATATATATATATATATATATATATATATATATATATATATATATATATATATAAGTAAATAAATAACAAAACCTGTATGTACAGACAATGAAAACCAGGCACTAATAAAAAATTCTGAAACAATATGAAATTGATGGCCCGAGAATCATAAATATTAAATATTAATTTGACAATCAGTGCTATAATAAAAACGTATTAAATGTTAACTAGATGGTATACACTACATTAAAATCTTTCGAATATTAACATGATAATCTATGCTAGATTAAATATCTCATAACTATTTTATTTTAATTGTCCTTCGCTAATTATTTACACGTAAATTCCCCTCCCCCGTTAAAAGTATATATATTTATATACATATTTATTTTATCGTGATTTTTGCTCATCATTTTTATCGTTACTGTTCTTTTCGTTTAATTCATTTTCCAATGATTTTTCTACTGATGGACGAAAGAGCCTTTGAGACAAACAATAAATTTCTCATTTTTAAAATAGTATACCGATTTTGCACCTTTAAACATTTGTTAATATATATAAATGTATATATATATTGATCAATTACTTAGTTTCTGGTCATAATATGATTAGACCAGTGCACATTTGTATTAAAAAGTGTTCAGTACAATTATATTGTAGAAATTTTGAATATTTTCCATTTGTAAATGAGTCATTACGCGACCATGAGCGATTTGCAATAACTGATTTTACCGTTTACCGTTTTCTTTAAGGACGCTCACATAACAGTGTTTTTTGTAACGCTCACGTGGCAGGGAATTTTTGAACGCGCAGTTTTTAAAATTACAAGAAATTATGGCGTTTTCATCCATGGTTGCATGAACCTAAGAGGTATTTTTAGTATGGTTACACTTTGTCATAATTTCTGTTCTTTCATTCAACAGTTCGCTTTTGTTTGGGAATATATATATAAATATATATATATATATATATATATATATATATATATATATATGAATAAATGAAAAAAGGTCTCTGAAATTAAAAAGAAGTTATCCACACAGAACATCATTTAAAAAAAAGCAAAAAAAAAAAAAAACAGAAAATTTATTTTTATAATTTAAAACAAAAAGTCGTTCCAGTTTTCAAGTTTCAAGTTAATATTTGAAACAATTGTTTCTTCTTTTAATCGATCTCTGCTTGAAAAGTGTTTTGTCTTCTCGTATGCTTATCCCGCAGTAGGGTGTCATTACTTTCTGCGGGAGACTGGTTGCCAGCCAAGGCTATAAAACCCAATTTGTCCTGTTATTTTACCCATAACTGGAGGGAAGTGACGGATTAATACCTTTCCCAAGGGTATTTGCGCGTAAATGAATGCAAAAAATTCAACTGGAATTCGAACTCGGCTCCCGATTTCTCGTTCCGAGCCGATATCCACTGCACCACAACGCATATATGATCCTACAAAATTCCACAAAAACATAACTTTCAGGGTAAAAACCAACTAATAAGTTTAAATATTGCCGAAATCGGATCACTAAACCGTCAGAACATCACCGGCGAATATCATTTTGGTTATTTATAAGGGAATGTTGCAATCCACAAATCAAGCAGTCCACTCCACCCTTTTAAACAACTATATGTCAATTAGTAAAAGCTTTAAACCAATTAATCATACCGTACCTACTTAACAAACATAGTATCAGCTGTACTAACGAATCTTTACAAATTTTTCACTCTAACAATCCCCACGATCCTTAAACGTTAAAAATGGGTTCACTAACGCTTCAGTTAATGAAACACCTGATAGTATTTTAAATAACATTTATGACTATTCTTCTTGACAATCAATCCCACAATATTTAAAAAGAAAAAAAGACAACTTTTATGAGCGTCCAGAAATCCTCTTCATGATCGCCTTCTTAATATTGACCGACGGCGTGTCTATGGGTAGACCTCTCGTCTCATTATTCTTAAACTTTAAAATGACCTACTTAGAGAATAAAATATTTAATAATATAAACAAACCCACCATTTATGCCAGATATATTGGTGACATCTTCTTTCAAACAAACTCCATTAATGACATTGGAGAACTTTTTAAAATATTTTGAAAAACTTCCGTTTTAAGGTTTATTTATGAACTAAATATCAATAGAAAAATTTAATCATAATCAGTCTATAAGAGTTGTTTAAATATTTGCTCTACTTCGTTTTTCTAATATTCAAATACATTTATTATTATTATTATTTTTAAATAATTGAATAATGTTTCTCTTTCTTTCTTTATAACCAGACAATCACAATAATATGAAGAGTCAAACTAAGAAATATTAGTTTTGGCAGAAAGATCTATACATACATAAAAGATCACTCATCACACAAGAAGCAAAATTCAATTATAACTTTTACATCAAATGTGTCTAACATGGATAAAGACTTACTAAGTAAGGCATTCTATATCCCAAAGGGAGAGAATTAATGCTATGTGTGAAATATGACGAAGGAATAAGGAAGAATATCATTAGGGCCATCAGCTCGTTGTCAAACAGTCTCGTCATTAAGCATCTTAGTAAACCCCAACATAGGGAAGGGATAAACCGTTGGGTTTCTTTACTTGGTCCTCAAATCTAACACTTTTTTATCATCTTAAACCGACATCTTTTTTTTTTTTTTTTTGCCCTTTTTTTTTTTACCTCCCTCGACCGACTTCTATTGTCATGTCTAGATTTGTTATGCCGAAGAGTCCCGGAGGAACGCCATACCAGTGATTAACTCGATGATTGGTAGGCAGGAAACAAGTAGAGTTCGTTATCGGCGTCATGGGAAATCACGTAGCACGCTATCTTCCTTCTTAAACCGGGGTAGGAATGAATAGACAGACGACTCATTGAAGAAAATGAATTACAGAAAGAAAATGAGACTTTTTCGAATTACGTCAATCCTCTTTGTGAACTCGTACTCTAATTTTCAACAAAGATAATCTTTGAATAATAACAACAAGCTATTATATAAAGTTAAACAACAAAATCAGAAATAGCAGATCACATATTCGAGAAAAAAGAAAATATACGAATCATTTCATTTTTAACTGGAATCAACGGCGTATATCATAAAAAGTTAAAATTTATATACAAGTAAATGATTTTGTGAATTATCCTAGTCGATAAGACTTCTTCTGGGTGTTTCTTTGATAGAATGGATTTGTTTTTCCGTGACTCTTAAAATTGTCCGCATTATACCAAATTCGACAAACTGCGTTGTTCGGGAATTACGAATGAGATTCTGGAAAACAACTAGGGGCAACAATGTAGGTTCGAAGAAAATAATATCGGAATATTTTACTTTTCGAAATTGTAGAGAATAAGTAGAGTGTGCTTTACTGAGAGTTGGTGGGATATTTGTTTTCGAGCTCTAGACTTAAAACAGCGGACGTTGGAGTAACGTGTACTCTACGTATTCTAGTTATGGGTTAAATAACAGGGCAGATTGGGTTCTATATCCTTGGTTGGCAATCAGTCTACTGCAGAAAGCAATGGCAACCTACTGCGGGATAATCTTCTGCCCAGTCAGTCATGTCTCTTTCGAGACATGATCGCCCAAGTGTGTATCACGTATGGCACTTAACTGACTGAATATAATAGTTGGAAACATGATTAAGGCTTCTACTGGACATAAAGTGGGGGATCCGTTTTATATTGTTATGAAGTAATAAACTGATCCCCCATTAATTAACACTTAATAATATAATACATCTGTTCTTTCTCTGGATATGAGTCAAATAGCAGGACAGATTGGGTTCTATAGCCTTGGAGACATGACCGCCCAAGCGTGTATCACGTATGGCACTTAACTGATTGATTACATGTTGGCGATTACTGGATACTGTTAAGTAAAACCTACTTTTAGTAAGTGTCGGAGGGAACGGACGAAATTTTTTCTTTTTTTTTTTTTCTTTACTTAATGAAAGAGATGACATATTTTTAAAAGTAAAATTTAAGATTGCTTTATCCATTTATTTTTATACTAGCAGTATAGCCCGGCGTTGCCCGGGTGTAATGAAAGCTTTAAAACTAATCCATGGTCCTGGAGCTCAGAATCTTTCGACGTTGGTACGAAAGACTAAAAAGCAATAGTTGTTTCCAGTTAAAGCAAAACCGTAGACTGAGAGAAAAATGAATGGATGTAAGTCAGATTTTGATTTCCTGGTATCGATATCAAATAAGTTTTTTCGTCGTAAACTGAATTTTGAAGGCTAAATAATTCCTCTGAGTAAATGGTATCATGGCTGAGACTAAGAACTACAATTATACCTACTTAGAACCAAACCCGAAGCAAAAACTAAAATAAAAGGGCTGAAAAAAATACAGATAAACAGATACACACAGAAACATCTTCCCTTATATATATATAAATATATATATATTATCAATTTTCTGCACTATTGTAAGAACTGCAACCTTGAAACTTCTGAATATCGTTTCCTATGTCTTTGTCTATGAGTGTATAAAATTTGATTAAAATCGGACCACTCCTTCTATAACTCAATTTTTTCGATTATCGATTTTGGATATTTGTCGGGGTAATTCGACACAAAACCTAGCTAAGAACACTCGCAGACGCTTATAGCGCAACTGTGTAAATTTTCAAGAAAATCGGTTCAGCCGTTTCGGAGTCTATAGGTAACGGACACACACACACATAGACATAGTTCCATTTATAAATAAGTTTAGATGATTCTTTGCTTAAACTGTTCATTATATTCATTATGCATTTCTAAACTTTAATCTTTAAAATACATATTTGTTTTCTTCGTTTTTTTTTTTAGAAAAGTCGAGATTATACATCGATTGTTTTATTTTAAAGATTCAAGTGTTGTTTTTAGCATGTTTACTTTAAAAAGATGCTTTATTAACATTAAGAATTATTATATTTAGAGCATTTCTTTTTGTTTTAAGTACTTATTCATCGACATGGATAATTTTACTCTATCGATAGCATTAAAACAACAGAAAGAATAATACAAGACCTCCTACAAAAGGTAGCTGAAGAGAGTGACAAGAAAAGACTACAAATAAACTGCAAAAAAACCAAATGCATGGTCATCAGCAAAAAGGGCATCCCAAAATTCCAAATACAGGTGAGGGGCACTAAAAACAAGCAGGTACAAAAATTTAAATACCTAGGAAGTGTTCTAACAGAAGACGAAATATGCGACACTGAGATCCGAAGGCGAATTGGCATGGCGAAGGAAGTAATCCAGAAGTTGAGTAAAGTATTAAGAAACAGGAAAATTTCGCTAGAAATAAAGAGAAGAGTACTGGATTCCTATGTGATATCAGTTCTTCAATACGGCAGTGAATGCTGGACAATATCATCGAAGATTAAGGAAAAACTTGAAGCAACTGAAATGTCGTTCTACAGAAGGATGCTGCGAATATCATGTATCGAGCATGTAAGCAATGACGAGGTTTTGGTAAGGATGGAAAAGAAAAGGAAATTAATACTGAACATCAGGAAGAGACAGCTAAAGTTTCTGGGACATGCAATGAGGAAGGAGGGCTTGGAGAACCTGATACTAACAGGCCATATAGAGGGGGAAATAGACAGAGGAAAGCAGCGGATAACATATTTGAAGGACATAATCAGGTGGATGACGGAATGGGGGTTGTGTGCTAAGAGTCACCAGGGATAGGGAGATGTGGAAGGCCATGATTGCCTACGTCCTGAAAGTACAAGGCACATAAAAGAAGAAGAAGAAGAAGAAGATATTATTATGACGGAAATTATACAGATGCCACTCGAAATTATAACAGTCAAAGGTGGTCCTTTGCAGTTTCATAACCGGATTCCGCATATCTCATTCTCCATGTGCCGCAAAGGAATGCTATGAAATCAAGTGTGTTGGTCACTTCCTGACAATATGCAGCCCACCTTAAATAAATTCACGCCATCGACACTTTCTACTTTCATTTCGTTTTACTTCTAACCAACTCTTGCAAAGCCAAACTACGATAGGGAAAGGATGACAGGAGAAACTTTTCGTGAAACCAGAAGCTTCTAGTCCTGAACCTGCGCGTTGGCGACGAATTTCAATCATGAATGTTGTTGACCTTGGACACTATAGTTTATGAATATGGAATACACCGCAGTACGTAATCTTTTTTTTTTTTTTAATCATTTCACCCCGAGCAAGGAGGAAACGCCACTGATGTGCAGGGGGCTACATAAATGTAAAAAGATTAATTAGAAAAGTGAGGAGTACAAACTAGTTAGAGAGGAACAATAGAAAGCTGAGAAAGCAGGTGCGATGACAGATACATAGGTGGAGAGAAAGGGAAGGTTATACGTGGGTGGGGAGAGAGCTAGAGTCCAGCGGTTAGTAGATGAGTATTGACTTTGCATTTAAATTTCTAGAGGTTGTAGCCGTCAGGAAAGCAAAAATACGGGAGTCCTTGCAGAAATTGGCACGCTTTTTTTTTTCGGTACATATTTTCAGAAGAAAATTATTGACATTGAAACAAGTGAAAAACATTTTGCGTGTATAAAATGTTATTTGCATGTATTTGCGTATGTAAAATATATTATTATATAATATAATATATAATATATATATAAAATATATATTAGCCTTCGGTTCCTAAAATGAAAATTTACCCATCTTCCTTTATCGAGTCTACTAAGAAAACACAACATTATTTTGTAACAGAAAATAAGTTACCTTAGCTCAGTAGATCATTTGCTACAAACAGAAAGTTTTAGGTTCGAATTCGATGAAGCGCAGATGCTACGGAATTCAGAATATTGACAAAATTCTTCAGGCTACTTTCGGGGTCTTCCTTTCCTAATAAATTAGTCACATAAAAGAAAATGGAGCCCTTAAAAGGGAAATTACATTGTAAATTTCAAGTTGGAAAAATAGACGAAATAATACTTTGAATAGGATGAAATCAGATCCTGAATAGCATGCATATATATATATATCACCCGTTAGAAATTTACACTTAAATTAATCAATATCGTATGGTTTTAATTAATATACCGTTTGACTAATATGTTTAATTATTAACGCTAAATATTTTAGACAATGTTGGGCTCCATGAAAACTCTTGAAGCAATCACACAAATATAATGAGCATGTATTAGTTTAAAACTTAAAGTATTTAGAAGTCTCTTCATTTATTTATTTTTTGTTTGTTTGTAATAATCACTCTTTTTGAGTTTAAATAACTCATAATAATTTATATGGACACTGAATTACAGGATTTGCTTCCTGTCAATACGGACGAAGCGGAAGTGATTCTATTTTTTATAGGAGGGAAGTAGAGATTTTCAGTGCCATGTGTTGTGCATTGAGTTTATATAGCGAGATTTGAAGGGATCTTGCCTTTTCGAAATGTCTTTATAATGTGTCTTTCGATATTAATAGCAGATTTAGAGATGATATTCCAAGTGCTTGTCGAAACTGTCCGTTTAGTCTAGAGACAAATGAGACGGCCTGACCAAAGGCTTTTCCCGGTTCCTGTCCATTGACTGGCAAAATTAGAGATTTGCAATAATATCATTCGGTAAAATCGGCAGAGTTTGACCATTTTGGTTCAGAAGTTGAAATGCAAAAGAAAGAGAAAGGAAGGTGCCGTGAATTTGTTTCACAAAACGTGAGCATCAAAGAAAAGAGAAAAGGAAGATGCAAGCATGATAAAGGAATAAAGGAATAAAGGAATAAAAGAATAAAAGAATAAAGGAATAAAGGAATAAAAGAATAAAGAAATAAAGGAATAAGTTGCATGGACTTTATATGCAAGCAATGAAAATGAAACTGTAAAAAAAAAAAAATGCTTGGAAGAAATTCAACCGAGATTTATAAAATGACTAGCAGGATAGCCCGGCGTTGCTCGGGTGTAATGAAAGCTTTAAAACTAATCCATGGTCCTGGAGCTCAGACTCAGCCTAAAAAAATATTTGAAATAATAAAATAATTGCCACAATTTACCAATCACATATATATATATATATATATATATATATATATATATACTAGCAGTATAGCTCGGCGTTGCTCGGGTGTAATGAAAGCTTTAAAACTAATCCATACTCCTGGAGCTCAGACTCTTTGGACGTTGGCACCAAAGACTAAAAAGCGACAGTTGTTTCCAGTTAAAGCGAAACCGTAGACTGAAAGAAAAATGAATGAATGTAAGTGGGAGAGTCTATTCACTATAGAATAGGTGTGTTTCACCATAACACACAGTGACTTGATAGAAACAGAAATAAATATTGGATCGATGTTTATTCCCTCAATTGACTGCTGAATTACCGAATTAAATGAATTGACAATTGTCGTGGATTCTGGTTGAGAAACCACACAAAATAATAAATAACAAAAACGGAGATGGAGATAGAAAATGTAAGTCATATTGAACAAAATGGCCCGGTCAAAAAATGTCAAAAAACGTGCTTCTACCCTTCGGCGGAACCACGACTGGGTTATTGCTCCCTGCTCGGAAGCAGAGAGCGCCCTCTACCCGAAGGAGGAGAGCTGACAGTGTCGTAGTAGAGTACAAGTACTCAACTCCTGCTCTCTGTATAGGCAGGATTATATGTACACATCAACGAGTCCATCCTTTTATCCAAAAAGGGGTGACCCCCAACAACAATGAAGGAAATTAATATATATATAATAATATATATACATATACATAATATATATACATTTATGAAGCAAAACTTTTTTTTTATTCATTTCACCCCAAAAATGGCGGTACCGCCACTGGGGTGCAAGGGTCTACATAAGAGAGTTAAAGTTTGAGACAGGGGGAGAGTGAAGACAAAAATGAACCAGATAGAGGGGGTGAAAGAGAAAGAGCAAAAGAAGGATGTGAACACAGGAGTGAAGAGAGTTACGAAGGAAGAGGGAAAGGAAAAGAACAAGATACCCGGGGTGAGGTGGAAAGGTATGAAGGTCAGTGGATAAGTGACTTTGTATTTAAATTCCTGGAGGTTGTAGCCGTCAAGAAAGCAAGTATATGGAAAGGAGTTCCACAGGCGGGAAGCGCGAGAAAAGAAACTGTTGGAGTAGAATTGCCGCCTGCATTTGGTTGATCCCACTGTAAAATGGTGGGACCTTGTTGCCAGTCTGGTTGCTCGAGTAAATTCTTGTTGCGGGCGCATCAGTGACCTAAGTTCGTCAGTGCAGACGCCATGAAAATATTTAAAGAAGAGACAGAAGGAAGCCACATCTCGACAATGAGAAAGTGGCTGAAGTCGAGCTGCCAGTTCAGGATCCATCACATTACAGATTCTCCTTTGGAGCCTGTCGAGAATACTGAGTGCTTTTTTTTCCTAAATTATCTACGGTGCCATTGATATATCCACACGCAAAGCATCTCTCTCTCTCTCTCTCTCTCTCTCTCTCTCTCTCTCTGTGAACAAAAGAATAGTGTGGCATTGTTAAATCATTCACAATGTCTTCACTTTCTGTTTGGAGAAAATATTTAAGAGAATATACAGTGAGGATCGAACTTACATGAAGACAGGCATTTACATAACTGGTTTCATTGATTTTGTTCGAATTGTCTTCGTATTTTCTTTAGAGATTTCGTACTTTCAGTCTTCCATAGCAAAACACCGCTTGTCTTACAATTTCACAATTGCTAATTCTGACGTTTCTTTTTAAACCAAGTAAACTTGTTGCCATCAAATCCAAAAGGTTGGTGAAGTAGCGTACGCACTTCGCCCTATAGATATTGCAAGAAGACTGTATAGCATCAGAATCAACGTGACATTTCTTTTTAATACGACTGGAAAAAGAGCACAAGTCGATTTAATTTTTTTCTTCTTAAAAGTTAAAGTAAGAAATGACACAATTTATGACTTTGTTCAATCAATTATATTTATTGTTATATAGGATCTTACATTGTTATTGGAGAAAAGTCATTAAAGCTGATTTTATTTTTCGTACAAGTGATCTTCATTTTTCTACGAAAATAAGATTTTCACTCTTAGAGACTCTTCATTTACTGACTGAAAAGGGAGAGGCCGAAACATTGTGTTAATTACAGTATTTAAATTATTCGGACTATCGTCCTCATCTTTGTACGACGTTTGGCCGCTGTACGCTCTGGCCTTCTTCAGGTGCTAAAAATTTCGAAGCAAACACTTTATTACAATCAATGGGGTCTATGAACTCCATTCCTTGCCTAATGCCTTCTGGAAGTCATGAGTTATCTCCCTCTAACTCTGTAAGTTATTTGTTCACCACTGCTGTAGGCTGGTATTGAACTCACAACTCTTTGGGTCAAGTCACAGGAACTAACCAACGTCTATATCTACTGGGCCATGTGTCCTTAAAAACAACTGAACTTTTGGGACTAATTCACCTAATGTCCAGTAACCTTTTTTTTTTACCAGAGTTCATATTGCAATTGTGTTAATGACATCTTGAACATGAAATCTTTAAAAGTGTTCGTAGAAGAGAAAAAACTAATACTTTCGTGAGTAAGTTATTTGTCTGTATCAAGTTTTCTTTAATAAGCCAACGATAAATGTTGTGTGGAACAAGAGAAGCAAGTTGTTGTGTTTTGTTTTTTTGACTGTTATGAATAGCGAAGCAAAAATACCAGATCACAAATTAAAGTGAAATGTGAAGTCAAAATAATTAACAGACGGAGATACAACCTAGATTTTATTTCTGTACTCCTTGTACAAAGTTGATACCAATATGTCAAAAAAGGTTTGTCCCATAGGGAGATGAAGCCACAACAAAAATTGACAGATTGACAAATTGGGAAATTGTTTAGTAATAAACTATCGGAAGAAATAATTGAGATGCTGAAATTCAGTATTTCCAAGCATTGAATTGCACACATATGCCTGTCGATAGGGACAAGCAATTCATCGATGCCTCCACGAAATAAATCGATAAATCGAAAGAAAATTTGGAGAAGTTGGCTGAAGCGAATGTAGAAAGAGGGTGTTTTGAAAATAAAGATCGAGAAAGTGACAAAGACGGAGGATAAAGTGGAAAAATAAAGTAAGATACGAAGCAAATCGGAAGGTGGTTAGCAATTTATAATTCTGCGAAGTAGTAATTTATATATCTGGTCCGGTAAAGTAGGCTATTACGGTCTAGAACTGGATGGAGGCCAGGGTTGGGGAGTTTTTGTATAAAATGAAAACAGAGGATGAATTAAAAGACTGTGCCTCGCTAAGACGGGTCGCCACTCACCAATTTACAACCTTTAAACTCCACTCAGCTGAGTGGATGGGAAAGGATAAGGCCGGATCCGTCTTGTCATGGGCAAGTGTAAATTAGTTCCTTATGGAACAATGTGGCGGACAATGAAATAATCGACGCACTATTAAGTTAGTGCCACTTTTCGAAAAAGCTTTGGAAACGACGGAGACGAGGATATGTACGCATCCATGAATTAAATTCGCCAGTAAGAATTGGTTGTCAAGGTAGTGGTAAAGACCGTCTTAAGACGATACAGGGGTTCTATCCAACTTATCGTTATATGTCACGACTATTATTAAATCAAAAGTATATATATATATATATATATATATATTACGGAAATCAACGAATTTTAACGAAACTTGGTTATAAGCAACCGACAATTTGAAATGTATTGTTTTAACATTATTTTTTATCGATACTCGTATTTAAGTAGATATTCTGTTTTTAATGAAACAGTATTATATATTTATTTCTACCGGCCTGATTATTTACGATAAATTTTTATTACGATTTATTTATTTATTTATTTTATTACATTTTCGTAATAAAAATTGATCGTAAATAATCAGGCCGGTAGAAATAAATATATAATACTGTTTCATTAAAAACAGAATATCTACTTAAATACGAGTATCGATAATAAATAATGTTCAAACAATTTATTTCATATATATATATGTATATATATATAGTGAATTTTAAAACTTAAGATTTAATCTATGATTTTAGTAAACTAAAAAGTTTTTTTTTAAGCTGGTAAATTTAAACCCCACTACCAAATACTAATCCCAGCCTGATAGATACCTTCCTTCTTTCTTTTTCCTATCTAAATATCTACTATTTAACATGTAAGAACCTGGAGTAGATAGACTAAACTATCGCCCGGTTCACACTCCACCCTCGTCTATTGAACAGGTGTAAAGGCTCATCCCTTGTTTCCTGTTTAGGATGTGGTTTCCGGCTTTCTGTTTTCCAATCTTTTCACTCTTACGTAGCCCCCTGCACATCAGTGGCGTTACCGCCTTGCTCGGGGTGATATGATTAATAAAAAAAAAAGAACCAATAGACTAACTCTTTTTTCCTGCACCTTTGTAATATTTTGTTTTGTTTGCGTAACGATTCTGATTTCCATCTTGTTTTTCACGGCTTTATAACTTCCCTGCGCCCTCTTATAATTGTAGACGTAGATGTATATTTATTTTTAATGCTAAATCCAATTTGCCTTTTCCACGAAAAGATTAGTTTAGGTTAACTTTTATCAGAGCCCTTACAATAAATATATAATATTTTCGTTCCTTTCGGACTAAGCCACCTTAAATTTAGTTTCTTAAATATTTTAAAAATAATTAAATTTTACTCGTGAATTACGAATATCCTTTAGCTGTTTAAGTAAATTATGTTTGAGAATGTGTGTATGCGTGTATATGTGTGTATATGCGTGTATATGCGTGTATATGTGTGTGCGTGTATGTGTGTGTGTGTGTGTGTGTGTGTGTGTGTGCATACTTGTAGTAATTAATTTTTCTGTTTTATTTTATATATATATATATATATATATATATATATATATATATATATATATATATATTATAAAAAAATTTAGATTATTACAATAGATAATACATATTTCACCGCGTTCTGATGTTATTGTCGCGGCTCGTCAGACCCAAATGGTACAACAATTGTATTATTTGCAAGATTTTAGCACATAAGTGAAATGCAACGATTTCAATTAGGCTTTTCGATTTCTCGATCTGAGCCGATATCCACTGCACCGCAAACCAGATCAGGGTTTTTTTTTGGGGGGGGGGGGGGGTCGCTGGGATTAATACCTGGGGTTTTTGTTTGAATGTTACTCCAAGCTTGAGTAGACTATCTAATGTGTAATACGATGAAATTAACATTTGTTTAAAATTTTTAACATTATGAGTGGTGTTAAAAAGTCGGCAAATATCAAAAATTGAAAATGATTTACATCAGTTTGATTACGCCATTTACTTTAATGTATAATTTCCCCTTAAGAGAAAAAAAATTTTTTCGTGTCCGATTTGATTCTTAAAATAATAAAAATATTTCGTTAAAAAATATTTCTAAGCGATGAAAAGCCGTTATTTTGCAACAACTTACACAAAAAAGGACGGCGGTGAAAGCGAATCGAAGATAGACCGTCATTGAAAGAGAATCATCATCTCACTTTTACACACCCAATGGTATGTAGGGCAGCAATATTTTGTTAATGTTTCCGTAACAACTGTTTTTATGGGGTAGGGTTGTTAGCCCTGCGCCCAACCTCCAGATCTGGAGGACAATTAGTCCTTACGGTACAGCACGTGGTATTTCCTAAATGGTCACCCATCTAAGTACTGACCAGGCTCGATGTTGTTTAACTTCGGTGATCAGACGAGAACCGGTGTATTCAGCACGATATAGCCGTAGATTGAAAGAGAATAATGCCATTTATATTGCAGAATTATTTCTTATGAAGACTGGGCAAAATTTGTTACCGTTTATTTGGGGAAGCTTTACTTCATACGCCGCGTTTATTAAATGTTACATTTTAAGGTTTTCATTTACTTTGGTTTTTAAAGAATTCTTTAACTGGAAACATTTCCGCGGATGACCGCAAAAAGATACCTAAAGCAGTTATTTGCCGAAAAAGACACAATGGAGGATTAATGAAATTATTGATTTACAGGAAAGATGTCAAAAATGGTGGAGCAAAACCGTAAATATGCTTATATACATACACTACCGACCATAAGTTTGGAACCACTTAGATTTATTCTCTAAGAGAAAGAAATAACAAATTTTATGTCTTAGAAGAATAAATATAGATATACTTCATTGTTGCTCACAATTGTACAATAATTAAAACCAAAATTAACATAGAGTAATTTCAAATTTAATTAAAGTTAATACATATTTTCTTTTCATCAAAGAAACCACCACGAGTCTTTATTACTGCAGAGCAAATCCTTGGCATTCTTTCTAATAACTTATAAAAATAAGTTGGTGAAAGTGATTTCCAAGCATCCTGCAAGCATTTAGACAACATTTGTTCGTTTTTAGGAAGTTCATTTTGAAATGTACCATCAATTTCATCCCTTATTCTCCTTCTTTAATAGTGGTTTCTTAACTGCTACACATCCTTTAAGCCCAGCAGAATGAAGTCGTCTCTTAACAGTAGTAACAGATACCGGATGTTGCCGAGTAGAATTCATTTCAGTTATTAATTCTGGAGCGGTTTTCTTCTATTCCTCTTGCTAGATATGATCAAGTGCCTATCCTCTACAATAGATGTTACTCTGGGCCTACCAGATCTTTTTCTGTCAATATTTAACCCAGTTTCACGAAGTCGTTGAAGGCAATAATGCACGCCATTTTTTGATAGGCTTAATTTTTTTTAGCGATAACACGTTCAGAACATCCTTCTTTCGAAAGAGTTTCAACCCGAGCTCTTTTTTCAATGCTAATCTATTTCTTCCTTGCCATTTATACCGTAGTAATATGGATGTGCGTTGTGGATCAATGGATATAGACTCGGAACGAGAAATCAGGATGCCGAGTTCGAATTTCAGTTGAATTCTTTGCATTCACATACGCACAACTACCCTTGGGAAAGGTATTAATCCGTCTCTTCCCTCCAGTTATGGGTTAAATAATAGGACAGATTTGGTTCAATAGCCTTGGCTGGCAACCAGTCTACCGCAGAATGTAATGGCAAACTACTGCGGGATAATCTTCTGCCCGGTCAGTCATGTCTCGAAAGAGACATGATCATACAAAGCATGTATCACGTATGGCACCAAACTGACTGAATATGATTTACAAAAATAAATTATACCGTAATTATAATATCTGAATAAATCTGAATTTTCGGCAAAACCTGATCACAATAAGAGGAGTCAAACTGAGTAAATGTTTACTTTAAAGTTGAAAAGAAGACTTCTTTTTACTTGACCTCTGCATAAGAATAACAAAAAATAAAAATTCGGCGAATTTGAGTTTGCTAAAAATGTGGGTGGTCTCAAACTTATGGTCGGTAGTGTAGGTACTAAACATGACTGGTACGACCAAAATCTGACTAAATGAATAAACAGTGTTTTGTGGGGAAAGAGCTTCTTGATCGGGCCGAAAACCAAACAACACTCCTCGAAATGTGTCGTTAATTATAAAATAAGAAAAATAGAAATTGAACGAGTGGAATAATTGCTATCGAACAAATCATGTTTACTTAAAAAAGGGGAGAGGAAAAAAATATAGAGAGGTAGAAAGCGAAAAAGAGAAAGAGAGACGGTAAAGTGGGTAGTTAAATTTTTGAAGAGAAATATACTATTTGTCTATACATCTAATTCCTATTACCTGAAGAAGGCCGGAGCGTACAAAGGCCGAAACGTTGTAAACATGGCAATAAAGATGAGAACAATAGAGCCGAGTTTGAATTTCAGATGAATTCGTTGCATTTACATAAGCGAATATATCCTTGGAAAGATATGAATTTGTCGTTTCTCCATCCAGCTATGGGTTAAATAGCAATACAGATTGGGTTTTATATCCTTGTTTGGCAACCTGCAGAAAGTAATAGCAACCTACTCTGGAAGAATCTTCTGCCCAGTCAGTTATGTCTCTTTCGAGACATGATCACCCAAGCTTGTATTACGTCCGGCACTTGACTAATTGATACTAGTTTGTTGAAAGTCTTCATATTTTTGTTTTTCTCTTTTTTTTTTTTTTGCTTAAATCAACGTGCACTTATTAGTGACTTAACTTTTGTGTAATTAAATTGTTAATTGAAATTTGTGAAACCATTTATATGAGTGGTATGGGTTATGGGTTAAATAACAGGATGGGGCCTGGGGGCAACCCATCTAGTGTTGGTGTCACAATAAAAACACCCTTGGTAGCCCTGGCGAAGCATCAAGTATTCAGCTATTTGACAAGATTATGAATTTCGCTGCAAACTGCGCCAGGGTTCCAAATGCACAGGAAATACTGGAGGGGTGTAGTGAGTTCTATCTCGGCCAAAGGCCGCAAGACGATGAGTGTTAAAAGCAATAGGTTTTAAAATAAGCACATTTTACAACTTCTCAAACTGTCATCCCTTAACAGTTTAGCAAACTTGGGCGGTTCAAATCTATCTATGATATACAAAGCAATTATTTTTTATTAATTGATATAAATGAATGTATAGAGACGGTGCATGTAATTAAATGCTTAAAAATATAAATGGCCACCAATGAAAAGGCATGAAAATAATTCGATCTTTCCAAAAGAAATGTTGATCTTCATAGAGGAATAAGGTTTAATAGCTTATCCTCGTTATCTTGCAACTTGTGTTCTTGGTTTATAATGACGATGGCAATAATAGACGTTGTTTGTGCTCGCTAAATTAAGAGCGAAGCATGGTGAGACAGACAGATGAGGATGGTGAACGCCAATGTGGATGAATGAAGAAGACATATTTGGCCGAGCACGAACTACACCGTGATGGACAGACGTGGATGAAGAATCTTATGGACGGTAAAAATATAATTGATTCTGACAGACTGGGGAAACCGTTCAACCCCGCATACATGCAATAAGGCATACGAGTAAAAATATACTTTCAAACATATGTATATAAGAATGCATGCAAGTACTCATGCGTACGTATACATACACACGCACACAATATATATATATATATATATATATAAACTTATTTATAAATGGAATTCTGTCTCTGTGTGTGTCTGTGTGCGTTCGTTACATATAGACTCCGAAACGGCTGAACCGATTTTCTTGAAAATTTATATAGTTGTACTATAAGCGTCTGCGAGTGTTCTTAGCTAGGTTTTGTATCGAGGTACTCCCGATAAATATGGAAAATCGATAATCGAAAAAATCGGGTGATAGAAGGAGTGGTCCGATTTTAATCAAATTTGATACACTCATAGACAAAGACATAGGAAACGATATTCAGAAGTGTCAAGGTTGCAGTTCTTACAATAGTGCAGAAAATTGATAATATATATATATATATATATATATATATATATATATATATAAGGCAAGATGTTTGTGTGTGTGTCTGTTTATCTGCCTGTATGTCTGTATTCTTTTCAGCCCTTTTATTTTAGTTTTTGCTTCGGGTTTGGCTCTAAGTAGGTATAATTGTAGTTCTTAGTCTCAGCCATGATACCATTTACTCAGAGGACTTATTTAGCCTTCAAAATTCAGTTTACGACAAAAAAAACTTATTTGATATCGATAGCAGGAAATCAAAATTTGACATATATCCATTCCTTTTTCTTTCAGTCTATGGTTTCGCTTTAATTGGAAACAACTATTGCTTTTTAGTCTTTCGTGCCAACGTCCAAAGAGTCTGAGCTCCAGTACCATGGATTAGTTTTAAAGCTTTCATTACACCCGAGCAACGCCGGGCTATACTGCTAGTATATATATATATATATATATATATATATATATATATATATATATATAAACTATGTCAGATTTTATTATGCCATTTATTCTTTTCAAAATCAATTTATTAACAAACCGATAATGGATAAAGTTTCAGGATGTACCTATTCAATTGGAATTTGGAATTTCACATACGCAAAAAGACATCCTTTGGAAAGGTATGACTACTTTTTTCTCTAGTTACGAGTTAATTAATAAGGCGTGTATTACTAAAATAATTATCTATGTTGTGAAGTAGTTTTTCGCACTGAAGGTTATAATCGTGGTATGTCGGTTGCTAATCGACTTAACGTACCAAAAATGTTAGGAGCTTGGTAATCTTCCACTGAGAAGCTGACTCTTTAGTATTCGGCTAACTGCCGACTAATATCAACTGCCTTCGTCCAACTATGTCCGAACTGGAACTAACTAATAGTTCTACTGAACTCCAATAGAACTCTAAAGAACTCTCTTTATTTATTGTAAAAAATACAATTGCGGCACAAGGCCGATTGGTCGGGTGGGGTGCAAAAAACTCAGGTCGGTCTTCAGTACCTATCCTATACCTAGCTAATCCCACTCACGACCCAAACATACATTACAATTTTCTCATCCACCACAAGCACATGTCCATCATCATTCAATCCTTCATACACCAAAATAACTCAAACATACCAGGGACCTAAAAAAAAAAACAAATGAGCATAAAAAATTTATTATGAATAATAGATACAAAAATATATTTAAAAATAGATCAACTCTAAAGAACTATCTAGAACTTCCCGTAAACCCTTATAAATATAGAAAGGAGAGTCCATTATCTGAGGAATAGGTTTGTTTCCCCATAACAAAAAAATCTTACAATATAACAATAGATTTATGACTTTAAATAACCCATAAATGATTGATAAACCGTAAAAAACAAATCGATCTATTAATCAGTATGAGTATTATATAATAAATATACCATGTGCTTTTCAGTCTATAATGGCAGAATATACAGGAAAAAATTACTTATAATATATATTTTCTTATAATGTATTTTTACATTTAAAATTTTTTTTTATCTTTTTTTTTTTAAGATAATGATTTTAGTGATAGACAATTTACTAATTGTTGTATCGTGGAATGAAGAGATACACCGAGAAATGTAGCTAAACTACTTTATTAACAAAGTGGTCCAACCAAGATGTATATTCAATATTTACAGTCTCTCGCAGTATAGGTGTTACTTCCCGAGGTCCGTGATAATGGGAACACTCAACTGTTGTATCGTGGAATGAAGAGATACAGAGAGAAATGTAGATAAACTACTTTATTAACAGAGTGGTACAACCAATTTGTTTATACAATATTTACAGTCTCCCGCAGTAGTAGGTGCTACTTCCCGAAGTCAGTGATAATGTCAACACTCATCCCGGGCTAAACGCACATTGTCTTTTATACATCCGGGCGACTGGATGTCACATGTTACGAGACATGACACAACACTAATTAAACCATAGTTAGAGTTTCGACTGCATTTTTTTTTAACCTTTTGTACTTATGGATCCAGTTTGTTCCTTCGACTTCATGACACGATTGAGAGTTAAAAGGTTGATGCCAGCAATATCTGTGATATCTCAGTATGGCTTGCCAGTGTGTTCGAGCAGCGTTACAATTTTCGCGTGTATGCTTGGAATAACGACCATCGAAGACAATGGCCGTAGAACAACTAATCGACAGACGAGACAATAGTGTCTGGGCACGATAAAAATCTGATTCAATCCCGGATGACGCTATATTTTTCAAGGACAAAATAATTTCATCATACACACCGAAAATAGATTGCACGCCACTACCAAGGACCTAATCTGAGGAAAAGTACAAATCGATTACACCCTGCAACTCGAGTAGATCTAAAACTGACCGTAAGATGAAAGAAAGAAAAACTAAAGCGGATACTACCCCAGTTAGCATGGATCAGGCTAGTCTCCCAAAAAGCAAAACTCTGCGCCTCCTCGGCTTAACTCACCCAACAGACCTCAAGTGGAATGACTATATAGAATCCATAGCTAAATCCGCTGCTAATAAAGTCGGTTCTCTGTGTAGGGCCAGGAAGTTTTTCCAGCCTGAAACAATCCTGCGCATATATAAATCTACCAACCGCCCGTGCATTGAATATTGCTGTCATCTCTGGTCGGGTACTCCTGCTATCCACCCAGGTGTCCTTGACAAAATCCAACGGAGAATCTATAATGTAATAGATCCCGACTTGGCATCTCAGATATTGTCACTTTCTTACCGGCGCAATGTGGCTTCTCTGTGTCTCTTCTACAAATACTTTCACGGCTTCTACTTCGATGAACTTAGCTCACTGATGTCCCCTATATATAAATTTACTCGAGCCACAAGATTAGCAACAAGGTCCCACCATTTTACTGTGAAACCAATAAATTGTAAACGCAAATTCTACTTCACCAGCTTCTTTTCTCGCACTTCCCGCTTGTGGAATTCCCTTCTATTTACTTGCTTTCCCGACAGCTATAATCTCCAAGAATTTAAATGTCAAGTCAATAGTCATCTCCTGTCTCACTAACCTTCATCGTCTCTCTCATGCTCCTTTCTCCGCCCACTCCTCTGTCATCAGTATTCTCATCCTTCTCTTACCCACTTCCTGACACCCCCTATAATCTGTCACTCTTTCTCATAACTTTTTTCCTATGTAACTCATTGCTAAACAGTGGCACTAAAATGCCTTGCTTGGGGCGATATGATTATATAAAAAAGAGACAATGTCGTGTATTTATTTAACAAGTACGAAAGAGTCAGTCAGTCCTTTAAGTGCCATTCATGAAAAACGCTTGGGCGATCATGTCTCGAAAGAGACATGACTGACTGGGCAAAAGATTATCCTGCAGTAGGTTGACATTGCTTTCTGCGGTAGACTGGTTACTAACCAAGGCTATATAACCCAATCTGTCCTGTTATATTAAACCCATAACTGGAAGGAAGAGACGGATTAATACCTTTCCCAAGGGTATTTGCGCGTAAGTGAATGCAATAAATTCAACTGGAATTCGAACTCGGCTTCCTGATTTCTCGTTCCGAGCCGATATCTACCACAACGCACATAAATTTATTATTATTCTTTTTTAATCATATCACCCCGAGCAAGGCGGTAATGCCACTGATGTGCAGGGGGCTACGTAAGAGTGAAAAGATTGGAAAAGAGAAAGCCGGAAACCACATCCTAAGCAGGGAAGAAGGGATGAGCCTCTTCACCTGTTTAATAGACATGGGTGGAGTATGAACTGGGCGATAGTTTAGTCTATCTACTCCAATTGAAAAAAATAAAAGAAAAGAGTGAGAAGATTAGAAAAGAGAAAGCTGGAAACCACATCCTAAACAGGGAACAAGGGATGAGCCTCTTCACCTGTTCAATAGACGAGGGTGGAGTATGAACCGGGCGATAGTTTAATCTAATTTGCAGAAGGGTGTATATGGCTATAATTATCTTCTGTTTTGGCTAGTTTCTATCTTCTTCCAATTTAGAGACATATAATAGTTTTAATATTTAGTTATCAATTTAGTTAACTAGCGAGTTAGCTATAAAATGGCTGCTAAGCTGTTTACTTTTCTGCTTGTCGATAATATTGCTCTCGGCTGCAAACGGGTTTCACATTCTTTCATCTAATACCCTATAAAACTTTAAGGTTTTTACCTCACTTCCTACCAGCACCCCACCCAATTTTTTCCTGTTACGCTCACTTAGATTCGAGTTGTAGAACCGAGAAGACGTTTCAGTCAGATGCCTATCCCCAGATGCAGTGCATGGGTGGCAAGTCGACCATGACATTCGGCTTACTAGTGCGTATGACAGAGCAGTACTGGACTTGAGGTTGGGTCAAGCAAACTTTCTGTCACAGTCGAAGCATTTCTCCTCAAGCGGATTCCTCCTTCGAATTTGCACATTTACCTAACTTTTCACTCATCCATTCCATTCGCCCTACCAACATAAATTGCTTGCAAATCGTTCCACAGTTCAACAAAACTTTTCTTTCTTCACCTGCAAGACATTTACTTGAAACTGTAGCTTCTGCTTCAGTTCCGTTTATTTTAGAAATTGAGGCATAGCTAACATAGCCATATAGAAAAGCAAAGCTTCTTCATCAATGCAATCCCTGTCCTTTTTTAGTGCATATAGGCCCTTAAATAAGTAAAGACAGTGTAATTAACTATATTCCAAAGCAACCATATATACAGAAACAGGGAGGGTTCATTGATGCGTTTGCATGTTTACAATTCTATGTTTATGTGAACACATATTTAACACTCTTGCAAGCAGTAAGGACATCAAAATCATCCCTGACTATGTTGAAATATATATATATATAACAAAAATTTCGATATCTAAATTAGTTAAATAGCCATTTCTACGACGAAATTTTTGCTTCTTCAGCAGCGGCGAAACGAAAATTTCATTTACTCAAATTGAAATGTATTATAAGATTTTATACCGGCAGAAGTTCAAAAACATTTTCCATCCACAGAACAATAGAATGGGGTGGGATTAACAATTTTGGAATTCATATATATATATATATAGGAAAAACTACTAAAAAGTTGTAAGGTTAAAAATGAATTTTTTGACAGTATTTATTCATTTCTATTATTATATATATATATTTGATATTTCAGACCGGCCTCGGCCTTTTATCAGAAACAAAGGCCGGTCTGATATATATATATATATATATATATATATATATATATATATATATATAATAATAATAATAATAATAGAAATAAATAAATACTGTCAAAAAAATTTCATTTTTAAACTTACAACTTTTTAGTAGTTTTTCCTATACATATTAAGACAGTATACGTGGATCATCATTATGATATATATATATATATATATATATATATATATATATATATATATATATATATATTTCAAGACCAAAATATAATCCTAAACAAACGAAGGGAGATCATAAGTATGTGTCGCTATAGAAATTATCAATTACATCAATTATCCTATTTCCCCAATTAGACCCAATAAAAAGTCTTTAAAAGATTTTTGAAAATTTGTCCAAGTAGTTACTTTCCCACCACCTACCACTATTAACTCAAGGGTCAGGCCACATACTTCCCACTACCAAGAAGAAATTACTACTAAATTCCTTCCCCCAGCCCAACCCTATGAAAACCAATACATCCCAACCCTTTCCTTTACCTAAGCTAACCATTAGGCTTAAAATTTTTCTTCATTCTCTGTTTATAAGGGGTCGAAGAATGCATACCTTCAATGAAAATGTTGAAAATGGCTTTTTCCCCACTAAGTTTTATCTGAATTTACATATATATATATATATATATATATATATATATATATATATAATTGGATATTGAATTCAAAACCTAGAGCGACATTCAGTTTCATGTTAAACGCAATTGCCATGGCTTGACGATTGCGTTTAGCATGAAACAGACTGTCCCTGGGTGTTGACTTCAATGTCCACTTTTATATTTTCATACGAGCTATCCCCGATATTGATCACTGTAGCCATAAACATAGCATACCTTAGAACTATATATGCATATTGCTTGATTGTGAAGTTTAGATGTCGTATTTTTGTGGAGTTTTTTTAATTTTTTTAAAACTGAAATTGCATAACAATTGTTTTGATTCATAATAATTGTTTTAATTTGAAATAATTAAACTTTAGATTATGGATGTCCACAAAAACGTGGTACATCAGTTTTAAAATGATTTTTTACAAATGAAAAACCTTTGTAGAAGCTATGATTTTATTTTAATTTCAGCTAATAGATTAAATTTAATATTTCCTTTTAATTTCAAGCTAATAGATTAAATTTAATATTTCCTTTTAATTTCAAACTAATAGATTAAATTTAATATTTCCTTTTAATTTCAAGCTAATAGATTAAATTTAATATTTCCTTTTAATTTCAGCTAACAGATTAAATTTAATATTTCCTTTTAATTTCAAACTAATAGATTAAATTTAATATTTCCTTCTAATTTCAAACTAATAGATTAAATTTAATATTTCCTTTTAATTTCAAGCTAATAGATTAAATTTAATATTTCCTTTTAATTTCAGCTAACAGATTAAATTTAATATTTCCTTTTAATTTCAAACTAATAGATTAAATTTAATATTTCCTTTTAATTTCAGCTAATAGATTAAATTTAATATCTCCTTTTAATTTCAAGCTAATAGATTAAATTTAACATTTCTAATAGCCATAATACTTTGTTATATTTCGGAAACTAATTTGAATTGACTGGAAATCATTTTTTATTTGCTAAAAAAGCTGACTAGCCCCTTTTTTAGTCGTCTTTCGTCGCCATGTAATTCTCTTTATTAAAATTATGCAAAAATAAACTCTATTTTTCTGAACTTTTAGTTGATGAATATTAACTGATTTAAAGTATAATTAATCTGATAATATTATTTCCTTTAAGTTTATGATATCTCAGACATGCATTTTTAACCAGACAGTAGCCGTGTTTTTAACCTACAGTAGCTGTGTTGTTTTATGGTGACATTATCTCTTAAGCATGATGGAAGAAAATGACAAGAGCATTTTTTTATTTAATTTCTGATTACGAATACATTCACCGTAATGTAATGTTTAAATTAATTTTTTAAATTTTGGCTTTAAATTTACTATGGTCATCGCCTTATTTTCTGACTAGCATCATAGCTCAGCGTTGCCCGTGCAACTTAGAACATTTTAGTAGTAGAAGATGCCAATGAGAGTAGATGGAAATCATTTATTGAAAGTTGGAAAGGACAGTTGAAACAAACAAAAACAAAAAATGTAAAAAAAAAAAGTGCCAATGGTTAATTTAATCATTTAAGTATTTTCTTTTCAGATTTAATATTTCATACTTCAGAAAATAAGATTTAAAAACAGAAAGCTTTTTTTTCGCTAAATATTTCATGCAGGAAATCAACTGTCTGTAATTCGTGTGGCATTGATGTAACTTTTTCTCTAAAATTAAATGTTTACATTTTTAAATATTCTTCTAAAAATTTCTTAACTGAGAGCGTAATAGTTTTTATATTTCTAATTTCAGTAAAACAAAATAAATCATTTTTATTTTCATGTTAAATTCATTTAGTCAACAAAAAATGTAAATATCTTCCCCGTAATTTTGAAACCAAAACAAACGCAATGTTGTTTACAATGTCACACAAAACATGCCTTCTTCAAGATGCTGAAAATAGTTACTAGCAGCCTCAGCACTCCTTTCCAACTTTCAATAAATGATTTCCATCTACTCCTCTCATTGGCATCTTCTCCTACGACTAAAATGTTCTGAGTTGCACGGGCAACGCCGGGCTATGATGCTAGTAATATCAAAACCACAGAACTTAATACAGAATTTTAAGATAAAATATTTTATAAATTTTTATAATTAAAATTTTAAAAATAAAAAAATTCGTGTATAAATTCATTATTCATCGTATTTTTTTCTAAATATAATATTATCCTTATTGTAATTTATTTATAAAAACAATTAAAAACTTTACTAATTAAATAATGTCATAAATATGTGCATTTTTATTATACGTTTCATTTTCGATAAATGGTGTTTCTGTTTGACAAATACAAAATGATGATTTAAAAAGAATTCACCAAGGAGTTCTTCTTTAAATTAGTATAAACACGAAGACCCTGGAATTTTAATTTCTAGAAATTTCATAAAATTAATTAAACGTGAGTAACAGATATAAAAAAAAACAATGTTCCGCAAAAAAATGATGTTAGATTTCTCATACTAAACTTTTGGCCCACCTGCTAAGTAAGAAAAATAAGATTTTTAACCAACATTTCGAACAAGATAGAAAGGCTTAAATAAAGAAATACTTTCCTCTTAATAATATCATAAACGTTATGACAATGAAAACTTTGTTTTTATCAAGTTTAGGTTTTTTTTGCATGCTAAAAATTCTTTATTTAAATTAATTTTCAGTTGAATGCCATACGTGATACACGCTTGGTCGATCATGTCTCGAAAGAGACGTAACTGACTGGGCAGAAGATTTTCCCGCTGTAGGTTGCCATTACTTTCTGCTGTACACTGGTTGCCAACCAAGGCTATGGAACTCAGTCTGTCCTGCTATTTAGCATATAGCTGGAAGAAGAAGGGGATTTGCACGTATGTGAATACAACGAATTCAACTGGAATTCGAACTCGGCTCTCCGATTTCTCGTTCCGAGCTGATATCCACGGCACGACAACGCACATTCACTTTCGATGTATCTCGTTTGAAATATCGTAGAGAGCATTTCTTATTTTAACACGGAGATGTTGACATATTTATCGATAGCTTAATATTTGTCATGTTTATGTATAAGGTAACTGTAGAAAGTTGACAAATATAACGTTATCACCTGTTTAATATATTATTTTTAACTCCATACTAACCTTTAAAACTTGGGAAATATAATATATTAATGAATTTTAGGTATTTTGGTTTTATAGTCTTATTTACGGAAACGCTTGTTCAGAAAATGCTAGAAAACTACCAATAAGTGTTAAATTTACTATAGTTATTGCATTTATTTTCTGTTAGTCCTGTATAGATTTAACAAAATTGCACAAAAAATATCTTGAACTGCTACAGAGTAAATTTCTATTGGCTTCAATCACGGCCTTCGGATTTCGAAACATCATGTCTCCCATAAAATACAGTCCCGAGTTTCATCTTCAATGGATTCTCCACTATTATCACTATATAGAAGTTTAAGCTGATTACAACATTCATTAACATTATATATATATATATATATATATATATATATATATATATATATATATATATAATGAATTAATCTGAAATATGCTAAAACCTCTTTTCCTTGGTACTCATTATCTTATATATATATATATATATATATATATATATATTTTACAACATTTTACAAAATCCGTTACGAAACGGATTAACATAAAATAATGTTTAAAAAAATAAATTAAATATATCATCATTATCATCATCATCACTGTTAAACATCTGTTTCTATGCTAGCATGAGTTGAACGGGGATTCTTGATGCCTCCGTAATTGAACGTTCATGAAATATTGGATCGAGTTTTACAGCTGCATGCCCTTAATGACACCAACAAGTTTAGGAAACTGGAAACTCAGTATTTTTATCGAGACACCATTTCTAGAAAGATTACTTACCAAAGTTAGAGAGTTCAGTCTGACCAATTCTAAAGAGCAAGTGTAGAGGGGGTTTTTTTATATTAGCGATTTCCTTCTCTTAGACAAGTTGTTATCCAAAGCTAAAAATTCTTAGCCTAACTTATTTTTCTCTTAAATGACTCCAGTTTTGAGATAAACTATTTACCCATAGCTGGGACCCTAACAGGTGCTACTACCCCGGCTAAGAGTAGACCTGGGAACAACAGCAAATAAGATGGGGTTCCTTGCTCCTCTAAACCTCACGATCAGAGGCCTTGCTGCCGGATGTAGTTTATCGTCATATATATATATATATATATATATATATATATATATATATATATATACACATATATATATAACGTAGAATACTTGGTATATAAGTCAGGTAAATTCCGATAAAGACAAACTCAAAAGAACTCAATGTTAAATGTATTTATTTTGTTTAACAGAGTAATATTATTTAGAAAACATTTTTAGATATTCTACTATTTTATGGGATGTGCGTTGTGGTAAAGTGGATATCGGCTCGGAACGAGAAACCGGGGAGCCGAGTTCGAATTCCAGTTGAATCCATTGTATTTACTTACGCGCAAATACCCTTGGGAAAGGTATTAATCCGTCTCTTCCTTCCAGTTATGGGTTAAATAACAGGACAGATTGGGTTCTATAACCTTGGTCGGCAACCGGTCTACCGCAGAAAGCAATGGTAACCTACTGCGAGATAATCTTCTGCCCAGTCAGTCATGTCTCAAAAGAGACATGATCGCCCAAGCGTGTATCAATATAGCACTTAACTGACTGACTGACTATTTTATGGATAATACGTATTTCGCAGCCGGAAAAAAAAAACTGCTCGTCAGACCCAAAAGATACAACAGTTAATAATATTCAAAATAATCCCGAAAATAGTTACACACAGACACTCACGTGCCCATATCGAGAATAGACATTTGTAACGGTAATCTACATAAACAATTCCTCGCTCATTCAAAAAACCCCAAAGAGAGAAAGAAAAAAAAGAAGAAACTTGATAAACGGAAAGAAGAGAAAGAAAAAGAAAAGAAAGAAAAGGAGAACGAACAGCATAAAGAGAAATTAAAATTAACATCTTCGATCGACACCAGCGTCAATTGCAATTCATCTGCTTCTTTAGAAAATCATGACATGGAAATTTAACATTAAAATTTAGTTTTAAATATAATGGGATATATTTACGGAAAAAACAAATTGCAAATCATACTTTTTAATACAAATTAAAATATAACCACTAGTATTATTATATTATAAATATAGTTAAAACAATCAAAAATTAATTAAAAGAAAATTATAAATAAAATATAGAAAATTGAAAAACGAAAAGAAGAGAACGAAAAAGAAAAAAGAAAGAAAAGAAAAGGGAGGAGAAATAACAGTATAGATAGAAAGGCAGTTTGTGTGTGTGTGTATATATACATATATATATATAATTAATAATGAATATTCCTTGCTCTATTTTTATATTGATCACTGTTTTAAAATAACGTTTCGAACGTTGCAACTATTTTTTTCGTTCTTAATTATTTGGATATATATATATATATATATATATATATATATATATATATATATATATATTAAAAAAGGAGTAATTCAGAGATGTTGAATGGCCATTTCGATATGAAGATCCCCACGGGGGACAACACATCACCTCAGCAACAGAAAAATCCTGTTTCTGAAAGGATTTTTCTGTTGCTGAGGTGATGTGTTGTCCCCCTTGGGGATCTTCATATCGAAATGGCCATTCAACATCTTTGAATTAATCCTTTTTTAATATATATTTGCTCTGTAATATTTTATTACATGGAGCTCTCTTCCTGTATAATTTTTTAATATTAAAATAAATTTTTAATATTAATTAGGATCGGGTTTTTTGGAATTTACCTTCCTGCTTTTTTTTCCCTTGGATTGAAGTATCTGAATTAAAATATATATATATATATATATATTTAAGAACGAAGAAATTAATTACAACGTTCAAAACCTTAATTTAAAACAGAGATCTATATAAAAACAGACTAAGGAATATTTATTATTAATTATTACTATATATGTGAAAACTAAACACTACTGCAAAATTGTACATTTGTTTCGACAGTAAAAAATCAATGTCTCATCAGGTAATTAATAATGATGCCAATAAAAGTTTTATTAAATATCATAAAACATTACCTCCCTTTATTTTTGTATTTTTTAAAGTTTTTTTGTGTGAGGTAAAAAGATGTGAAAAAGTGGAGGAAATAAAGAGGGGAGAAAAGATCATAAAATAAGATGAGAAATCGACAAAAAGAAAAGAAAAAGTGATAGAAATAGAAAGTGAAAACGAAAGTAAGAAAAATATAGAGAGGAAAGAGCTAATGGAAACAGCTAAGAAAGCGAAATTTTCAATTTTGCCTGGAATTTTGCAATTTTTAATTACAAACAGATATTGACATCGGTTTTTCTAATTTTTAAGAAAACGTTTATTACCAACAACATTGCTAACGACTTGATAAGACATTGTTCTTTCAATGTCGAAACAAAATGTACAATTTTTTAGTTGTTTGTAGTTTGCACATGTTCTAAAGTAATAATTATATATATATATATATATATAAATTATATATATATATATATATATATATATATATACATATATATATATATTAAACGCTTGTGAATCTATTTTCTGTGCTCGAATAAAATAGCTTTTTAAATTTTAATTTCTCTAAGTATTTTATCTTTTCAAAATTCTAATCAGAAGAAATATGGGTGGAGTTGGTGGCTGATAAACGGTAAGAACATCTTCCATGGAATCAGGCGCGACATTCTGGCACCCATAAATAGCATTCAGATTTACGCTGAAGATTAGATATTAAAAGAGATTTACTCTGGAGTCCGCAGAGACTAAAATCTAAAGAACGCGAAAACTTTGATTGGCATTTTGACTTTAAATACAATCGTAAAATATTTATATTAAGATATTGGTTGGACTAAATTAAGCTCGGCTCAAGGCCAAGGTTATAAAGCATAAGTACATTTACAAAAGCAGAATCGTTCTTCTGCTTATATATATATATATATATATATATATATATATATATATATATATATATATATATATATATTATGAATGTGCGCTTGAAGATGAACGCCAAAATTGCTACGCTAATGGAGAGAGAAAAAACAGTATCCCTACGGCAAAATATGAATTATCTCTTAAATATATTCACCTATTAGTTTGTAAATGACACATTTATTAACGGAAATTTGATCTAAAACTTTCACTGTATAATGTTCGTTCATTTTATGGAATTGGCTGTGTTAAGTCATATGTAAGTGTATTGATTAGGATGTAGTTTTTGCGTTTATGATAGATTCTGATAAAAATTAAATATTCGATGTCCGAATAAATGCACATTTCTGTTCATAGACTTTGAGCATGTTTACGAAACTAAAGCAAGCTGATGAATATATATATATATATAGTTGTAAGTTTAAAAATGTATTTTCTTTACAGTATTTATTTATTTCTATTATACATATATATATATATATATATATATATATATATATATATATAAACACAGATACTTTAATCCAGGTGAAAAAAGCAGGAAGGTAAATTCCAAAAACCCGATATATATATATATATATATATATATATATTTGATATTTCAGACCGGCCTCGGCCTTTCATCAGAAACAAATGATTTTAAAATCATTTGTTTCTGATGAAAGGCCGACGCCGGTCTAAAATATCAAATATATATATATAATAATAGAAATAAATAAATACTATCAAAAAAAATACATCTATGGGTACTTATAAAATATAGAGGCAATTAATAAAGGAAGATATTGTTAGAAAATGTTTTAAAAAAGCCGGTTTAATTTGTAGTTATTAAGCGAATTATTATCTGAATACTTTTATGTAAATTTTATAACCGGAAAGAAATATTTATTTCTCTCGCTTTGTCTACACATTTTTCGTGTTTGTGAGTGTGAAAATATTTTAGCTGATTTTACGTATTTTTCAAGGTAAATATTCAAGAAGCCCCGATTTTTCTTAGTAGGTGCCAAAATATTTGCTCGTACGATCCTAAAAATTAGCAAAAACGTCTGGCCACACCCGACAGCAAACAAAAAAAAAATAAAATGCTTCACCTTTGCCAAAATTGGCTAGAAATGCCTTCTTTACAGCTATTTCTGTGAGATTTTTATGGATCTTGACGCCGTTATTAGTTTCATCTTAAAAATACTGGAACATGAATTTTGAACACGTGTACGTAATAAATACAAACACATGTACATATAAAACCCTTACATTAAATTTCTTATATATATATATATATATATATATATATATATAGAGAGAGAGAGAGAGAGAGAGAGAGAGAGAGAGAGAAAGAAATTAATAAATATTGATAAACACGCACATATATAAATATATTCTTGGTGTTAATAAAACATTTTTTTTTCAATGTGCCAGGGACCGGCAAGCAAAGCAAGCCAATCCAGCTGAGTAAGAGGGGCAAGGGGCTGGGGGGGGACTGTGAACCCCGGAATTTTTTTTTTTTTTTTTTTTTTTGAGATATGTACTATTTCAGGGAAGTTTTGAGACTATCTGTAATAAACGTGAGGACATGATATCTTGTTCATTCTAATGCAGTCATCATTGACGTAACAAGTCTTCCCAGTGAGCCATTGACCGGTACCATATTTGTGCTATATTAGTTATGGCCACTGGTTTTGAGGATATATATTTTTAAAATCCCAGAAAAAAATATTTAAAGTTAATATTAATACTTCGTAAGCAATTTGAATTTAATAATGCCATAGAGTTTTACAATTGTTTTTTTCTTTTCTGGAAAATCTCCGCGTACCGGCAGGCGATGGCTCGCGTACCAGCGACAGTACGCGTACCACACTTTGAGTAGCACTGTTATAGACTACGCCTTCTCAACCTTCAATGTACCGTTGTATCTCTAAAAACCCACTTTCTTACAAATGTCTAGGGTGCGGTTGTAAATAAATACTACATTGATTATGGGTACGCGTTTTTCATTAATATTTCAGTTTCCATATTCTAGATATCATTTAATTAGATTCATCCTCATCATAATCATTTTTAAATATTATCAAAAGTATAGTGGCTCTGATGATTGTAGCTATAGATATGAGGGGTTGCAATTAGCATTATTAGTGCTGTTGAATTTGGATTTTACACACACATAGCTATATATAAACACGCATATATGTAAGTATACATGTGAGTATTTATGCAGGAAAATAACTAAAAATGCAAATTACTGTACAAAGGGTCCTGGACATGACGGTAAACTGCAACCGGCAGCAAAAGCCTCTGATTGGGAGCATGGAACCACCTCTTAACTACTGTTGTTCTCATGTTTACTCTTACCCGGAGTGGTAGTTCCTAATAGTTATGGGCAAATAGTTAACCCCCTAAACTAGGGTCAGAATGCGCTTTTATAGAAATATATACATAAAATAGACTTTTAGACTTTTTTTTTTAAAATTTAGAGAAAAATATACATTTTTGAAGTTGAAAAATATTCTCAACAAAACATTTTTGAATACAAAATTAGAAGATATTTTTAGATTTCTAAAATAAAAAAGAATAAAAACAAAAAAGAATTTCTTTAAAATCTGACTAAATCAACCTTCTCACTATAACCGAACATTAAAAAATTACCTTAAAACCCCGCCCTTTTGGCATTAAATCACCCACAGTGGTTAATATGCTATTAAACAAAACTCAAACTCAAATTCTGTACAAAGAATTTCAAAAAATTCTGATAATCTTTAGAAAAGAGAATTTAAGAATTATCAATATGGGTTAAAAATGTGCAAAAATCTGAAACGAAAACCAATTATGAACGAAATTAACGTGAAAAATATAATCTCCATGCATAAAGCGCACTTGAGAAATGTAATAAATTTAATCGAGTGGCTAGGCCGGCAAACAAAATAAACCATTTTTGTAAGAAATAAAATGACGGACCGTTTACTTAAATACGCCTATCCACTAAAAACATTATTCGAAGAAATCCAAATATGTCGGATACAAATAATTCCCTCCCTCCTTCCTTCCTTCCTCCTTCCTTCCTTCCTTCCCTCCCTCCTTCCTTATATATAGTAATTTACTAAGCGCAGCTTAGATATGGCACAAGGCCGAAAGTATGGAGCGCCCAGTGAGTATCGAACTACTGAATTGCAATAGTTCTAGCGAGGCAAGCTTGCTAACCATTGCACCACCTCGAGGTGTTCCACCTTTTATATATATATATATATATTTTTTTTTTTATTTAAACTAAAATCTCTTTGGTAAATTTTTCAATCGTTTTTGTTTTTTTTACAACATGAATGTCAGCAGTTCTCTTTTGTTTCTAAGCGAAAATTCTTTCATAGCTTATTTCCCAGTCAACAACCCCTTCCTCCCTTTTTTTTTCTTTTCTGTTCTCCCTACCACTTCTATTCCTCTGACATGGCTAAATTTTAACTTTTAAACTCTTGCCTCTTGTATGGGGGATGGGGAAGTCTTCTAATATGAGACGGAGGTATCTGTCCGCTTTCCCCTTACTTCCTTACATTTAAAAATTGTTAATTCCACCCAATTTTATTTTCCTGTGTATGGATGATTTTTTGGGACTTCTACGTTATAAAATCTTTTAACACATTTGAATTTGAGTAAATAAAATTTTGGTTTTGCCGTTGCTGAAGAAGCGAGGATTTCCTCATAGAAATGGCTATCCAACGAATTTAAATATCGAAATTTTTGTTTTATATATATATTTTTTAATCATATCACCCCGAGAAGGCGGTAAGGCCACTGGTGTGCAGGGGGTTACGTAAGAGTGAATAGATTGGAAAAGAGAAAGCCGGAAACCACGTCCTAAATAGGGAACAAGGGATGATCCTCTATACCTGATCAATAGACGTGGGTGGAATGTGAACCGGGCGATAGTTTAGTCTATCTACTCCAATTGAAAAAAAAATAAACACAAAAGAAAATTGAAACGATTGGAAAAGAGAAAACCGGAAACCACATCCTAAACAGGGAATAAGGGATGAGCCTCTACACCTGTTCAATAGACGTGGGTGGAGTGTGAACCGGGCGATAGTTCAGTCTATCTACTCCAATTGAAAAAAACAAACAAAAAAGAAAAGTGAAAAGATTGGAAAAGAGAAAGCCGGAAACCACATCCTAAACAGGGAATAAGGGATGAGCCTCTACACCTGTTCAATAGACGTGGGTGGAGTGAGTAAGTCCGTAAACGGATAGAATAATCCAAGCTCTATTTAATATAAAATATTAAGGGATAGATCTGTATAGAGCAGAGGTCGGCAACCTTTTGAAGAGTGAGGGCTAAAAAGCTATGTAGAATCATGGAGAAGGGCCAAACAGCTATGTTTTTAAATATGTGAATAAATTTTCTATGTGTTTGAAGAAAGCAAGGATTCAATATAAATTAATATCTGACGGGAATTTTGTTAAAAAAAAATTACAAATTAAAAATAATTGTTTCATAAATCAGTACTGAAAAAAAAATTCCATTAAAAACACTATTTTACATTCATTTAAAAGTGACGCTCATGAAAGTGACACTGAGGCCGTACGCTAATTTTAGCGATCCCTACAAATAAAAAATAAAAGTAAAACACATTCTTCATAAATAATTTTTTTAAAATTTCGACTTAATATATTCAAACTATCAACTATCACTTTGGTTTGGTTTACCTATATTTATATCGTGTCCAGAATAAGGTAGCGGGCCGGATAAGATTCACTCGAGGGCTGGGTGTGGCACTCGGGCCTGATGTGGCACTCGGGCCGAGGGTTGCCGACCGCTGATATAGAGAGTTCAACGGATATTACCCAGAGCCACTTGATATACAAAGATGAAAACTCAATATATATCTTTTCCAATCTTTTCACTTTTTTTTTCTTATTTTTTATATTTTATTTTTTTTCAATTGGAGTAGATAGACTAAACTATCGCCCGGTTCACATTTCACCCACGTCTATTGAACAGGTGAAGAGGCTCATCCCTTGTTCCCTGTTTAGGATGTGGATTCCGGCTTTCTCTTTTCCAATCTTTTCACTTTTCTTTTTCTTATTTTTTATATATTTTTTTTTCAATTGGAGTAGATAGACTAAACTATCGCCCGGTTCACACACCACCCACATCTATTGTACAGGTGTAGAGGCTCATCCCTTGTTCCCTGTTTAGGATGTGGTTTCCGGCTTTCTCTTTTCCAAATCTTTTCACTCTTGCGTAGCCCCCTGCACATCAGTGGCGTTACCGCCTTGCTCGGGGTGATATGATTAATATATATATATATATATATATATATATATATATATATATATATATGTATATGCATGTATATATAGAGAGGGTGAGAAAAGGAGAAATATAGGGAGAGAGAGAAAAAAATTAAAGGAAAAGAAAACAGTAAATACTTGAAATTGAATGTAGATTTATAGCTGTTAATTTAATGATTTAACTGATTCTCATTTTTATTAAAGATAAACACGTACCTGTCAACAGTCAGTAATGAAAATAGAATTTATATGATAATTCTGCTTGTTCCTTAGCTAGTTCCTTAGTTCCTCCGTTCGTTACACCACACTCTCTACACGAGCTTTTCCTTCCCCTCTATTTTTTTTACTCTCCTCAGCCTTTTGCTCACCTTTGCCAAACGGAAGTGTAGTAAAGAGTGAGAGAGCAGGAGGAGAGAGCTTATAGCATTATCGTATCAGTAGCAGCTTAGGCTAGTGGTTGTAGAGTTATTGTTTGCGTGCATATATGTGTGTGTACTGTACAATATAGTAAAAATAGGTACGTTTGTTGTCGTATCCCGCGACCTAATAACAAAATTTCTGGCCTCTCTACACCCTTGGTCATTAATCAGTTGGTCTTTTCTGTTTACAATGGACAGAGGAGCCTTTAAAGTAAATTTAATTATTTTAAAAAAATTTAATCCCTTCTAACAATTTTGAAATTTTGTCAGAATTTTTTTTTTTATTTGAATTAGCGGCTAAAGAAACGTTACGGCTGTTTTACAATGGAAACGTAATGATTGCATCACACACTTTTTTCGGTGACAAATACATTAATTTGGAAATTCTCGCAAAAATCATATAATTGTCGGATTTTAATGAAACCATCAGTACTCATTCACAAATGAAGGAAATTATTTTTGAAATTATTATTTTTTAAAAATCTTGATAAAAATGTTTAAAATGGACACAGGAGCCATGATTTTCAGAAATAAAAAAACATTTTCTCTTACAAAATCTCTCACAGTAAAGCAGCTTCTATGAACATTACTTTATAGATATTTTAATAAAATTACAAACTGTGTTATCGTTATTTTATTATCCAATACCTTTATGTTTGAAGACGTTACTATCATTTGTAGTATGACAAAGTAAAATTTTTTCCAGGAAATCATAATTATCCTTCCGTGGAAATTCCACGGGTTCCGCTAGTTTATAATAATCTAAGATTGTTCTGAGCATACAACAGCAAATCAAGGAAATAAGACTGCTCTTGTCTTCTTTACTTAAATTGTCATTATTTGGAATTTCTTTCTTCTTTTCCGTCACTTTCTATCACTATTCAGATTTCTCCCTGACTTCAATGTGTGTGCAGGCGTACAAATGCGAGCCGAGTGTGGAATCCATTCTTTACCGTAAAGAAAACATATCAACACCGTTATACCTGTATATTTTCCGGATACATGTACATAAACTTACATGCTTATTTGCATGTAACATATTTATAAATTGCTATTGGTCAGTATCTATATTATTCAGACTATTGTCATCATCTTTGTTGCCTTTTACTCATGACTACCAAAAGAGACACAACTGAGTTTGAGTTTTGTTTAACGGCATATCAACCTCTGTGGGTTATTTAATGCCAAAAACGTGGGGTTTTTAAGGTATTTTTTTAATGTTCAGTTATAGTGAAAAGTTTGATTTAGGCAGATTTTGATGAAAAGAAATTTAAATTTAATTCTTTTAATTTTTTATTTTAGAAAACTGAAGATGTCTTCTAGTTTTGTATTCAAAAATGTATAACTGATAATATTTTTTCCTTAAAAAATATACTGTTGGTAATATTTTTCTATAAACGTTTATTTTTATAGTGTTTTGACCCCAATTTGGGGGTTAACTATTTGACCATAGCTGGGACCCTAACAGGTACTACCACTCCGGGTCTAGGTGAACTTGGGAACAACAGCAATTAAGGGTGGTTCCATGCTCCTCACAACATCCCAATCAGAGGCCTTGCTGCCGGAAGAGACACTACTACGCAAGGAATGGAGTTCATATAGCCCAGTAATTGTAATAAAGGGTTCGGTTAGAAATTCTTAGCACCTAAAGAAAGCCGGAGCATGCAACGGCCGAAACGTCGTACAAATGTCAACAAAGATGAGGACAATAGTCCGAATATGAATTTACACGAGCTACTAGACTAGCAACTAGGTCCCACCCTTTTACAGTGAAATCGATAAAATTTAACCGCAATTTCTACTCTAACAGCTTCTTTTCTCGCACTTCCCGCGTGTGGAATTTCCTTCCATATACTTGCTTCCCAGACAGCTACAATCTCCAGGAATTTAAATGTAAGGTCAATCTATCCCACTAACTCGCATCCATTCTCTCAAGCTCTTTTCTCCATCCCCATTAGACCGGTATTCTCATCCGTCTATGACCCTCTTTCCGACATTTCCTATAACTAACCCCTCTTTCTCATCATTTTTCCCTATGTAACCCCCCTGCGCAACAGTGGCAGTAAAATGTCTTGCCTGGGATGAAATGATTAAAAAATACCTCATTCAGAAATATAGACAGATATCTATCGGCAAGTTAAGTGCCATCCGTGATACACATTTGGGCGATTATGTCTCTTTCAAGACATGACTGACTTGACCCAAATTTTTCCCACAGTAGGTTGCCATTACTTTCTGCGGTACACTTGTTGCTAACCAAAACAATAGAACCCAATCTATCTTGCGATTTAATCCATAGCTAGAGGGAGAAGCGACCGATTATTATATTTCCTAAGGATATTTGCGTGTAAGTGAATGCAACGAATTCAACTGGAATTCGAACTCGGCTCCACCGTTTTCTCGTTCCGAGTCGATCTCTACTGCCCCACAGCGCACATCCTATTTGCAAATATAGGTAACGCCGAAGAGTTCGAATTCTAGTTGAATTCCTTGCATTCACTTACGCACAAATATCCTTGGGAAAGATATTAATCTGTCTCTTCCCTACCGCAGAAAGCAATGGCAAACTACTGCGAGATAATCTTCTGCCTAGTCAGTTATGTCACTTTCGAGACATGATCGCCCAAAGCGTGTATCACTTATGGCACTTAACTGACTGAATATAATAACTGAAAACATGATTAAGACAACTAATGGGCATAAAATGGAGGATCAGTTTTATACTGTTATGAAGTAATAAACTGACCCCCCACTAATTGCTACTAAACAATATAACATCTCTTCCCCCTCTAGCTATGAGTCAAATAACAAGACAGATTGGGTTCTATAGCCTTGGCTGGTAACCAGTCTACCGCAGAAAACAATGGCAACCTACTGTGGGATAATCTTCTGCCCAAACAGTCATGTCACTTTCGAGACATGATCGCCCAAAGGATGTATCACGTATGGCACTTGACTAACTAATATACACACAATCAAATTCAAGTGGTCGTGTATATGTATATCTATTAAACGAGGAGCATGATTCTATGTTTGTGAAATATATTCGAACACTTAATCTGAAACGCATATGTACACGGCCGCGTGAGCATATGGTGACAATCAGCTGTTCCTTGAAAGATAGAGTACTTTGAAAATCAGGATGATCACCAACTGTTTCCCACTTTTTTCTCTTTTTCTAAAGCCGGTCTCAGATTAGACAAGTCCGTCGAAATCAGCAAGCACCGATAACCTTTCTACATAAGCGTTGAAACATTTAGGCAAAGAAAACCAGCTGCGTTTGTGTGTCGTTTCGTTTTTTTAATGATGTCCCGAAATCCAGACCTTAGCGAAATATTGAAATGGACAGAGAAAGATTAGAAAACGAAAATATGATAAAGAAAAAAATGAGAAGAAAAATATAAGATGTGATTATTTGCTAAAGGCACGCATGCGCACAGACACGCACAGACATATATGTGTGTGTTTGTGTGCGTGTCTGTCTGTCTGTGTGCGTGTGTGTATGTGGTCAACCATACATATAAGAACAATCCATTAGGACACACCAGGCGGGTGGCAATAACCTCCAAATTTGAACAACCAGCTACAACTGACTTAATCGGCGATTAGATTGAAAATATATATCCGTTTCGTAAAATATATATTTGTTGTGTTATTATTATTTTATGCACTAGGTAAAGCTTGCATGAAAAAAAAACATTATCTTGTTTCAAAATATGATACATTTATATCGAGAGCATTTGGAGATTTAGGTAATGGGATGTTGCGTTGTGGTGCAATGGGTGTCGCTTTGTAATGAGAAATCGGAGAGCCGAGTTCGAATTCTAGTTAAATTCGTTGCATTCACTTACGTGCAAATACCCTTGGCAAAGCTATTAATCCATCTCTTCTCTCTCCAGCTATGGATTAAATAGCTGGATACATCTGGTTGTATAGCCTTGGTTGGCAACCAGTCTACCAAAGAAAGAGATGTAAAACCTACTTCAGGAAGCTTGTGATGTCAATGCCTGACAGAATGAAGGCGGTGATCAAAGCAAAAGGCTATTATACTGAATATTACATTTATTTTTTAACAAGTATTTTTTCTTGTTAAAGCATTTGTTGAGTAAATCAAATAAAATTACTTTAATTAAATTGCTTATTTTCTATCAATATGCCTCATAAAAGCCCAAATAGTTCTTGTCCTAATACTTTTGCACAGTACTATATATATATATATATATATATATATATATATACATATTAGGTGCGATTGATAAATTGTCGCAATTATTTTATTATTTCAAAGCACAAGGCTATTATACTAAATATTAAATTTATTTTGTAACAAGTATTTTGGGTTCGTTAAAGCATTTGTTGAGTAAATCAAATAAAATTACTTTAATTAAATTGTTTATTTTCTGTCAATATGCTTCATAAATGATATATATACCATCCGCCCGTGCATTGAATACTGCTGTCACATCTGGTCGGGTGCTCCTGCTTCTCATCTCAAAGTTCTTGAGAAAATCCAACGGAGAATCTGTAATGTGATCAATCCCGATCTGATAGATCAGCTTCAATCACTTTCTCGCCGACGTCATGAGCCTTCTTTTTTAAATTTGTTGTGATCGTCGAGAATGGCCTGTAATTTTGAGTGATATTCCTGTCTGTTTAAAATAACAAAAGTATTATACTTTTGTTATTTTAAACAGACGATCACAACAAATTTAAAAAATTAACTTGTAATACCACAACCCAACTTAAAAAACATATTAATAAACTTATTACTGCAAACAATGCTGAAATAGGATCCTATAAACTTCAAAAGATTATAGGTGATTATCAGCCCGGCTACCTTTATGGAAATGTAAAAATCCATAAAAAAGATCATCCCCTCCGACCTATCATTTCTCAAATACCCACACCAATATATAACCTTTCCAAAACACTTAACAAACTAATTACTCCCTATCTTCCTGGAAAATATAGCATTAACTCCACGGACGAATTTTTACAGATTCTCCATTCCGTAAAACCTAATAATCAAATGATTGCATCTTTGGATGTTCAAAACTTATTCACAAATGTTCCCGTCCATGAAACAATTGACATCATTATCCGTGATGTATACAACCATGCTACTCTCCCATCAATCAATATTAAACCCACTATATTAAAAAAACTATTATTAGCATGCACCACACAAGTACCCTTTCACGACCCCTTAGGCAATATTTATACACAAATAGATGGCATTGCGATGGGATCTCCTTTAGGTCCCCTCTTTTCTAATTATTATATGGCAAATCTAGAAAATAAAATAATTAATGACAACAATAAACCCTCTATATATGTAAGATATATAGATGACATCTTTGTTTTAGCTAAGAATATCGATCAAATTAAATATCTTAAAAACAAATTTGAAAGTCACTCCGTCCTCAAATTTACATTAGAACTTAATATTAATAACAAACTCCCATTCCTTGATGTATTAATTGATTCTAGCACACATAAATTTACTACTTCTCTATATAGGAAACCAACTAGCATAAATTCGTGTCTTCTTAATTATAATAGTGAATGTCCCCAACGATATAAGTTAGCTGTTATAAAAAACTTACTTCAACGCACACAAATGATATCTTCTTCCAAATCTATATTTTATAAAGAATTACACAACATTAAGCAAACACTAGTCAATAATGGATTTCCTAACTCCGTTATTGATCAACAAATTAAAATGTATCTCAACAAACTTAACAATAGCTCTAACAATAATGATAATATTAATAATAATGGTTTACATCAAAATAAACATAACACTATTAACTTATACTATTGCAACCAAATACATAATAATTATAAGCAAGATGAAAAAACTCTCAAAAACATAATACGTAGAAATGTTAAACCAGTGGATAGTAATAATCAAATTAGACTCATTATATATTATAAAAAGTTTAAAACAATTGACCTCATAGTTTATAATAACCCAACAGGCACTAAACTAAATTTTTACAAAAAACCAATGTAGTGTACCAATTTACATGCCCATTCAGAGATTGCATCTCTGATACTACTCAAAAACCTAGTACATATATTGGTTTTACCACAACCACGCTCTCCCGTAGACTTACATGTCATCTTTCTGATCAGAGTACTATTAAACAACATTTCTCTGAAAAACATAAACATGTAGGTAATATCAGACAGATTTTGGTCAACAATACGGTGATCCTTACTCATACACACAGTAAGAGGAACCTGCAGATATTGGAGGCCATGTACATCAAATCAAAACAACCAACACTCAATAAAATCAACTTTAAAACAGGAAATAACATATTACATTGCATTTGACTAGATGGTTTTGTTGTCATTTCGCGCTATCCCGCGGTGTGACGTCATAAAACCGCATCGCAAACTTAAGAACTGCGTTTATTATTTTTGGTAACTATTGCCGTTGCCAAGCGGAGTTTTATGTCAACACAAAATAAAATCGTCGGTGATGGTGGATTTTATAATATTTCAGTTTAAACTACCTCTCTGAAGATGGCTCATGTGAGCCGAAAGCTTAGAAGAAAACCAATAAATAATTATCCAAATGTTGGAGAATTTTTGTCTTTATTTTCAACTGAAATTAAAGCAAAAATACGACGTTTAGAACGGCTCATGATTAAACATAATAGACATTCATTGTCTCTTATATTTAATAGAATATGTCTAGAAAATATATATATATATATATATATATATATATATATATATTGAATTACAGATTTTGGTTTTATCTAACTCTATGTAAGTAAGAATAAAATGCTCGATTTATTCATTCATCACTAAATAAAAAAAAATGAAAAATTGATTTCAAGAAAAAGAAAAAAGATCGAATCTTAGAGAGATTTTAAGCAAAAATTTATAAATAAACACAAAATTTATTCATAGAATAAAAAGAGTGTTCGATAAAAATCAATGTTTCGAGTTGTAAGAATGCAAAACTCAGTATTTAATTAATATTTGGCAAATTACCAAATAAATTTGATTTTTTTGTCACCAAATATTTTTTTGATTTTCAGTTTTGATTTAACAGAAAGCAGAAAAGAAAACACATTTTCAGTGTTAATAATTTACGCTGAAGTTTATGTTATAAAAAATTGAATCAGCTTGAGCGTATATCGTCTGCTTTTCTGAGAGAAAGCAGATGCTTCATTGAAATCTTATTTAATTTTTGAATTTCAAAAAGAATTTTGGTACATTTTGGTTTGTAAGAAAATTGCGGCGTTTGTTTTTAATCCCGAACCAATCAAAAGGTTTTCTACAAAATTCCGAGAAGTAAATCTGGAGCCTACCTTGTGGGTTATAAAACGTGGCCTTGGATTTAATTCAAGGATTCGACGAACATCTGCCACTGGAACCGAAATCGCTCCGGTCAGGAATGAAAAAAACAACGCAAAAATTTGACAACGAGAAATTTGACAACATTAAAGTCGCCCACACATCAAGGAAAGGTCTTTGGCTGGTGTGATTGTTCTATTTTTTGCTGTTATCACGAACTTTCATTCGAAAATAGTAAGAATTCTTTGAAAACTATTCAGAGAGGTATTTTTTTCTTTTTCACATTTTACAAGTAGTTTCCTTTTCTGGGGATCTTATGCAGCATTGTAACTTTTATTGTAAAATGGTATCCCGGTTCACACTCCTCCCACATCTATTGAACAGGTGAAGAGACTCATCCCTTGTTTCCTGTTTAGGATGTGGTTTCCGGTTTTGTCTTTTTCAATCTTCTCACTCTCTTCTTTTATTTTTTTTTCAATTGGAGTAGATAGACTAAACTATCGCCTGGTTCACACTCCACCCACGTCTATTGAACAGGTGAAGTGGCTCATCCCTTGTTCCCTGTTTAGGATGTGGTTTCCGGCTTTCTCTCTTCCAATCTGTTCACTCTTCGCTTTTTTATTTTTTCCAATTGGAGTAGATAGACTAAACTATCGCCCGGTTCATACTCCACCCACGTCTATTGAACAGGCGAAGAGGCTCATCCCTTGTTCCCTGTTTAGGATGTGGTTTCCAGCTTTCTCTCTTCCAATCTTTTCACTCTTCTCTTTTTTATTTTTTCCAATTGGAGTAGATAGACTAAACTTATGACGACATAAATTTAATTTTTTCACTTCTCTAACTTATCAGTTGGATAAGTTCAAATTAGTGACTGATTAACAAAAAAAAAAAGTCTGTTGTTAACTGGGGCAAAGCATGACGTGTTGATTTGAACGGCTCCAAATCAAAATTTGTCTCTATTAATCATTTAAGAGATCCTTCTCTACCTTCCACCTGTACGGTTAATGCTAACCCCTATGAGAATTACCCGTCGCGCTTTCTTGGGCTAATATGATCGGCTAACATGAAATGGAAAGTCTATAGTGAATCCAGCACAAGGTCTGCTGCTAAGAAAATTAGTTCATGATAATATCATGATAATTGTTTGGATGAAGTCTTTGCTATGGTACCTAGATTTATAAATATAAAGTCAATACTAGATTAGCAACAGAGTGTCATCAATCTACGGTTGAATTGGCTGGTTGTAATAATTATAACTGTTTTTCTTTCTCTTGTATTTCTTGATTGTGGAACTCTCTTCCTGTTTGTTGCTTTTCAAACAAGTTTGACTTTCAGAAATTTCAATGCAATGTTAATCGTTATCCATTGTCCTATAGATTACTCTATTATTGCTCTAATTCTTCAGTAATGTTTCTGTTTTCTAATTCTCTCCTTGTGGATCTATGACTGTTTTACATGGGGTGAATTCGATTTAAAAAGAAAAAACAGTCGGTTGGTTAGTACTAATTTTTTATGATCAAATCTGACATTATAAAACTTAAGCTACGTGCATTGAGTATTGCTGCCATATCTGGTCGGGTGATCCTGCTATCTACTTGGCGTCCTCGATCAAATCCAACGGAGAATTTGTAATGTGATCGATCCCGACTTGGCAGCTACGATACAATCGCTTTCTCACCGACGCAGTGTGGCTTCCCTTGAGCCACAAGATTAGCAACTAGGCCCCACCTTTTTACTGTGAAACCAATAAATTGTAAACGCAAATTCTACTCCATCAGCTTCTTTTATCGCAATTCCCGCCTGTGGAATTCTATTCCGCATACTTGCTTTCCTGACAGTTACAATCTCCAAGAATTTAAATGTAAAGTCAATAGTCATCTCCTGTCTCCCTAACTTACATCCTCACTCTCATGCTTTTATACACTCCTCATAACATTCCTCCTCATCCACCCCACTCTCATCAGTACTCATTTCCCTCTCCTACTCTCTTCCTGACACCCCCTGCAACCTCTCACTCCTCTTAGCATTCCTCCTCATCCACCCCACTCTCATCAGTAATCTCTTGCCTCTCCTACTCTCTTCCTGACACTCCCTGCAACCTCTTCTTCCTCAACATTCCTCTTATGTAACCCCCAGCACAACAGTGACAGTAAAATGCCTTACTTGGGACGACACGATTATTAAAAAAAAAGGAAAAAGTTTGCACAATATTGTGACACGAGGCCCAGACAGATCGTTCCTTACACCTTGTTTTGATCTTCACGAGTTTATTAACATGAAGTTTTCTAACAAATTCATAAATTTCTTCAAAATATTTATATATATATATATATTTTTTGTCTAAGCTAAAGTAAATAAATATATGTGACCAAATTTTAACAATTTACAATTGAATTAAATGAAGTAATTCGATTTAAGCAGAACAATTTCGTCGAATGCTAAACTCTCAAGATTTTCTGAAAGCTTTTCAGATAGATTTTCGTTTAATTGATAGAAAAAGAAGGGATCGTTTCATTGTTCCAAGAAAGTAACAATGAAATAACAATGATGTTCAAACGACTTTACGCATCGTAACCCTTGCATGTTAGGAAAGAATACATAACCGTAGTCCGTGTAGCATATACTAATAAAATCCCATACAGAGGAAGGTTCGTCCAGATTAGATTAAAGCTGAGCACACGGAGAAATGAAATCACGCAAAATAACGTCTGAAATGTCTAATCTTCTTAAGAGGACGATTTGAAAAGATTTACTTAAATATTTAATTACTTCGTAAGGAAAGGATTTATTCCTAGAAAGATCTTCAACGGATGCCCGAGTCAGGAAATGAAAGGTACAGACAAACTACAAGGTCTTCAGTATGTCAACATTTATGTGTATATATATATATATATATATATATATATATATATATTGCGTGCAAACATGAACGGAAATACATTTGTCACAACCACATTTGGGCATATTTCAACAGATAAACATAGACACAGATAAACATATATATACATGCATATATATATATACATACATATTTACACACACACACACACACACATATATATATATGTGTGTGTCCTTTCAATATCGAAACAAAATGTACACTTTATATATATATATAATTTTAGACATATATCTAAAACACACAGAGGCACATACATACATACATACATACATACATACATACATACATACATACATACATACATGTTTTGTTAAAAACGACCGATAAAGATTTTATTCATTTTTTATTTAATTTTTCCAGTATTATTACAAGTTTCCTTTTTCTGAAGATAAGGAATGTAAAATGTTTCATAATTCTCGACTTTATATATATATATATATATAGTGATAATATCCATTGAGCTCTCTATTTTTATCTAATTGATAATTTATATTAATTAGATAAAACCTTCTGGATTATCCCTGCTGTCTTAACGTGTTGTCATTCTCTCCTATATATATATATATATATATATATATATATATATATATATATAGGGATGATCTACGTATACTGTCTTAACATGTATAGGGAAAACTACTAAAAAGTTGTAAGTTTAAAAATGTATTTTTTTGACAGTATTTATTTATTTCTATTTTTATATTTGATATTTCAGACCACCCTCGGCCTTTCATCAGAAACAAATGATTTTAATTTAAATTTTAAAATCATTTGTTTCTGATGAAAGGCCGGGGACGGTCTGAAATATCAAATATAAAAATAGAAATAAATAAATACTGTCAAAAAAATACATTTTTAAACTTACAACTTTTTAGTAGTTTTTCCTATATATATATATATATATATATATATATATATATATATATTCTTAAAGTGCTTCATATCGGTCTAGATTTAGAGCATTGATAGGTTTAATGCAAAGCAGGTTCATGCCTACTTTGAAGTTTCATGAGGACACCGTTATGATTTCATCACACATCAGCAGTTCTGAAAAAAAAACTATCTCGATATATATATATATATATATATATATATATATATATATATATATATATATATTTCATTTGTAAACGAGTTATTACACAACCTAGATTTCTACCATATGGTGTCTTCAGGCGATTTGCAATAACCGATTTTACCGATTTTTCAAGATGGCTCAAGTAACGGTTCTTGTAAATTATGGCTTATATATTTTCTGTAATATATGATAAATTTTACTTGTCCATTTCTCCTTAATCAGAAGTTATTGCTAATTTATAAGACAATATGGCTGAAGTTGATTCTGTCAGCTGCCGGTCGGGAACCGTTGCTCCACAACCTCCAATCCAAGGCAGATTTATGTTTCCTCTTGTGACTGTTTGCAGAAAGACGTTATCCCTTTTATTAAACGAAGCCGTTAAGTAACCTCGACATGCAGATTTCGATGTCGTTAGTATTCTGCGGTCGTTTGTTGTCAAATCTTTGAACAGTAACCGCGAACGAATGTGCACGGAGGTCGTTGAGTTTACGTGCGAAAGAATAAAATATTTTACCTGACATTTCACGTGTTACAATGATGGTATCTCTCTATCCAATCAGGTTTATGATAAACATTAGTCTACCTTCAGAAATATATCAGGGACATCATAAACAATACATTTACATCATACATATAATAGGCCATTAACACTTTCATTAATTGATTAATGATTTTTGTTTGCATTCTGGTTTGACTGCGCAATATATATAGATTAAATCTCAAAATTTACTCAAACAAATTTTAGGTAAAAAATATTCAATTTTTGTGATTGATTTATATATATACCTTTTCCCTCCAGAGATCGTGGAAAAAAAAATCCCAAAACCCAAAGAACAGCAATAAACTCATAGAGAAATATTAACAAATATTTCCACTACGTAACCGAGTTCGAATTCCAATTGAATTCGTTGCATTCACTTTCGCGCAAATTCTCTTGGGAAAAGTATTAATGAGTATGAGTTAAATGATAGAACAAACTGGGGTTTAAAACCTTGGTTAGCAACCCGTCTAGTCTAGAAAATAAAGGCAACCTTTTTTTTTCCTTAATCATTTCACCCCAAGCTAGGCGAAAACGCCACTGATGCGCAGGGGGCTACGTAAGAGTGAAAAGATTGGAAAAAAGAAAAACCGGAAACCACAACATAAACAGGAAACAAGGGATGAGCCTCTTCACCTGTTCAATAGACGTGGGTGGAGTGTGAACCGGGCGATAGTTTAGTCTATCTACTCCAATTGGAAAAAATAAAAAAGAGAAGAGTGAAAAGATTGGAAGAGAGAAAGCCAGAAACCACATCCTAGACAGGGAACAAGGGATGAGCCTTTTCCCCTGTTCAATAGACGTGGGTAGAGAATGAACCGGGCGGTAGTTTAGTCTATCTACTCCAATTGAAAAAATAAAATTAAATTAAATTAAAAAAGCGGAAAAAATCTTCTGGTCGGTAAGTCATATCTCTTTTGAGACATGATTGCCCAAGCAAATGTTTTTCGTTTTGCTGATGCTAAAGAAACAGAAAGAGGAGTTGAAATTTTGCAACAACAGCCACACCGGCAGCAGAAAAACAGCAACAAATCCAACCAGAAATGAAAAATAGGAAATCGAACATGAGAGAAAAAATAGATAATGTTAGGTAGAAAAAAAAACTAAGAAGTGAAAATAGAAACGGCGATGTTGAAATGTTAAAAAGAAAACAAGGTGTGAAAGACAAAATTGCCGAGAAAAGAAACAAAGAAAATTTGGCAGAAAAGATGAAAAGAAAAAGTTTTCAAATATGAGTAAAGAAAAAAAAATATCTCATATAGGAAAAGCTAAAAAGGAGACAGAATTGAAGAAAAAATCAAAGAAATAAAGAAGCTGCAAATGTTAAACAATGGAGAAAAAATGCGAGACAAGGAAGAACGGAAGCTCGTTTAAAATGTGAAACAGTCGGAGGATAAAGGGGTTGGGTAATGTGTATTAAAATTCCAGATTTGCTGCCAAAATGCTTCAATCAAGGAAGTTTCGTGGTGGAAATTCAATATTTCCTTTTCTCGAACAGTCGAATAAGTTACCTTTTCATTTTATTTAATTTTTAGATACTTTTATTAAAGTATGTTAAAAATTGAATCCTGAATATTAACAGGTGATGTAAAATGCAGAATACTATACTACAGTTTAAGACAGAAATTAATTCAAGAATAAAATTTAACGAATGAATTTGTCCAATTCATTAGTAGTAATTAGCTCTTCTTATTCTATCAACTGTTATAAATGAAGCGTCTGTTTTTGTTTAGTGTTTATATAGAAAAAGATAAGATGTAAAAAAGTAAGCTCTTTAATGCTCCCGTTGTTGCTGTCACTGTCTCTCTATTGAGCTGTCTATCTATTGAGCTGTCTATCTATTAAATAATTCCCTTGGTTTTATGGATTATTGCCGAGTAGTTAAAACGTTTGCTTTCTGACCATGAAGCCCGAGTTCGAATCTCATTATAGTCGATTTGTCAGGAAGATGACTTCTTGACTTTCGCGAGGAAAGTGCCTGAAAACCAAACTACGGGTTGATCCGAGTATTATGAGTAAAATTAGGCAAACGGGTCACTTAGATGAGCCATCAATGGTTGTGCTAAGTCGAAGTTATGAGTCATCGTGACTGAGGGTTTGCCCGCGCTGGCCTTGTTGAGATTGATGTTTATGCCTAATTTCGCGCTTTTACCCAGAAACTGTGACAAGAACCACTCAACATAGTTGCAGTATAAACCACAGGTGGGCGCTGTGGGTGTTGAACAAACACAAGTGTGTCTGAGCAAGTGTCTGTAATGGGGATTAACTAGCCGTCTTTGTAAACAGGTATACTCGAATACGAGTGTCCAGCCACACCTACATACAAGAAATATTTTATTCCTGTTTTCCAAGAATCAATGAACGAATATGAATCAATTAAATTTTCTCATATTTAAACGATCATCTTTGAGGACCTGTGTTAAATATTCGATAGACTTCGATTGAGAATCATGAAATTTTGACAATGATAAGTTGCGCTTTGTGACGGATATTTTTAAATTTGAGTGAAATGTATTTTGCTGAAAAATGTCAGCCAGACGTGCAAAAAGGAAACCATTTCGCAGTTGAATTTTTATTTTGTCTAGCGAGCTTAAAGGTTTGTGTCCAACATTTGGGTTTGTACCGGAAGATAGATATCAATGGTATGGAAGTGACGTCAAGCTAACATGAAATCTCTAGTAGTAAATTTGATTTTGATTTTGAAGAGTGGAATCATAACCGTTGAAGCAAAACAAACAATCACTTAGTCCATGGCATGTCACCGAAGGTGTCTTTATATGAGAAATAACAATAAAATATATTTTCTTTACATACTAGCAGTATAGCTCGGCGTTGCTCGGGTACAATGAAAGCTTTAAAACTAATCCAGACACTTTGGACGTTGGCACGAAAGAGTGAAAAGCGATAGTTGTTTCCAGTTAAAGCGAAAGCGTAGACTGAAAGAAAAATGAATGGATGCAAGTCAAATTTTGATTTCCTGGTATCGATATCAAATAAGGTTTTCTCGTCGTAAACTGAATTTTGAAGGCTAAATAAGTCCTCTGAGTAAATGGTATCATGGTTGAAACTAAGAACTACAATTATACCTACTTAGAGCCAAACCCGAGGCAAAAAGTAAAATAAAAGTGCTGAAAAAAATACAAACATACAGGCAGATATAAAGACACACACACAAACATTTTGCCTTATATATATATATATATATATATATATATATATATATATATATTATCGATTTTCTGCACTATTGTAATAACTGCAAACTTGAAACTTCTGAATATCGTTTCTTATGTCTTTGTCTATGAGTGCATCAAATTTGATTAAAATCGGACCACTCCTTTTATAACCCGATTTTTTCGATTATCGATTTTCGATATTTATCGGGAGTACCTCGACACAAAACCTAGCTAAGAACACTCGCAGACGCTTATAGTACAACTGTGTAAATTTCAAGATAATCGGTTCAGCCGTTTTGGAGTCTATAAGTAACGGACACACACACAGAGACACACGCACACACACATACATACGCACAAACAAAGTTCCATTTATAAATAAGTTTAGATGAAGTACGAAGATAAATAAAAATGAAGGAAGATTCAGGTGAACTATATTAAAGCGGCCATTTGCAAAAACTCTATTTTTTTCCTTTCTGCAAGGACATCATATGAAAGTTTTCCAGCAAAACAAAGGAAATAGATACTCTTTTAAAAATTGTGTGTATATTATTTGATGTAATTAGTAGAAGTGAAAAAAAGATTCAGTCAGTTAAGTGCCATACGTGATACACGCTTGGGCGATCATGTCTCGGAAGAGACATGACTGACTGGGCAGAAGATTATCCCTCAGTAGGTTGCCATTGCTTTCTGCGGTAGACTGGTTGCCAGCCAAGGCTATAGAACCCAATCTGTCCTATTATCTAACCCATAACTGGAAGAAAGAGACAGATTAATACCTTCCCCAAGTGTATTTGCGCGTAAGTGAATGCAATGAATTCAGCTGGAATTCGAATTCGGCTCCCCGATTTCTCGTTCCGAGTCGATATCCACTGCACCACAACGCACATCCGGAAATGAAAGATTAACAAAACAAAACAAAACAAAAGCACTGACCTGCTTTTTTTTCAAGCTTTGTTCCTTGGTTATTTTAATGACCACATCCTCTATATTTAGGGCACCTCGGCGTTCTTTAATGATTAGCAAACTCGCCTGGCTAAAATCATTATAACTATGAGTTCGAACCTCACTGGGTACCCCCTACTTTCGGCCGTGTCTTACGTCTAAGCTACGCTTAGAAAATCACCTTCCTCCAGGTTTGGGGGTTGGGCGCAGGGCTAACAACCCTTCCCCATAAAAAACAGTTTGTTACGGAATCAGCAAAAACGCTACCCTACACACCATTAGGTGTAAGGAAAGTTTATACTATATAAGTTCCGTAATCGATATACACAAGATATTGATGGCTTTTCGTATAAAACATGAATTTCAAAATTAGTGATTTTACGTTAGTTGAGCTATAACTGAAAAAGGCTCAACAAAATTGGTTGAAACTTTTGCTTATCTAAACTTATTTATAAATGGAACTTTCTCTCTCTCTCTCTCTCTCTCTCTCTCTCTCTCTCTCTCTCTCTGTGTGTGTGTGTGTGTGTGTGTGTCCCCGTTACCTATAGACTCCGAAACGGCTAAACCGATTTTCTTGAAATTTTACACAGTTGTGCTATAAGCGTCAGCGAGTGTTCTTAGCTAGGTTTTGTGCCGAGGTACCCCAGATAAATATGGAAAATCGATAATCGAAAAAATCGCGTTATAGAAGCAGTGGTTCGATTTTAATCAAATTTGATACACTCATAGACAAAGACATAAGAAACGATATTCAGAAGATTCAAGGTTGCAGTTCTTACAATAGTGCAGAAAATCGATAATTTATATATATATATATATATATATATATATATATATATATATAAGGCAAGATGTTTGTGTGTGTGTCTGTTTATCTGCCTGTATGTATTTTTTTCAGCCCTTTTATTTTAGTTTTTGCTTCGGGTTTGGCTCTAAGTAGGTATAATTGTAGTTCTTAGTCTCAGCCAGGTTACCATTTACTCAGAGGACTTATTTAACCTTCAAAATTCAGTTTACAACGAAAAAACCTTATTTGATATCGATACTAGGAAATCAAAATTTGTCTTACATCCATTCATTTTTCTTTCAGTCTACGGTTTCGCTTTAACTGGAAACAACTATTGCTTTTTAGTCTTTCGTGCCAACGTCCAAAGAGTCTGAACTCCAGAGCCATGGATTAGTTTTAAAGCTTTCATTGTACCCGAGCAACGCCGAGCTATACTGCTAGTATGTAAAGAAAATATATTTTATTGTTATTTCTCATATAAAGACACCTTCGGTGACATGCCATGGACTAAGTGATTGTTTGTTTTGCTTCAACGGTTATGATTCCACTCTTCAAAATCAAAATCAAATTTACTACAAGAGATTTCATGTTAGCTTGACGTCACTTCCGTACCATTGATATCTATCTTCCGGTACAAACCCAAATGTTGGACACAAACCTTTAAGCTCGCTAGACAAAATAAAAATTCAACTGCGAAATGGTTTCCTTTTTGCACGTCTGGCTGACATTTTTCAGCAAAATAGAGTCTGAACTCCAGGACCATGAATTAGTTTTAAAGCCTTTATTACACCCGAGCAACGCCGGGCTATAGTGCTAGTACTATAGATGTTCTATAATCGATATACACAAGATATTGATGGTTTTTCGTATAAAACTTGATTTTAAAAGTTAATGATTTTACGTTAGTTGAGCTATAAGATAAGCATAACTGAAAAAGGCTCAACAAAATTGGTTGAAACGGTTGCTTATGGGCTATAGAATAAATAATAACTTATTTGGGTGTATTGCTCTAGAATTACTTCCCTTAACGATGTAGCTGAATGCCCATAACACAATATCTTCAATCTTCTTAATGCCCATAGCGACATAACTTGAAAATTTCTTTTAATAGATTTCTGCAAAATTTGGTTGAAGGGTGAACTATTGTCGATAGAATAAGTGATAAAAACTGGGAGTGTATCCATGAAATATAATTATCTATAGGTATCTATACTTTTCTTTAGTGGAAGTAACTTTATTGACCAATGTGTTGGCAGAGATATGTACTCACTCAGGGCATTTTAGTTCTGTAGGGGACGTTCATTAAGCAGCTAATTAATGAGTCGTAAAACAAATAATCAAAACTTTTCAAAGTTGGTATGGGGGGGGGAAGCTTTACCTTTCTCTTCAGGCGTTGAGAACTCATGATACATCGCTAGTGAGATATGTACAAAGGAATTATATTTTAAATAATTTTTCATTTAGTTTCTTGTATCCAGTTATTCTTCAGTAGATTTCATGATATTTTTTACCTTTGCTTATATTAGGTTTTTCTTTTTTTTGCTTTATTTTTGTAAGATTCTTAAAACTAATATTATTTGCTTATATCGATTGGAAACTATTGTCAGAAAATACTTATTTCAAGTTGCTTAATTATTTATAAAATAATATGTAAAGAAATTAATTATCAGATTAATGGCTTTCTTAGTCTAAACTTATTTATAAATGGAACTTTGTGTGTGTGTGTCTGAGTTTGTGTGTGCGTTACCTATAGACTCCGAAACGGCTGAACCGATGTTCTTGAAAATTTACACAGTTGTACTAGAAGCGTCTGCGAGTAGTCTTAGCTAGGTTTTGTGTCGAGGTACTCCCGATAAATATCGAAAATCGATAATAAAAAAAACCGGGTTATAGAAGGTGTCGTCCGATTTTAATCAAATTTGATACACTCGTAGACATAAGAAACGATATTCAGAAGTTTCAAGGTTGCAGTTCTTACAATATTTCAGAAAATCGATAATATATATATATATATATATATATATATAGATATATATATATAGATATATATATAAATGCTTAGACCCGATAAAAAAATAAACAATTACTGTGATTTTTTGTTGTCTTTCAACGATATCACCATCAAGTATATCAGACGGTATGAACGGATCCTACACAAAATTAATAGACAAAACTTGTCTATATTATTCAATGAAACCTGCATTAATATATATATATATATATATATATATATATATATATATATAAAAGGCAAGATGTTTGTGTGTGTGTCTGTTTATCTACCTGTATGTCTGTATTTTTTTCAGCCCTTTTATTTTAGTTTTTGCTTCGAATTTGGCTCTAAGTAGGTATAATTGTAGATTTCAGTCTAATCCATGACACCATTTACTCAGAGGACTTATTTAGCCTTCAAAATTCAGTTTCTGACGAAAAAACTTATTTGATATCGATACCAGGAAATTAAAATTTGACTTACATCCATTCATTTTTCTTTCTGTCTACGGTTTTCCTTTAACTGAAAACAACTATTGCTTTTTAGTCTTTCATGCCAACGTCCAAAGAGCCTGAGCTCCAGGACCATGGATTAGTTTTAAAGCTTTCATTACATCCGAGCAACGCCGGTCTATACTGCTAGTCACATTATAATTTCAAACCTATGAGGAAATTCAGTTTCGTAATAAAGAACACGAATGTTTTTTTTTCTAACTAAAAGGAAAAGAGTTCTATTTTTCCTGTTAATTTCAATATTGAAAAATAAAGTGCTGACCAGGGACTTTCTAAAATATTCCTTTTCTCTCATTTTTTACTTAATCAATGTTTTGCATTAATACACCACAAAAATATAAAAATATGATTTGACAACCAGGAAAAGACTACTAAGCGAGTTCCATAAAAATTAAATATCAGACCAAGAGAGTTTCTATATCCCGGCTATGGGCAAATAGTTAACCCCAAACTGGGGTCAAAACATTATAAAAGTATAAAGTTACCTTTATAAAAATATATATATAAAACTAGACTTCATAGAAATTAATGAATTTTTAATACATTTTCTCCTTAATAAATTGCAGGGAATTTAAATAAAAAGTCTATGAACACAAACTCAATTTAATAAAAGACACCTCAGTTAAAGCATAACAGGTTTGACAATCTCGACTTAACAAATTTAAATAAAGAGTTATTTATTAAGGCGAAAATGTATGGAAAGTTTACTAACTTCGGTGCCTTCCATAAAAATTTATATCCCAGATCATACAATATCCCAGATCATACAATATCCCAGATCATACAATATCCCAGATCATACAAGATATCGCCTTTCCTCATAAAACTGTTGCCTAATAATGTGGAGCAATTAAAACAATAGCGATAAAAATAAAATAAAAAAAAAGAACGACAGAAAGCTGAATGAAATCGGTTAAGTTATACACCGGACATGAAAAATTTAAAGTTAAGGATAAGCGTCCCCTATGATGAATATAGGATGTGCGTTGTAGAGCATTGGATATCGGCTCGGAACGAGAAATCGGGGAGCCGAGTTCGAATTCCAGCTGAATTCATTGCATTCACTTACGCGCAAATACCCTTGGGAAAGGTATTAATCTGTCTATTCCTTCCAGTTATGGGTTAAATAACAGGACAGATTAGGTTCTATAGCCTTGGCTAGCAAGCAGTCTACCGCAGAAAACAATGGCAACCTACTGCGGGATAATCTTCTGCCCAGTCAGTAATGTCTCTTTCGAGACATGATCGCCCAAGCGTTTATTACGTATGGCACTTAACTGACTGAATATATACATTGATGCTTGCAATATTTAGCTACATCACGTACAGAGTGGTGCATGAGATCGAAACCGCTGACTTTGGAATAGTGTCTGACGAGCGTCATAACCCGGCGTTGCCCGTGCAACTCAGAACATTTTGGTGGTAGGAGAAGCATGAAAAACTATTTCCTTTTATTTTGCTTAAACGTGATTTGATGTTTTGTGTGGCATTGTAAACAACATTACGGTTGTTTTTGTTTCAAAACATTTTTTGTTGAGTAAATGAATTTAAAATAAAAATAAAAATTATTTATTTTGTTTTAATGAAATTAAAAATAAAAAAAAAACTATTACGCTCTCAGTTCAGACATTTTCGAAGAATATTTAAAAATGTAGACATTTGATTTTAGAGGAAAAAGTTACATTAATGCCACACGAATTAGCGACAGGTGATTTCCTGCATGAAATATTTAGCGCAAAAAAGGGCTTTACTTTTTTTAATTTTATTTTCTGAAGTATAAAATATCAAATCTGAAAAAAAAGAGACTTAAATAATTGGAGTAGATAGACTAAACTATCGCCCGGTTCACACTCCACCCACGTCTATTGAACAGGTGAAGAGGCTCATCCCTTGTTTCCTGTTTAGGATGCGGTTTCCGGTTTTCTCTTTTCTAATCTTCTCACTTTTACGTAGCCCCCTGCACATCAGTGGCATTACCACCTTGCTCGGGGTGATATGATTAAAAAAAAAATTAAAATAATCATAAGCAATTTTTTTAAAACATATTTTGTTTTTGTTTGAATAAACACTTTTTTTTAGAAATATTTCTTGTTTCAAAATTAGGGGGAAAAATATTCACATTTTTTCTGGACCAAATAAATTTTTAAAACGTCGGAATAAAAATTAAATATAAAGTCTCATTTTTTTTTAGTCGCGTTTGACACGTGTGATTTGATTTCTGTGACGTAATCTAGCAACCATCTTAGATCTTAGATGTTTTACGGAGAAAATGTAAACAATCGGCACCATTGGCCAAAAAGTGCGAATGGGAAAATTGCTAAACTTAAACTCAAAAAGTATGTGTCGATCTGGCTTCCCTGTAGATATGTGTCCATAGAAAGTTTGAATGGCGTAGCTTAAAAACTGTAGTAGGCGTGTATAGGGAACAGTCACACACAGACTCACAGATTGCCTTTTATATATATAGATATTACACGGTTCAATTAATGAAAGAAAAAAGGATTCAATTAAGAAAATAATAAGAATTAATTTAAAATTTGTAGATATTGTATATTTGATAGACGCAGTTATATATGTGTGTCTGTGCATTTGTGATCAAGTTGAGAGATCAAGTTATTTAAATAAAAAATAACTGAAAGGAAATTATCACACGTAAGAAAGAAAGAAAGAAAGAAAGAAAGAAAGAAGAGGAGAAAGAATGAAAGACGGAAAAGAAATCCTCTACGCACAAACGATCCAATGTCTGAGATGGAATGTTCGCGTCCGCAAAGGATGGATCAACGTGTTCTCAGCTCATCAAGATAGCCACACATTTCAGAAAATTGTTTTTCTTTGTAATGCGCCACCAGAGGACTATTTGGGCTCCTCTGGGGACTTCGAATCGGACCACCGGAATCACATCATCTTCACTGTCCCCGGGCAAATATCAAACTCTGGTCGACTGCCAACAGTGACTGCTAGTAAGAGAAGAGAAAAGACGAAAGGCGCCCTAGAGTTGGCCTTAGATTCCCAGCAAACCTTGTATGTTTTGCGTGTCCAGGTCGAGAACTGACACTCTTCTCGGCGATTGCATTTTCTCCTCGACTCGCCATCGTCATTAGCCGATGTTATTACTACCATTAGGAAATCAACAGGTGCAGCATTGCTTCTGCTGACCAATTACAATCTGCCAGGTTATTTTTGTATCAATTTCTAATTTGTCTCCATTCTTTTCTTTCTACTTCTCACTCTCCTATTATGTTCTCTCTTTATCAATGCTATTATTTCTATTTTCTTCGTTATCTATCGATCTACGCAAGTCGATTTATTTATTTAAGAGTTCAAGTTATTCGTCATCGCTCCTAATTGATTGTATTCCTCGGTGTTTTGAAGATTTAAATCATATGCTTGACTATTTAGATTACGACTCCTTGAAGGAAATGCTACTAAAGTTTGTCTCTGAAAACTCTAAGCAATGTATAAATACAGTTAAAAATCAATTTAAAATCATGATTTTATTTTAATTAAAAGAAATTTTTAAATAGAAATTTCTAAATAAATATTTTTAAATAATAGGTATTAAGAGTATTATTGGGATTTCGCAGACGATTATTTTGTCTGTCAGTCAATTAAGTGCCATACGTGATACACACACTGGACGATCATGTCCCAAAAGAGACATGACTGACTGGGCAGAAGATTATCCCGCAGTAGGTTGCCATTACTTTTTACGGTAGACTAGTTGCCAACAAAGGCTATAGAACCCAATCTGTCCTGTTATTTGACTCATAGCTAGAGGGGGAAGAGATGTATTATATGATTAAGTAGTAATATGTGGGGAATCAGTTTATTACTTCATAATAATATAAAAGTGATCCCCCACTTCATGCCCAGTAGAAGCCTTAATCATGTTTCCAGCTATTATATTCAGTCAGTCAGTTAAGTGCCATACGTGATACACGTTTTGGGCGATCATGTCTTGAAAGAGACATGACTGACCGGGCAGAAGATTATCACGCAGTAGGTTGTCATTGCTTTCTGCGGTAGACTGGTTGCCAACCAAGGCTATAGAACCCAATCTGTCCTGTTATTTGACTCATAGCTAGAGGAGGAAGAGATGTATTATGTTATTAAGTAGTAATAAGTGGGGTATCAGTTTTATATTGTTAAGAAGTAATAAACTGTTCCCCCACTTACATCCAAAACTGATTTCAAAAAGAAGAAATCAAGTTTTATATTGTTACGAAGTAATAAACTGATCCCCCACTTCATGCCCAGTAGAAGCCTTAATTATGATTCCAACTATTATATTCAGTCAGTTAAGTGCCATACGTGATACACGCTTTGGGCGATCATGTCTCGAAAGACTGGACAGAAGATTATCCAGCAATTGGTTGCCGTTGCTATCTGCGGTAGACTGGTTGCCAGCCAAGGCTATAGAATCCAATCTGTCCTGTTATTTAACCCATAAGAGACGGATTAATACATTTCCTAAGGGTATTGTACGTAAGTGAATGTAAGGAATTCAACTAGAATTCGAACACGTTTTGTCGTTCTGAGTCGATATCCACTGCTCCACAACGAACATTTGACATTTTTTTCTCTGCGTAACAATTGCTTAATCATTAAGACTTTCGGATGTTGACATTAAAATCTAATCAGTCGAATCAAACTGATTTCAAAAAGAAGAAATCAAGTTGCCATTATTTGTGTATTTTGTATAGGGCAAATCAAAATGTCTTTATTCAGTCAGTTAAGTGCCATACATGATACACGCTTTGGCGATCATGTCTCGGAAGAGACGAGACATGACTGACTGGGCAGAACATTATCCCGCAGTAGGCTGCCATTGCTTTCTGCGGTAGACTGGTTGCCGACCAAGGCTATAGAACCCAATCTGTCTTGCTGTTTAACCCATAACTGGAAGGAAGAGACGGATTAATACCTTTCCCAAGGGTATTTGCGCGTAAGTGAATAAAATGGATTCAACTGGAATTCGAACTCGGCTCCAGTGAGTTTATATGTGGCGATAGGGAAAACAATTTTGCCTTGCAGGAACTGAATGACAATGGCAGATCGTTTGTCTTATTGTCACAATATATATATATATATATATATATATATATATTTTAAATCCAAAAGGATGATCAGATAGGTAAATCCCAAAACCCTGCTCCTAATTAATAAGTAATTTCATTAATGTTAAAATTGATCAAGGTGGAGGGATCGATGCAAATATTATATTCTATTTACAGACCCAAATATAAAAAATAAAACACAAATTTCGATATTTAAATCCGTTGAATAGCCATTTCTACGACGAAATCCTTGCTTCTTCAGCAACGGCGAAACGAAAATTCTCTTTTCTCGGTTGCAGAAGCGAGTATTTTCTTGGAGTTTCTAAGGAAGATGCAATCGTAAGAACTGAAGAAAACTTGAAAAAGACAAAAACAAGAGCAACAACTCGTCCTCACCCAAAAAACAAAACAACGCGACCGGCTCCAAAATGGAGGATCGATTTAATATAACGTTGTATGAGAAAGTGAGCCCCGCCCCCACAGAAATTGTTTAAATATTGATAATCAGAAACTTTATATAATTACCAATAAGACTGCGCTGAAAAAAAGTTTTTAAAAAAAAATGAATGAAAAACAGTAAATTTATAGGTGGTGGTATTCTCTTTCAGGTCCGCTAAAAGGTGGTGGTAGTCTCCTTCATGTCCGCCATAATTTTCCAGTTTTCATGTATATTCCGTGATGTCTATCACTACACTCGTATCTCTTTTATCAGAAGGCAGTATGATGATGTCATTACTCGGCAGGATTTTGATTTTCAGCGCCTCCAGTTTTTGTGACGTTTGATTTGGGAGGCTTGGATTTCTCCTGTATCTGTTTCATATTCCACCCCAGACTAAGCAATGTTCAGGTTTATTTCCTTGATTCGGGCAATGGTGTCCAAGTATGGTATACGCTTGATGGCTGTTGTGAAGTTGAGCCTCTTGTTCAGTACTGACTCCTCAGAGGCACGCTGATGTTGACTGATCTTGATTACTGCCTACACTGGAAGGTGGGGTGATGGACCTTGTACCTCACCTTCAGATCTTTCAATTTGTTCAATTTCTGTACTTGGCGGGCCTTGACTGCATCAGATTATCGTCTGAAGAAATTACCTAGGTCATACTGGAGCTACTATCGGTCTTCCTCGTCGATAATTCTGTTGAAGAAGGACTCCAGGTTGAAAGATATTGGATTGGAGTGTTTGTTTTATCCAACAGTTGTATTGGATTCTTTCTCGGACAAGGGCGTGTTCCGCTTTTTCTGCAACCAGACGGGTTCTTCTTGCATTTACGGGAAGTCTGAGTGCCAAAAAGGCCGAGGTGTAAAACGACCGAAACTTCGTGAATAGGACAACGATGATGAGGACAACAGCATTGTAAATTGCGTAAATAATTACAATGCCTCATCTCAAATTTATAGAATGATATTGAAAGTGAATATGGCAACCAAGATGAGGACAACAGTCTGAACAATGTAAATACTGTAAATAATTACAATACCTCATCCTAGAAATATAGACAGATATTGATGGTGAATATGGCAACAAAGATGAGGACAACAGTCCAAACAATGTAAATAGTGTAAATAATTACAATACCTCATCTCAGAAATATAGACAAGGAAAATTCTCTTTATTAAAAAAAAAAACTTTAAAAAGCAATATACCTTTCTGAAACATTATTTGAGAGAAATTTAAATAAATATTACTTTTAGTTTAATATATCGCTTAAAAGCATTTTTAACACGGAGGTGGGTTTTTTATAAGATGTTGACAATTATCAATAACTTGACGTTTGGCAGAATTATGTAAAGAAGAAATACGTTTATACACACACAAAAAAAATCAAAAATTAATTTTTAAATGTTGTGAGTCATAAAAGTAGTAAATTTTCCCATGTATTTTTTTAATCGTTTCACCCCATGCAAGGCGATAACGCCACTGATGCGCAGGGGGCTACATAAGAGTAAAAGTTTAGACAGGGGGAGAGTGAAGAGAAAGACGGACCAGTTACAGGGGCTGTCAGAGAAGGGAGCAAGAGAAGGATGGGAATACAGGTGTGAAGACAGTAGCAAAGGTAGAGAGAAAGAAAAAGAACAAGATATACAGGGTGATGTAGAAAGAACTGGAGTCAAGTGGATAAGAGATGGGTATTGACATTGTATTTAAATTCCTGGTGTTGTAGCCGCCAGGAAAGCAAGTATACGGAATAGAGTTCCACAGGTGGGAAGTGCAAGAAAAGAAGCTGATGGTGTAGAATTTTCGGCTGCATTTGTAGATCCAAATGTAAATGGTTGGGACCTTGTTGCAAGTCTGGTTGCACGAGTACATTCATGTGGCAGGGACACGAGTGACTTAAGTTAGTTGGAGCAGAGACCATGGAAATATTTGTAGAATAGACAGAGTGAAGCCACATGCCGCCGATAAGAGGGTGGCTGGAGTCGAGCTGCCAAGTCGGTACCTATGACATTACAGATTCTCTTTTGGAGCCTGTCGAGAACACTGAGATGAACAACAGGGGTGCCTGACCATGTATGCAGTATTCTATGCACAGACGGATGGTTGATTTGTATATGTGTAAGATGGATTCAGGCGGAAAAAACTTCCTGACTGATACAGTGACCCAACCTTCCTAGCAGTGGATTTAGCTATTAACCCAATATGATTGCCAAATAATTTTTTAATAATATCATTTGTTCAATACAAATTCATACAAAATTTTAAAAGATGTAAAAGTTTATAAGTTATTCTACTTAAAAGTAAAAAAAAAATAAAAATAAAGCTATTGTTGCAAAAATTAATTGTTCAGCGACTCCGGTATTTTAAAAATAATTTTGAATTTCTTTTGTATGTATAAACATTTTTGTAAATAGTCAAGATTATAAGAAAACAAAAAACGATAACTGAATCTAAAGCAAAAGTATCTAAAATTCAGCAAAATATTACTGAGTATTCATCTAAAAAAGACACTCACATTATATTCATCAAGTACTTTGGTCAACTGTAGAAAAGTTTCAAAACAAGCCTATCGAGAAAGAAAAAAATGCTTTTCTGCAATATTTTAAACTAAAAGTAATATTAGTTTCAATTTTTTATAATCATATCGCCCCAAGCAAGGCATTTTACTGCCACTGTTTTGCAGGGGTTACATAAGAGGAAAGTTATGAGAAAGAGTGACAGGTTATAGGAGGTGTCAGGAAGTGGGTAAGAGAAGCATGACCAAAAAGTGAGTGAACAGTTTATATATTGATTGTAATGTAGAATTGATCCCCCACTTTATATCCATATTATAATAGCATAGAATTTTTTTTTTATAATCATATCGCCCCAACCAAGGCATTTTACTGCCACTGTTTTGCAGGGGATTACATAGGAGGAAAGTTATGAGAAAGAGTGACAGGTTATAGAAGGTGTCAGGAATAAAGTAAGAGAAGCATGACCAAAAAGTGAGGGATCAGTTTATATATATTGATTGTAATGTAGAATTGATCCCCCACTTTATATCCATATTATAATAGTATAGAACTTTTTTTTTAATAATCATATCGCCCCAAGCAAGGCATTTTAATGCCACTGTTTTGCAGGGGATTACATAGGAGGAAAGTTATGAGGAAGAGTGACAGGTTATAGGGGGTGTCAGGAAATCGGTAAGAGAAGGATGAGAATACTAATGAGAGTGGAGTGGACAGAGAAAGGAGCATGAGAGTGAGGACGCAGGTTAGTGGGACAGGAGATGACTATTGACTTTACATTTAAATTCTTGGAGATTATAGCTGTCGGGAAAGCAAGTAAATGGAAGGGAATTTCACAGGCGGGGAGTGCGAGAAAAGAAGCTGTTGGAGTAGAATTTGCGTTTACAACTTATTGGTATCACAGTAAAAGGGTGGGACCTAGTTGCTAATCTTGTGGATCGAGTAAATTTATATATAGGGGGCACTAGTGAGCTAAGTTCAATGAAGCAGAATGTGTGAAAGTATTTGTATTTGTGAATTACTAAGAAATGGCTACCAATTGCAAAATGGAATAATTTTGAACAACTTCAATAATAATTCCAATCAATTTAATTTTTTTTGTGTTACAGTAAAGTATTTTGATTGTTGGAAATATCCAATCGTTGTGTTATCAGACGACCGACCTTCACCACAGTAAATTCTTCATAAAAACCACGAGTTTCAAAATGTGTCGTACGCATTGCCTCACTGACTCACTAACTAAATTAGTCGCTATTATTGTCCAATTAATCTAGTTGTGTTTAAAAGTTTCTTCACTAATCTTTTATATCATCAACTAGAACTATGACCTTGTACTAACATTAAACATAAATTGAATCGATTAGCTTGAAATTAAAGGTAAAATAAACTTTCAAGAAAGAATTCTCATTTTTAAAAATTAATTTTACAACGCAGGTATCTCTTTTCTTTTTATATATATATATATATATATATATATATATATATATATGAATTTATTTGAACCTTATTTTTAATAGATACTCGTATTTGAGCAGATAGTCATTATAGATAGATAGATAGATAGATAGATAGATAGATAGATAGATATGAAGAGACTATGATAGATAGATAGATAGATAGATAGATAGATAGATAGATAGATATGAAGAGACTATGATAGATAGATAGATAGATAGATAGATAGATAGATAGATAGATAGATATGAAGAGACTATGATAGATAGATAGATAGATAGATAGATAGATATGAACAGACTGAGATAGATAGATAGATAGATAGATAGATAGATAGATAGATAGATATGATCAGACTGAGATAGATAGATAGATAGATAGATATGAAGAGACTATGATAGATAGATAGATAGATAGATAGATAGATATGAAGAGACTATGATAGATAGATAGATAGATAGATAGATAGATAGATAGATAGATAGATATGATCAGACTGAGATATATATATATATATATATGAAGAGACTATGATAGATAGATAGATAGATAGATAGATAGATAGATAGATAGATAGATAGATATGAAGAGACTATGATAGATAGATAGATAGATAGATAGATAGTGCATTTTGATTATCCACCGGGCTGAATGTTCGAGAAATCTTGTTTGGGAAATAGCTAACTTCCGGCAGGATTCGAACCCGCATACTCCTATATGTCATGTTTTAAAATAATGTCCAAACAAAATAAATTGAATAAAATTTTTAAAAATGAAAAAAAATTCACAATACGAGTTTCGTAAATTTTCGTATATATATAATTTCATGTCTATGTTTAAAAATGAAATATAAAATAATAAAAAGAGGCTTTCTATTTTAATGTAAATTTATTTTAATGTTGCATATTATACATCATGCCTTTTGTCACGCATTAACACACAGGTCTATCTGTATTCATAAATTATATATGTATATAGCTTTCCACACACATGCATATATATATATATATATATATATATATATATATATATGAATGTGTGTGTGTGTTTGTGCGTGTTTGTTTATGTGTATGTCTGTGTGTGTGTGTGTGTGCGTGTGTGTTTATGTAGCTATCTTTCCGTCTGTCTTCCCGTACACTTCAGCCACCTTTTATTATTTTTCTTAATTTGAGATTTTATCTTATTTAACGTGTTTATTTTCTCTGATTCCTTCACTTATTTGTTTATTACTATTTTAGCTTAAGTGGAGTGTGAAATTTCCTATCCAAATAAATGTTTTACCGAAAACGATAACTGCTTCAGATAACTTCAGTTATAATAATAATAATAATAATAATAATAATAATAATAATAATAATAATAATAATAATGAGACTGAAGGCTTTATTCTTGCAGTGCAAGACCAAAGTCTTTTCACTTGGAACTTTCAGGCAAATATCATACATAATAATGTTGATCCAAAATGCAGGTTCTGTGATAAATACCAAGAAACAATAGACCATCTAATCTCAGGATGTTCTGTACTTGCTCCAAATGAATATAAAAATCGTCACGATAGAGTGGGGCAATATTTACATTGGACAATGTGCAAACACTATGGAAAATATGTAAACAAACACTGGTATGAACATCACCCAGCACCGGTTACAGAAATAGAAGATGTCATCATTCTATGGGATTACACCATTTAAACAGACAGGAAAATCGAAGCAAATAGGCCGGACATTATTGTTAAAAACCAGAAAAAAAACTTGCCTATTAATTGATATGGCTTGTCCAGCGGATTGTAACATAGCAACCAAGGAATTCGAAAAACTGTCAAAATATAAAAACCTGGAAATTGAAAACGAGAGTTGTGCCAGTGATAGTAGGTGCACTTGGAATGATACAAAATGGAACAAACCAACACATTGAAAGAATCCCTGGAAATCCCTGGAAATCCCAGCTTAAGAGATATACAAAAAAATGTTTTGTTAAGTACAGCCCAGACACTAAGGAGAACTTTGTCTATGTAACGCTAGGATGTTAATGGAGATAGAAAAACATGAAATGGAGCCATAACAACACACCACGACCTGCCTTAGGTCTTCCTACAGACATGGTAGCTCGTGCGACCATAGCAGAAATCGAATTGTAATGAAAAATGACAAAATAATAATAATTTTATTAACCATTTGTTCTACATTTATAATTCGAAACCGCCAAAAACAATAATGAACTTCGTAACTAATAGTATGAAAATTCACGGACGACATCAGGATCGAATTTGGTCTGCGTTATATGGTAAGACAACCTTTAAAAGCGGATAACTGGTACAGACAACGTCTATTAAACTTGATAATGAACCCGTAATTCGTGAACTAGACCATAAAAATTATATTAATATCTTGATTTCGCTGAATGACATGCGATCCAACGTTTAGCAATAAAAATAGAAACGTATACTTTTAGAGAAGTGGGAAGAGAGATCTTGACATGGCGAATAGAATTTTGCTATGGTGAACAGAAGAATGTAATGAAAGCTTTAAAACTAATCCATGGTCCTGGAGTTCAGACTCAGCCTAAACAATATTTGAAATAATAAAACAATTGCGACAATTTACCAATTGCACCTAGTATATATATATATATATATATATATATTGTATGTAATCAGACCAGGGACCACAACACCACTATTTTGTCACTGTCTTCGGCCATCCGCCATGGTAGGGATGGACTTATATTTTCAATTCAATTCTCTTTATTATTAATACTTAAATGTTCTATGTTTACTGTGTGTTAATATTTACTCTTTGATAATGGCTTATGTGAGCCGAAAGCTTAGACCCGATAAAAAATTCAACAAATACAATCAATTTCGATATTTCCAATAACGTACTCAAATGTCTGTAATCAGACCAGGGACCACAACACCACTATTTTGTCACTGTCTTCGGCCATCCGCCACGGTAGGGATGGACTTATATTTTCAATTCAATTCTCTTTATTGTTAATAACTTAAATGTTCTATGTTTACTGTGTGTTAATATTTACTCTTTGATAATGGCTTATGTGAGCCGAAAGCTTAGACCCGATAAAAAATTCAACAAATACTGTGATTTTTTGTTGTCTTTCAACGACATCACCATCAAGTATATCAGACGGTATGAACGGATCCTACACAAAATTAATAGACAAAACTTGTCTATATTATTCAATGAAACCTGCATTAATATATATATATATATATACTAGCAGTATAGACCGGCGTTGCTCGGTGTAATGAAAGCTTTAAAACTAATCCATGGTCCTGGAGCTCAGACTCTTTGGACGTTGGCACGAAAGACTAAAAAGCAATAGTTGTTTCCAGTTAAAGAATGTCTGGAAATAGAAATCAAAAGAAAGTCAAAATCCTAACAAAGTCTTACAGGGTGCATCTTTAATGAGAATAGATATGGCGGCTCGTTCTTAGCAGGAAATTAATTTTAAAATGGGCACAATAAGGCAGGGCAATAGTTTTACAGTAATATATGACATCCTCAGAACTTAGGTGTTAGTTTGCTCTGGGATTCACTATACATACCGACCTCTATCTACAGGGTCAAATACTGGGTTAAAGTCCGCAAAGAATATACATGTTATCTTGGCGACGTGATTATGATATCTGGCAATATCACTAAAACCAAAAATAAAAACCGAGAAGTTCTTCAACTATAAAGATCATAAAATAATTTAAATATTATTGAAACGCACAAGAAAATGTCAAGAATTTTATGTTTATTTGAAACTCAGAAAATAATGTTAATGATTATTGTTGACCTACTTAGAAAAACATATTCAATCCAAAATGTGAAGAACATTTGATTTAACTAATGTCTTAGTTGAAAGACTTATCAAATAGTAAAACAAGTAATAATCATAAAAAGGAGAGGCGGACCTGAAGCAGACTACCACCACGTTTAATTTCGTTGTTTTTCTTTTTTTTTTTTCAGCGCAGCCCTATCGATTACCCCCTTAGCTTTAAGATTGACAAAAAAAAGTTTGAAAACTTTCAATATTTAAACATTTTCGTGGGAGAAGATCAGTTTCTTATCCAACGTTATAGTAAATCGAACCTCCATTTTGAAACCAGTTGCCGGTACGACATTACCGCCACCTGTAAACTTGTTCATTATCAAATTTTGGGGACTTTTTTCATTGCAATATTATCTTTTACACCTTAAACTTTACGAATGATAAAAAAAATTTGCAAAAATTTAAATATTTAAACAATTTACGGGGAGTGTCAGTTTCTCATACAACCTTATAGTGGATTGAAAATGGAGGATCGATTTACTTTAACGTTGTATGAGAAACTGACCCCTCCGAAATTTGTTTAAATATTGTAATTTTTCAATTTTTTTTTCAAAATAATCGGAAAATTTAGGTAACAATCGATAGGACTGCGCTGAAAAAAGTAAAAAAAAAAAAAAAAATGGAAAGCAACGTAATTAAACGTGGTGGTAGTCTGCTTCAGGTCCGCCGAAGAAAAATATATTTATAATAGCTACATCTATTGCTAGGAAGGTTCAGTCACTGTGTCGGGCCAGGAAATTTTTCTCGTCAAAATCCATCTTGCACGTATGTAAAACTGCCATTCGTCCGTGCATTAAATACTGGTCGAGTGCTCCTACTCTACACTTCGAAGCTCTCAACAAAATCCAAAGAAAGATCTGCAATATAAGCGATCCAGATTTGGCAGATCGACTTCTTAGTGACGAGATGCGGTTTCCCTCTGTCTTTTCTAAAATTGTTTTCACGGCTTCTGCTGTGATTAACTTATCTCCCTGGTGCCACGTCTACGGGAATTTACTCGAGCTACTAAATTTGCAACGAGGTTCTATCCTTTTACAGTCAAAACAGTATAATGTAACCCCCACTTCTACTCTAACAGTTTCTTTTCTTGCACTTCCTGCCTATGGAACTCTCTTCTGTATACTTCCTTCCCTGATAACTACGACCTCCAAGAGTTTAAATGCGACAATTAACACATTTATCTCTTTGATTCCCATCATTCTCTTATCCTTTCTCCGACTACCGCTATAACTTGTTCTTCTTTCTGTTTCGCTCTCCTCTCATGTAACCCCCTGCACACCTGTGGCAGTACTGCCTTGCTTAGGGGGAAAGATTATAAAAGTAAATATCATGAAGAAATTGTGGAAAGCAGAAAACGCTAAAAAGTACAAGACACATGTTTATATATTTAGTTTGATTAACTTTGATTAAAATCTTTATGAATGCAATAAGAAATTATACATGAAATTATATATATACGAAAATTTACGAAACTCGTATTAAGACAACATTAATCATTATGAAAACAATTCTAAAGTCTAATCAATTTATCTAACAACTAGCAGTATAATCCAGCGTTGCTCGGGTGTAATGAAACCTTTAAAACTAATCCATGGTCCTGGAGCTCAGACTCAGCCTAAACAATATTTGAAATAATAAAATAATTGAGACAATTTACCAATCGCACCTAGAGTATATATATATATATATATATATATATATATATATATATATATATATATATATATTTACAGCAGTATAGCCCGGCGTTGCTCTGTGTAATGAAAGCTTTAAAACTAATCCATGGTCCTGGAGCTCAGACTCTTTGGACGTTGGCACGAAAGACTAAAAAGCAATAGTTGTTTCCAGTTAAAGCGAAACCGTAGACTGAAAGAAAAATAAATGGATGTAAGTCAAATTTTCATTTCCTGGTATCGATATCAAATTTTCTGCACTATTGTAAGAACTGCAACCTTGAAACTTCTGAATATCGGTTCTTATGTCTTTGTCTGAGTGTATCAAATTTGATTAAAATCGGATCACTCCTTCTATAACCCGACTTTTTCGATTATCGATTTTCGATATTTACCGGGAGTACCTCGACACAAAAACTAGCTAAGAACATTTGCAGATGCTTATAGTACAACTGTGTACATTTTCAAGAAAATCGGTTCAGCCATTTCGGAGTCTATAGGTAACGGACACACACACAAAGAAACACACACACACTGACAAAGTTTTATTTACAAATAAGTTTAGATGAAGTAACATCTCTACTAGTGCAAAATTATTTTTTTATATTTTCTTAAATGTTATGAACAAAATAGAATTAAGCTCAATAAATAATGTACTCAGAGAGAACAGAATGCTTAATAGATTGAACAGATTTCATGCTAATCCACATATGAGATACCTTCTTCGGTGCTCTTTTTTAAATGTTATATTCATTTTATATACAGGGGATCCTGGTTCTTCAAAATTTTTCATTACTTAATATCTGTAAGTTGTGCATCGCCATATTAATTCCAGTTAAGTTTTCTCGATGCATTATTTAAGATTTTTAATTTTGTGTTGTCATTTTTCTAGACTAACTGCTAACAAAGCCTACAAAACCGAGAATTCCTCCAGACTAGTTGCTAACAAAGCCTACAAAACCGAGAATTCCTCCAGACTAGTTGCTAACAAAGCCTACAAAACCGAGAATTCCTCCAGACTAGTTGCTAACAAAGCCTACAAAACCGAGAATTCCTCCAGACTAGTGGATAACAAAGCCTACAAAACCGAGAATTCCTCCAGACTAACAAAACCCAAACATTTTCCTTGACTAGTCGCTAAAAAGGCTTCAAAACCCAGACATTTTTCTATAGTAGTTGATAACAAATCCTCCAGAGCCCAGTTAGTTTTCTAGACTTGACTAGTGGATATCAAAGCCCATAAATCCCAGTCATTTTTCTAGACTAGATTATTTGCTAACCAAGCCTACAAAGCCAAGACATTTTTCTAGACTAGTCTTTAACAAAGCCTACAAAGCACAATAATTTTTGTTGACTGGTTTCTAACAAAGCCTGCAATGCCCAAACATTTCTCTAGACTAGTTGCAAACAAAGCATACGAAACCAAAACAATTTTCTAGACTAGTTGCTAAAAGACCATGCAAAGTCCAGACCTTTTTTCTATAGTAGCTGCTAACAAAACCTACAAAACCCAGAATTTGTTTTTTAAATAGTAGTTAACAAACTTGCAAAATCCAGGTATTTTTCTAGACTAGTTGCTAACGAAGCTTACAAGTCCCAGACATTTTTTATGACTAGTTGCTAACAGAACGTATAAAGCGCAAATATTTTTATAGGATAGTTGCTAACAAAGCCTATAAATCCCTATCATTTTTCTAGACTAGTTGATATACAAAGCTCAGTCGACTAACAAACCCTATCAGTTGTAATGTGAACTTAGCGTTTTAATTCATATTGCGCTAAGGTATTTTTCATGTACAGGTCCTGAGAGGTTTGGAGAATTTTGGCACTGAACTGAGAAAACCGCGAAGTTCTGCTCAGTTAATGACAATTTTCTAGACGTGTAGCTAACCAAACCCACAAAGCCCAGATATTAACTAAAGTTCACAAATCCCAGTCATTTTTTAGACTAGTTGCTAACAAAACCTACAGGCGCAGAGATATACAAGTTGCTAACAAACGCTGCAAAGCAAAACTGTATTTCTGGACTAGTTGCTAACAAGCCTGCAAAGCCCAGATATTTTTCTATACTAGTTGTTAACAAAGCCTACACAAGCAGACATCTTTCTAGAAAAGTTGCTAACAAATGCTGCAAAGCAAAACCGTATTTCTAAACTAGTTGCCAACAAGCCTGCAAAGCCGACACATTTTTCTAGATAATTTGCTAACAAAGCCTAGAAAACCCAGACATTATTTCTACAGTAGTTGCTAACAAAGTCTACCTACTTCAGTCATATTTATAGTCTAGTTGCTAACACAACCTACAAGGCTCAGTAATGTTTTAGTTGCTAACAGAGCCGACAAAGCTAAGATATTTTTAGACTAGTTCCTAACAAAGCCAAATCATTTTTCTGGACTAGTTGCAAACAAAGCATACAAAGCCCAGATATATTTATAGGCTACTTACTAAAAAGCCTACAAGGCCCAATCACTTTTCTAGACTAGTTACTAACAAAGCCTACAAATACCAGACATTTTTCTAGACGAGTTGCTAACAAAATCTAAAAAGCACAAGCAAATTTCTAGACTAGTTGCTTACAAACCCTGCAAAATCCAGTTATTTTTCTATAGTAGTTGATAACAGAACCAACAAAGCCCAGTCATTTTTGACTAGTGGCTAACAAAGCCTATAAGACTCAAACATATTTCTACACTAGTTGCTAACAAAATCTTTAAAAGTACAGACATTTCTCTAGATTAGTTGCTAACAAAAACTACAAAGCCCAGTCTCATGTCTAGACTATTTTCTAACAAAACATAAAAAGCTCAGTTATTTTTCTCGACTACTTGCGAGCAAAGCTCTAATCTTATAAACGTTATAATTTCTTGTAATTTTAAAAATTATGCGTTCCAAAATGCCCCTTCACGAGGGAGTTAAAAAAAAAAACACCGTTACATGAGCATTCTAAAAAAAACGGTAAGCAGTAAAATCAATTATTGCATATCGTCCGAAGACACCACATGGTAGAAACCTAGGTTGCGTAATAACTCGTTTACAAATGAAGAATAATTCAAAAGTTCTACAATATAATTGTATTGAACACTTTTTAATACAAATCTACACTTGTCTAATTTTATTATGACCACAAATTAAATAATTAAAAATCAATATATATATATATATATATATATATATATATATATATATATACTAGTGACCTTACTAACAATGGCCTGTGTAATCTAGATAAAGAAATTTTATTATAGATTTATATATATATATATATATATATATATACATATATATATATATACTAGTGACCTTACTAACAATGGCCTGTGTAATCTAGATAAAGAAATTTTATTATAGATTTATATATATATACTAGTGACCTTACTAACAATGGCCTGTGTAATCTAGATAAAGAAATTTTATTATAGATTTATATATATATACTAGTGACCTTACTAACAATGGCCTGTGTAATCTAGATAAAGTAATTTTATTATAGATTTATATATATATATATACTAGTGACCTTACTAACAATGGCCTGTGTAATCTAGATAAAGTAATTTTATTATAGATTTATATATATATACTAGTGACCTTACTAACAATGGCCTGTGTAATCTAGATAAAGAAATTTTATTATAGATTTATATATATATACTAGTGACCTTACTAACAATGGCCTGTGTAATCTAGATAAAGAAATTTTATTATAGATTTATATTCATGTTTATAGTTTATACGTTTACTTATATATATGAAGAAAAGAAGAATGACCGATATTACCAATAAACTAATATTCTTTTGCCTAGAGCCACCTGCCTACATCTTCTCATCGCCAGTGATTTACAACACAAATCGCCTCCAGAATAACCTAAAGGCAATAAGAGGGCAGCCCTACACGCCCGGCGGCAAACTAAATGGACACTCCTTTTCTATCGACATGATACCAAACTGTACTTTATAAATGTGTTCATTCCGTAAATTCTGGCCCACGTCGATTGATCGGTTAGAAGATGACCATGCAGGACAATGAGCAAAATGAACGTGCTTGTAAGTCAATCAAGCAAAAGGATAGAAAAGCACAATTGGATCTGGTTCATTAGCCAGGCCGGAACTCAACCTTATGCCTCAGGGAAAATCAACAAGAAACCTATTTGCAGTTCTTTGAGTTTTTCATAAACCAACAAATGCATTTGTTTTTTTTTTATTTTAAACATTTTTTTTCTGGGCTGCATATTTTCAGAAGTTGTCCCGATAGCGTCTTTTTTAAGAATGGATCAGCTCGATTGGACATTTTCAAAATATCATGAGAAAAAATTAAAATGTAAGGTTCAAGTAGAAACATAATAAATATTTATTAAACAAGATTCGTTTCATTTGTACTCATTTTCACAGCAAATCCTAATGGAAGTGTTTTGTACGATATTGAGAAATATTTAGAAGATTTTTATAAGACATTGATGATGTTAATGCTTCAAATATAAATTCTATCGAGAATAGGGAGATGTGCATATGCATGGAAAATAGAAAAGAAAAAAAGGAAAAATTAAGCACGAAATTGAGTCGGATAAAAAACTATCCGTGACTATTTACCCACTTTGTAAACTGCCAAACTCCCTTTATATTGGTATGAAAACTGAAAGATAAACGTACATTTCTCTTAAAAAACGTCCTTGAAACGTGGTTCTTGATTAGATAGATAGATAGATAGATAGATAGATAGATAGATAGATAGATAGATAGACATGAACACGGTGATACAGATAGCTAGAAAAAGAGAGAAAAATAAATATTTCTACACACAAGCTCGAGAGATATAACATTTAAAGCTCATTTGAATGATACCAACAGTTAGAAATCAATATATATATATATATATATATATATATATATAGTGTATCGAAGCAGCAAATATATAGATAGATAGATAGATATGAACACGGTGATACAGAGAGCTAGAAAAAGAGAGAAAATTATATATATATATATATATATATATATATATATTGTCTAACCATACTGATGAACTCTGATACAACGAAACATATCTGTCTGCGGAAGACTATATATATATATGTGTGTGTGTGTGTGTGTGTGTGTGTGTGTGTGTGTGTGTGTGTGTGTGTGTGTTTGAGAGAGAGAGAGAGAGAGAGAGAGCCGGAAGCTTAGAACCAACATAATAAAAAAAATCCAAATGTTGAACAATTTTTGTCTTTATTTTCAACTGAAATTAATGCCAAAATATAATGTTTAGAACGGTTCATGATTAAACATTGTAGACATTCATTGTCTGTTATATTTAACAATATATGTTTAGAAAATTATCTGCTCGATATACTATATATATATATATATATATATATATATATATATAAGAAATTAAAAGAAGAGATAGATTTAAAAACCTACTGTTCATTGCGTTTACTTTTCTAAGAGTGTTTAGTACAGTGTAGACCATTATATTGTAAAACCGTTGTAATAACAAAATTATAAAAATTATATATATATATATATATATATATATATATATATATTGTAACAAAGTTGTGGAACACGTAGGTTTTTTTTACCTGCTGTTCATGCTTTACTTACATTGTTCTCATTAAAAACGGCGCCACTCCTATCAGAATTGGACAGCAGTAAAATAAACAAAAAAATGTCTACCCTTCCTTAAAAAAAAACATAAATCCCAATATAAGAACTACCCAGATAAAATAAATAAGGAACCTGTCTAAAACGAAGCTACCTCTGCTAACCCAAAGATATATCTCTAAGGCTACAATACGGCCGACTAAATCAGAATAAGCTCCCAACCCCACATTCACTTAAACATCATATCTTCTTCTTCTATGTGCCCTGTCCCTTCAGGACGTAGGCGATCATGGATCTCCACGTCTCCCTATCACTTGTGGCTCTTAGTATGTTTGCTCCTGTTGCTCCTGGCAACCCCCGTTCCGTCATCCACCTGATCAGACTCTGCAGATATGTTATCCGCTGCCTTCCTCTGTCTCTCTTTCCTTCTATCTGTCCAGTCAGTATCAGGTTCTCCAGGCTCTCCTTCCTCATTGCATGTCCCAGGAACTTCAGTTGTCTCTTCCTGATGCTCAGCATCAATTTCCTTTTGTTGCCATTCTTTCTAACACTTCGTCGTTGCTTGTATGCTCAGTCCACGGTATCCGTAGCATCCTTCTGTAGAACCACATTTCGGCCGCTTCCAGTTTTTTCCTCATTTTCGATGATATTGTCCAGCATTCACAGCCGTACTGAAGAACTGACATCACGTAGCAGTCTAGCACTCTTTTCTTCGTTTCTATTGAGATCTTCCTGTGTGTTAGGATTTTGCTCATCTTCTGGAACGCGTCCTTTGCCATGCCAATTCGCCTTCGGATCTCCGTGTCGCACTTTCCATCTCCTGTTAGAACACTTCCTAGGTACTTAAATTCTTGGACTTGTTTGATTCTGTTATCCCCCACCTGTATTTGGCATTTTGGGTTGTATCTTTTGCTGATGACCATGCACTCAGTTTTCTTAAAGTTTATTTGTAGTCCTTTCTTGTCACTCTCCACTGCTACTTTCTGTATGAGATCTTGCAGTTTCCTTTCCGTGTCCGCAATCAGTACTGTATCGTCCGCGTATCTTATGTTGTTCAGGTTGTGGCCTCCATTAACAAATCCTGGTGTGTCATCTAGGGTCCTCAAAATATTCTCGCTGTATAGGTTGAACAAATCCGGTGAAAAGACACATCCTTGTCTTACCACCATAAATAAATCGTTTTCACCATTTAAACTTATCACCCGATGAGAATAGCAGCTTCGAAACGCGAAAACTTTTGTGTAGTGATACTATGAATTTATAAAACATTGTAACAACTAGTACAATATATATATATATATATATATATATATATATATATATATGTGTGTGTGTGTGTGTGTATAAACAAGTATTGAATGCAAATGACAAGTACACTAGATTTCTCTTTTGTTGTGTTTTCCCTAATTTCGAATGAGTTGGTGATTTTTTTCGGATGTAAAATTAGTCTAAATTTGTAAAATTTATGTCTTCATTTTATTATATTCTAGTACTCGTCATCTACTCGGTTATAATAAAAACTAACTGAAGAATTTATCTACATCCTGGTATTTTTGTGAACGTTAAATTTCACATTGAAATATACCTATATCTTATAAGTGTCTTTATTTGCAAACATGTTTTATATAGCTTGCATATACGGGAAACATGTAATGATGATTTTTTTTTAGAATTTATACACATTTTAAAATTATTTACATCGTTCAGACTGCTGTTCTCATCTTTATTGTCATATTCATGACGATTCGGCCATTGAACGCTTCGTCCTTCTTCAGGTGACTGGAACTTTGAACCGAAACCTTTATTTCGATCACTGGGATATATTGTCCCCCTTCTATGGGTCAAATTGTACAGTGCTGCTTAGATCCAGTGAATTGACCCCAAGAATTGTGAGTTCTTTTCCTGGCGGCAGTAATGACGGAGAAAAACTTAGAGAGTTGTGTTAAAGGGAGATGACTAAGACATTCAGAAACGGCATGACACATGCACAAAAAAACCACAACTATAAACTATATTAATTTTTGTCTTAGCAATTTACATTTAAGATCATATATATTGTAATTTTGTGTTACAATGGTTTATAAAAGCATTATATCAGTATAGAAACATTTTCTTGATTCAGAACAAATTGCTTTTTTGAGGTGAAAAAAATAAAAATAAAAGATGAATTCATGGATATTCAGAAAATTAAGTCGTAATTGAAGGAAGTTACACTTACAATCATATTGTTTAACTTCCTTCAACCCCACTCCTTATTTTTTAATAACCATGAATTAATCTTATATTTCTAAAATAAATCATTTTCACTTTTTTTTTTATATCACCTGAAGAATAATAATATTGTTCTGAAACATAATAATTTGTGTGTAGTGATATAATGCTTTTATAAATCATTGTACGGACAAAATTACAATATTAAGCTCTACTCTGTATCGAGCACTCTTTATAAAAGTAAATGCATGAACAGTGGGTTTTAATCTATCTGTTCTTTTACTTCCTTATAATTAAAATAAAAACAGGTTCCACTTCTGCGATATATGCGTGACTCTTCAGAAATGAATTGAGTTCTTCCGGTGACTGGCGTGTGTATACACTGCTTATATACAAGACGTTAAAATTTCCCTTCTCTGCTTCCATGCGCCTATGGCTTAGTGGGTAGCGACTCCAACTGTCACCAAATCGGTCGAGTTTCCCAGAAGGAAGTGGATGTGTCTAGCCACACTGATGAGCTGTGATACAGTGAAATAAGCTTGTATGTGAATGACTAATTGTTATGTCGTGAGTAAGAATAAATAACTCAACAACAGGAATAGGTTAATTGTTGTATTCCGTGAAAATAGTATTTACAAAGGGTATTAGTATCCAATAGAAGAATAAGGGTTAATCGTCTCAACCGTCATAAGACGTAGTATGAGCAATGGGTACTTCCGGGTCGTCACCGGAAGTCTACGACTGACTTGTCGATCGGCTGCTCGGCACCCTCTCTTACGTAGATGCCACCATTACTTTACATAGTAATGGAATAGTCCATTATAGCCGAATAGGCGCGGGCGTCCCAACACTAATATATATATATATAAATATATATATATGTGTGTGTGTGTGTGTGTGTGTGTGTGTGTGTGTGAGAGAGAGAGAGAGAGAGAGAGAGAGAGAGAGAGAGATAGAACTATATATAATTGATTTGTTAAATTTGAGAGCCAGGTAAATTAACTATGTTATCTAAGCATTCTATATAAATGGCCGTGTGTCATTGTAGCAAATACCTAGTAAATATCTCTCTATTTGCATACCTGAGAGACTGACGAGGGAAGTTACACATCATGGAGATAAAAAAAAGAAATGGAGAAAGATTGAATATGCAAAATGGAATAGAAAGGGAAAGACCCGATGCCAATTGGTTCCTCTTTGGAAAATCAGTTATGATTAGATTCGATGCACGGTCAAGTGCCGTCGGGTCAACTGTATCTATCTGCCACCATCGCTAGTAACCATTCTTTCAACATCAGTTTCACACCGACATATCCCCCCTTTTTTTTCTCCCCCGGTATCTATTAAATCCAGTATTTAGTCATATCTCCCAAGTTGATACCTTTTCATTGATTGGTAGCTTTAAGAACAAACGTGTATGAAATAGAAAATTTATAAGATGCTTATTCGTCGCAATACTCTCAGATTTTTAAGATTCTTTTTTAACCCTCTAGGGCCATTCGTATCATATTAGTGGGGGATCTGTTTATTACTTCATAACAATATAGAACTGATCCCCCACTTTATGACAAGTAGAAGCCTTAATCATATTATATTATTAAGTAGTAATTAGTGGGGGATCTGTTTATTACTTCATAACAATATAGAACTGATCACCCACTTTATGACAAGTAGAAGCCTTAATCATATTATATTATTAAGTAGTAATTAGTGGGGTATCTGTTTATTACTTCATAACAATATAGAACTGATCCCCCACTTCATGACAAGTAGAAGCCTTAATCATATTATATTATTAAGTAGTAATTAGTGGGGGGATCTGTTTATTACTTCATAACAATATAGAACTGATCCCCCACTACATGACAAAATCATATTAATCATATTATATTATTAACTCTCTAGGGCCATTCGTATCATATTTGATACAGTATGAAAACAAGCCTTGAAAGAAATATTTTCTTGAACAATTTTTTAAGAGAAATATTTTATAAATTTCAAATGAAAGCAGTACTGACTGCACAGTCAATGAATACCAAATGTTTCCTTATAGGGAAATACCAAATGTTTCCTTATAGGGAAATACCGTATCAAATATGATACGAATGGCCCTAGAGGGTTAAGTAGTAATTAGTGGGGGATCTGTTTATTACTTCATAACAATATAGAACTGATCCCCCACTTTATGACAAGTAGAAGCCTTAATCATATTATATTATTAACCCTCTAGGGCCATTCGTATCATATTTGATACAGTATGAAAACAAGCCTTGAAAGAAATATTTTCTTGAACAATTTTTTAAGAGAAATATTTTATAAATTTCAAATGAAAGCAGTACTGACTGCACAGTCAATGAATACCAAATGTTTCCTTATAGGGAAATACCAAATGTTTCCTTATAGGGAAATACCGTATCAAATATGATACGAATGGCCCTAGAGGGTTAAGTAGTAATTAGTGGGGGATCTGTTTATTACTTCATAACAATATAGAACTGATCCCCCACTTTATGACAAGTAGAAGCCTTAATCATATTATATTATCAACCCTCTAGGGCCATTCGTATCATATTTGATACAGTATGAAAACAAGCCTTGAAAGAAATATTTTCCTGAAAATTTTTAAGAGAAATATTTTATAAATTTCAAATGAAAGCAGTACTGACTGCTCAGTCAATGAATACCAAATTTTTTTTTTTTTTTAATCATCTCACCCCAAGCAAGGCATTCCACTGCCACTATTGCGCATGGGGCTACATAGGGGAAGGTAAAGAGAAGGAGTGGTTAGACATAGGGAATGTCAGGAGAAAGGTGACAGATGAGTAAGGATAGCGAGGATGAGGGTCGGGCAGATGGGAAGAGTGCTTGATAGAATGGGAGTAGGTTAGTGTGTTAGGAGGTGTGTATTGACCTTACATTTAAACTCCTGGAGATTGTAGCCGTCGGGGAAGCAATCGTTTGGAAGAGAATTCCACAGTCGGGAAGTGCGAGGAAAGAAACTGTTGGAGTAGAAGTTACGGCTGCATTTTATCGGTTTCACTGTAAAAGGGTGGGATCTAGTTGCTAATCTAGTATCTCGTGCAAATTCGTATTTAGGGGGCACCAGTGATCTAAGTTCATCGGAGCAGAAGCCGTGAAAGTATTTATAGAAGAGACACAGGGAAGCCACGTCTCGCCGGTGGGAGAGAGACTGCAGGCGGTCTGCCAAGTCGGTATCTATCACATTACAGACCCTCCTCTGAACCTTATCGAGAAGCCCGAGGAGAACAGCAGGGGCACCCGACCAGATATGGCAGCAGTATTCAATGCACGGGCGGATGGTAGATTTGTAAATGTGCAGGATAGATTTAGACGGAAAAAATTTCCGGGCCCTACACAGAGAACCGACTTTCATAGCAGCGGATTTAGCAATGGATTCGATATAGTCATTCCATTTGAGGTCCGCTGAAAGTGTGAGACCAAGGAGGCGTAGTGTTTTACTCTGTGGGAGGCAAGCCTGGTCCATGCTAATGGGAGGTAGGTGAGATTGTCGATGATGGTTAATTGACAGTAGCTTCGTTTTAGAAGCATTAAAATTTACTAGCCATTTCTTACCCCAGTCCAATATGGATTGGAGGTCTTTTTCAATCTCGGCTGCGAGTTTAGCTTTGACGCCTACACCAGATTTTTGTTGGAGGCGAGAGTAAACTGTGGTGTCATCGGCGTATGTTTCCTTATAGGGAAATACCAAATGTTTCCTTATAAGGAAATACTGTATCAAATATGATACGAATGGCCCTAGAGGGTTAATAGATAGATAGATAGATAGATAGATAGATAGATAGATAGATAGATAGATAGATAGACTGAGATTAATTTTCGAATTATTTTTACTATTTCTATTTTTTTTTTTTCAATCTTAGAGCAATTCAGCTACAGTTCCATACGAAATTAAGGCCAGTTATAATCTTTGTCAAAAGGATATAATTTACCAAATAGATGTTGAATTTTTTTACCAGCCCTCCATTAAAACTTGAAACACTTAAGAGTTTTCAAGTTTAAATTAGTTTAAGAAAACATAATGTTTACATATTTTTTTTTTAATCATCTCACCCCAAGCAAGGCATTCCACTGCCACTATTGCGCATGGGGCTACATAGGGGAAGGTAAAGAGAAGGAGTGGTTAGACATAGGGAATGTCAGGAGAAAGGTGACAGATGAGTAAGGATAGCGAGGATGAGGGTCGGGCAGATGGGAAGAGTGCTTGATAGAATGGGAGTAGGTTAGTGTGTTAGGAGGTGTGTATTGACCTTACATTTAAACTCCTGGAGATTGTAGCCGTCGGGGAAGCAATCGTTTGGAAGAGAATTCCACAGTCGGGAAGTGCGAGGAAAGAAACTGTTGGAGTAGAAGTTACGGCTGCATTTTATCGGTTTCACTGTAAAAGGGTGGGATCTAGTTGCTAATCTAGTATCTCGTGCAAATTCGTATTTAGGGGGCACCAGTGATCTAAGTTCATCGGAGCAGAAGCCGTGAAAGTATTTATAGAAGAGACACAGGGAAGCCACGTCTCGCCGGTGGGAGAGAGACTGCAGGCGGTCTGCCAAGTCGGTATCTATCACATTACAGACCCTCCTCTGAACCTTATCGAGAAGCCCGAGGAGAACAGCAGGGGCACCCGACCAGATATGGCAGCAGTATTCAATGCACGGGCGGATGGTAGATTTGTAAATGTGCAGGATAGATTTAGACGGAAAAAATTTCCGGGCCCTACACAGAGAACCGACTTTCATAGCAGCGGATTTAGCAATGGATTCGATATAGTCATTCCATTTGAGGTCCGCTGAAAGTGTGAGACCAAGGAGGCGTAGTGTTTTACTCTGTGGGAGGCAAGCCTGGTCCATGCTAATGGGAGGTAGGTGAGATTGTCGATGATGGTTAATTGACAGTAGCTTCGTTTTAGAAGCATTAAAATTTACTAGCCATTTCTTACCCCAGTCCAATATGGATTGGAGGTCTTTTTCAATCTCGGCTGCGAGTTTAGCTTTGACGCCTACACCAGATTTTTGTTGGAGGCGAGAGTAAACTGTGGTGTCATCGGCGTATGTTTCCTTATAGGGAAATACCAAATGTTTCCTTATAAGGAAATACTGTATCAAATATGATACGAATGGCCCTAGAGGGTTAATAGATAGATAGATAGATAGATAGATAGATAGATAGATAGATAGATAGACTGAGATTAATTTTCGAATTATTTTTACTATTTCTATTTTTTTTTTTTCAATCTTAGAGCAATTCAGCTACAGTTCCATACGAAATTAAGGCCAGTTATAATCTTTGTCAAAAGGATATAATTTACCAAATAGATGTTGAATTTTTTTACCAGCCCTCCATTAAAACTTGAAACACTTAAGAGTTTTCAAGTTTAAATTAGTTTAAGAAAACATAATGTTTACATATTTTTTTTTTAATCATCTCACCCCAAGCAAGGCATTCCACTGCCACTATTGCGCATGGGGCTACATAGGGGAAGGTAAAGAGAAGGAGTGGTTAGACATAGGGAATGTCAGGAGAAAGGTGACAGATGAGTAAGGATAGCGAGGATGAGGGTCGGGCAGATGGGAAGAGTGCTTGATAGAATGGGAGTAGGTTAGTGTGTTAGGAGGTGTGTATTGACCTTACATTTAAACTCCTGGAGATTGTAGCCGTCGGGGAAGCAATCGTTTGGAAGAGAATTCCACAGTCGGGAAGTGCGAGGAAAGAAACTGTTGGAGTAGAAGTTACGGCTGCATTTTATCGGTTTCACTGTAAAAGGGTGGGATCTAGTTGCTAATCTAGTATCTCGTGCAAATTCGTATTTAGGGGGCACCAGTGATCTAAGTTCATCGGAGCAGAAGCCGTGAAAGTATTTATAGAAGAGACACAGGGAAGCCACGTCTCGCCGGTGGGAGAGAGACTGCAGGCGGTCTGCCAAGTCGGTATCTATCACATTACAGACCCTCCTCTGAACCTTATCGAGAAGCCCGAGGAGAACAGCAGGGGCACCCGACCAGATATGGCAGCAGTATTCAATGCACGGGCGGATGGTAGATTTGTAAATGTGCAGGATAGATTTAGACGGAAAAAATTTCCGGGCCCTACACAGAGAACCGACTTTCATAGCAGCGGATTTAGCAATGGATTCGATATAGTCATTCCATTTGAGGTCCGCTGAAAGTGTGAGACCAAGGAGGCGTAGTGTTTTACTCTGTGGGAGGCAAGCCTGGTCCATGCTAATGGGAGGTAGGTGAGATTGTCGATGATGGTTAATTGACAGTAGCTTCGTTTTAGAAGCATTAAAATTTACTAGCCATTTCTTACCCCAGTCCAATATGGATTGGAGGTCTTTTTCAATCTCGGCTGCGAGTTTAGCTTTGACGCCTACACCAGATTTTTGTTGGAGGCGAGAGTAAACTGTGGTGTCATCGGCGTATGTTTCCTTATAGGGAAATACCAAATGTTTCCTTATAAGGAAATACTGTATCAAATATGATACGAATGGCCCTAGAGGGTTAATAGATAGATAGATAGATAGATAGATAGATAGATAGATAGATAGATGGATAGATAGATAGATAGATAGACTGAGATTAATTTTCGAATTATTTTTACTATTTCTATTTTTTTTTTTTCAATCTTAGAGCAATTCAGCTACAGTTCCATACGAAATTAAGGCCAGTTATAATCTTTGTCAAAAGGATATAATTTACCAAATAGATGTTGAATTTTTTTACCAGCCCTCCATTAAAACTTGAAACACTTAAGAGTTTTCAAGTTTAAATTAGTTTAAGAAAACATAATGTTTACATATTTTTTTTTTAATCATTTCACCCCGAGCAAGGCGCAAACGCCACTGATGTGCAGGGGGTTACATAAATGTAAAAAGATTAATTAGAAAAGAGTGAGGAGTACAAACTAGTTAGAAAGGAACAATAGAAAGCAGGTGCGATGACAGATACATAGGTGGAGAGAAAGGGAATGTTATACAGGGGTGGGGAGAGAGCTAGAGTCCAGTGGTTAGTAGATGAGTATTGATTTTGCATTTAAATTTCTGGAGCTTGTAGCCGTCAGGAAAGCAAGAATACGGGAGCGAGTTCCACAGGCGGGAAGTGCGAGAGAAGAAGCTGCAGGAGTAGAATTGTCGTCTGCATTTGGCTAACCTGACTGTGAATGGGTGGGACCCAGTTGCCTGTCTGGTTGCACGAGTAAACACCTGTTGAGGAGGCATCAGTGACTTAAGCTCGTCCGAGCAGAAGCCATGAAAGTTGGGGGAAGTGGCTGCAGTCGAGTCGCCAGATCAGTACCTATCACATTACAGACTCTCCTTTGGAGCTTGTCAAGAACACTGAGGAGAACGGCAGGGGCACCTGACCATAAATGCCAGCAGTACTCCATGCACGGACGGATGGTTGACTTGTATATATGCAGGATGGATTCAGGTGGAAAAAACGTCCTGGATCGACATAGTGACCCAACCTTCTTAGCAGTAGATTTTGCTATGGATTCAATATAGTGGTTCCATTTGAGGTCTGAGGGCAGAGTAAGTCCGAGGAGGCGTAGTGTATTGCTCTCAGGGAAAATCACTTGGTCCATGCTTATGGGAGGCAGGATATGTTACGATAATAATTTTGATACCTTAAAATGGAGTAATAATTAATCATTTATACCGAAGACGATTATTATCTTTTGCTGCTCTGGTCACATTCCCATATGCGCATCTGAAGATCGAGGGGACAATGATTTGTTTGACTGCTTCAAAAAGAAATTACTTTGCTGATTACTGGTGTGGGAGCTTAAGCTTTACTTACGCAGAAGCGGTTAATCCATTGGATTCCGTAGACACAATATGCGAGATCATTTATATGGCTCTGCTACGATCGTCAATGAAAACCTATTTCATAACACTTATTATTAGTGGTAGATAGTAGTAGTCGGGAGTTATAATGGATATAATAGCTCTCTTACACTAGTCAACATGACTTTTGGCGCCAAAAAACAAAATACGTTTTTTGGCTAATTTGAGAGTGCTGATTCCAAAAAGTATACTGAGTAGAGTAGTAAGAAACGGGACAATTTCGCTAGAAACAAAGAAGAGAGTACTGGATTGCTATGTGATGTCAGTTCTTCAATATGACAGTGAATGCTGGACAATATCATCAAAGATGAAGAAAAAACTTGGAGTAACTGAAATGTGATTCTACAGAAGGATGCTGCAAATATCATGGATCGAGCATGTGAACAATGACGAGGTTTTCAAAATGATGGCAGCGAAAAGGAAATTAATACTGAGCATCAAGAAGAGACAGCTGAAGTTCCTGGGACATGCAATGAGGAAGGAGGGCTTGGAGAACTTGATACTAACAGGCCAGATAGAGGGAAAAAGAGACAGGGGAAAGCAACGGATAACATATTTGAAGGACCTCATCAGGTGGATGATGGAACGAAGATTGCATGGTGTAAAAGGAGAAGGCGTGCTAAGAGCCACCAGGGATAGGGAGATCTAGAAAGCCATGATCGCCCACGTCCTGAAAGGACAGGGCACATAAAATATTCCAAAAATGAATGTAGACTCCTCCACTTGCGATGAGTAGAATATCTACTCATAAGAACGACTGCTGTGGGTTGCAAGGCACAGTATTTGAACTGTATACATTGCCACACTGAATTATAGTACTCTCAATGTCTTATATAACATTGGTCAAAAACGATGTTTTGGAGAAATGGTGTTGAGATACTAAACATCTTTTTTAGCTAATTTGATGGTACTAATTCCCTAAATGACTTTTGATTTTCATGTTTAACTACCGTTATAGCTACACATTTGGAACAAAATGATCAGTTTACGATATTGTCTAATCGCAATATTTATTTAATAAAGTTAGTAGAAACCCATCAATTTTCAAGTAAGTCGAGCAATTTTCAGCCACCTGAAATAATTATTTTTATAAGAAATAAAAAGTGTTGTTGAGTTTAAAATTTTAAAATAGATATACAGAATTTTTCTAATTTATCGCCAAAATTCAAATTAACTTGTATACTTTATAATTAATACGCTAATGTGAGCATTAAGATCCATTTTTTGCATGACCATCTAGATAAATTTCCGAATAATTGCAGCGATGTCAGTGATGGACAAGGAGAACGATCCCATCAGGATATCAAAACAATGGAAGAGTGCTACTAGGGGCTGTAGGACAAAGAAACGATGGTTGACTACTGTTGGTGGATGAAAAAGGACTTAAATAACATTGAACGTTAAATAAAATCAAGAAAGAAAATATTTACCATAGTTCTTATGTTCCCAAAAATTTATTTCTGCTATTAGTGAATTAAATGATCTAAAGAAATTATTTGTTTGTCTTGGAATATTCAATCGTGTTATTATTAAAGACTTAGCAGCTGATTGTTATCGAAAAACACTATTTTTCAATAAGCAGGCAAATATCTATTGATCTAAATACGAATTGAGAAGCTTCTACGATTGTAATTTGTTAAATACATGTACAGAAAACAAATGAAATGAGGCCTTTTCCCCAAAAAGTTTAAGTTCAGCAATTTTCCCTTTCGAACTTTTTGGCCAATGGAGCTCCGTAAACCAAACGTCTAAGATCGAAGATAGTTGCTAAATTACGTCACAGAAATCAAATCACACGTGTCAAATGCTACTAAAATATTATTTTATAAAAAAAATGTGAATATATATGTGTGTGTGTGTGTGTGTGTGTGTGTGTGTGTGTGTGTGTGTGTGTGCAGGTGTATATACGTGCGTGTTTGTGTGTGTCTGTTTATGTGTGTGTGTGTGTGAGCCTGTGTGTATTGGATAAACGTAGTATATATATATATATATATATATATATATATATATATATATATATATATACTACGTTTACCCACTACACACACATACACACACACACGCGCGCGCATATATATATATATATAGATAGATAGATAGATAGATAGATAGATAGATAGATAGATAGATAGAAGGGGATGGCAACCCGTGAAGACGAAGAGGATAATCCAAAAGATTTATTTCTAATTAATATAAATTATTAATCAGATCAAAATAGGAATCTCAATGGATATCATCCAGTACAAATATATTGAGAGAAAAATTATGAGTTGAATTTTCCTTTCAATATATATGAGTGCATGTGTGTGAGTGTGCGTGCGTATGTGTGTGTGTCTATATTTCATAATTTGAGCACTACTGAAATTCGTCATTTTTTTTTTCTTCGAACTTATCCATTTTTTTTAACTTGAATAGGTTTTCTTCATTTTTTCCCGACCTTGATTAACTAAGAAAAAAGGATTAGCACTGAAGAGATGAGTCTCTTTTGTTTCTCATCTCTGACCCTCTCTAGCATCTTAGTCGCCCGGACCAGCACTCAACCCAATCTTCCCAATCCGGTCCTGTACCGTCCTACATCGCTCTACCGCAACTGCCTTTTCGATTGGATGAGCTTTAAGAGCTTAATTCAAACAAGGAAACGTATTTCCATGTGCGACTGATTCCGCTGGGAGATGGGTGCTTATTATCGGCCTGGACAGAGGCCAAGATCCTATCTATCACCTTGGGTGCCGTATTATCACAAAAGGGCCGGTGGGGTGATTTGGTAATTTTCGTTGGGAACACGCCTCACCTCCCAATTTTTGTTTTACTTTCATCTAGAGAGCTGTGGTAGTGATAGCCCAATGGTTAATTCAGAGAATTTAGAAGCCACAAGATGTTCCGTTCAATTCATTCCATCCGTTGAATATTCCAAGAATATGCCATTTATGAAAATTCTTAGACGCGTAAAACGTGTATGAAAATTTCCGAGAGTTTATATTTTTGTTCTTTTTTGGCTGACGTACATTATACTCCGGTTTCGTATCAAGGAAAATTTTATTTCTTTCCGACTAGCTGTTACTTTTAGGCTTGTCAAAGAAACCTTAATATTAATATTGCTGTTTCAACAACTGGAACTCATTTCCAAACCGAAAGAACAAATGATCCACATAAGTAGCCTTACTTGTTTTTGTATGACTTTCTCAACGTCTTCATTTTTAAGACTGACACCATCAAAGACTATTAAAATCCTTCCGATAATTTGTCTTACGGATATTATATTTATATTATAATTATTTTACAATAATATAATGTTCTATTGTAAACAAGTGAGCCCGTGCCGTCAAATATGGCAGCAATATATATATATATATATATATATATATATATATATATTAGAGACACAGAGCCATGTAGGCAATATCAGACAAATTTTAGGCAACAGTACAATAATACTCACTCATACAGTCAAATGAACCTTCAGATATTGGAGGCCATCTACATTAAATCAAAACAACCCACACTTAATAAAATCACGTTTAAATCTGGTCATAACACATTACATTGCATTTAAATATATGGTTCTGTTAACATTTCGAGCTCTCACGCGGTGTGACGTCATAGAACCATTTTACAAATTTACGAAATGCGTTTGCTATTTTTGGTAACTGTTATCGTTGCTTAGCAAAGTTTTATGTCAACACAAGATAAAATCGTCGCTGATGGTGGATGTTTTTCTGTTAACGTCCCTGTAACCTCTCTGAAGATGGCTCATGTGAGCCGAAAGCATAAAACCAACACAATAAAAAAAATATCCAAATGTTGGAGAATTTTTGTCTTTATTTTCACCTGAAATTAAAGCCAAAATACTATGTTTAGAACGGCTCATGATTAAACATAATAGACATTCATTGTCTCTTATATTTAACTGTATATGTTTAGAAAAAAAGAAATGTATATACATTGACGCACCTACTATTGAGCATCTATCTACTATTATTTTGCATTGACAAAAGAAAAAAATAATCCAATCCTCTGAGCGTGACTGGACGAAATAAATTATATATATTATTTAAACTCACAAAACTGACACTTTCTTTCCCCGTGCCAATACAATCACAGTACAACACTTTAATGCCTTAATATTCATTATTCACCACGTCATAATAACCACCCATTCCATTACATTCACGTAATATGGTGGAATGTTTTAAAATTTACTATAAATAATATATTTATGACTCTAACTGAACCATATTTCACTAACTGATGATGGTACGACGAGCACCGAAACGTGACAGCTTTTGAGATTCAGTATGCTATTATTAAAATAATAATTATATTTCTATAAATGTTCTACATCTGTATTGAAACTGACATTTTTATTAAACTATAGAATATATCTCTTATTTTAAACCACTTTATATATACCATTCAGTAAAAATGAATTTGAGCACTCTAGCTACTGGGCGCGTATTATAATATGAGCTGGAAGGGGTGGTCCAGGGGTAGAGTCGCCGACTGACGCCAAATCGGTCCGGTTTCGCGCCTGGGTTGTGTAGCAATCGGAGTCTAACCGTACTGACGAGCTGCGAAACAGATCTGTCTGCTGATGACAATATATATATATATATATATATATATATATATATAAATTATATCTTAGAACATGTACAAATTTTAATTTACTACAAAATGTACACTTTTGTAGTAAATTATAATTTGTGCATATTCTAAACTATAATTTATAATAAATATTCATAGCTCTATTTTTATATTGAGTATTGTTTAAAAGGGATGTGCGTTGTGGTACAGTGGATATCGGCTCGGAACGAGAAACCGGCGAACCGAGTTCGAATTCCAGCTGAATCCATTGTATTCACTTACGCGCAAATACCCTTGGGAAAGGTATTAATCCGTCTCTTCCTTCCAGTTATGGGTTAAATAACAGGACAGATTGGTGCGCAACCAGTCTACCGCAGAAAGCAATGGCAACCTACTGCGGGATAATGTTCTGCCCAGTCAGTCATGTCTCTTTTGAGACATGATCGCCCAAGCGTGTATCACGTATGGCACCTAAACTGACTACATGATCGCCCAAGCGTGTATCACGTATGGCACCTAAACTGACTGACTGTTTTGAACGTTGTTAAAACTTTCTTCGTTCTTTATTCACTTGCATATATATATATATATATATATATATATATATATATATATATATAGTGTATCGAGGCAGCAGATAATTTTCTAAACAAATACTGTTAAATATAAGAGACAATGAAAGTTTGTTATTAATAAAAAATATCCGAATGTTGAATAAACTTTGTCTTTATTTTCAACTGAAATTCGTATTTGATACGAATGGCCCTAGAGGGTTAAGTAGTAATTAGTGGGGGATCTGTTTATTACTTCATAACAATATATAACTGATCCCCCACTTTATGCCCAGTAGAAGCCTTAATCATATTATATTATTAAGTAGTAATTAGTGGGGGATCTGTTTATTACTTCATAACAATATAGAACTGATCCCCCACTTTATGACAAGTAGAAGCCTTAATCATATTATATTATTAAGTAGTAATTAGTGGGGGATCTGTTTATTACTTCATAACAATATAGAACTGATCCCCCACTTTATGACAAGTAGAAGCCTTAATCATATTATATTATTAAGTAGTAATTAGTGGGGGATCTGTTTATTACTTCATAACAATATAGAACTGATCCCCCACTTTATGCCCAGTAGAAGCCTTAACCCTCTAGGGCCATTCGTATCATATTTGATACAGTATGAAAACAAGCCTTGAAAGAAATATTTTCCTGAAAAATTTTTTAAGAGAAATATTTTAATAAATTTCAAATGAAAGCAGTACTGACTGCTCAGTCAATGAATACCAAATGTTTCCTTATAGGGAAATATCAAATGTTTCCTTATAGGGAAATACTGTATCAAATATGATACGAATGGCCCTAGAGGGTTTTAAACATAATAGACATTTATTGTCTCTTATCTTTAACAGTATATATTTAGAAAACTATCTACTGCCTCGATACACTATATATATATATATATATATATATATATATATATATATATATACACGTTTTTTTGTTTGTTTAGATTTCTACTTGTTTCTCTGATGTACATGGAGGAAAAATCATGGTAACTTATTCCGTATAAACCTGCTTGTTCATCATTATGATTTCGGTTTTTTTAGGTCTGATAATGTCCATAATAGTTTCTGAGTTGTTCATATGTGTGTGTGTTTTTATATGAGATAAATTGTTTCGGATATTAGATTCAATGGAGTTGGTTGGTTGTATGATGTATCTGTTATTGTTTAGATTTTTATTGTTAATAGTGTTGTTTTTGTTGTGGTTGTATATATGTGCCTTTCTTTTTGCATTGTGAAGAAAATGATACGGGTATTGTAGGCTTCTGAATGTGCCTTCTATGTATTTTTCTTCTTTTGTCAAATACTGGGGGCTGCAGATTCTTAGTGGTCTTAAAAAACAAAAAAACAATTAAAAAATCGTATATATGAACACAAAAGTGACATCACTAATAATAATCTAACAAATGCATCAGTGATTCACAGAAATAAATTCAGCCGTGTATATATATATATATATATATATACACACATAGATATAGATATATATATATATATATTTAGAAAATTGCACGTTCAAAAATATTCCCTGCCACGTGAGCGTTCAAAAAAAAACGTTACGTGGTAAAATCAATTATTGAAAATCGCCTGAAGACACACTCATTATAGAAACCTAGGTCGTGTAATAACTCGTTTATAAATGGAATATATATATATATATATATATATATATATATATATATATATATATATAAAGACAGAAAATCTAAACAAGAGCCAACAACCTATTTCCCTGACGAGCCGTAGGGCGAAAAAGTGGTAGGTTGTTGGCTCTTGTTTAGATTTTCTGTCTTTATATATATATATATATATATATATATATATATATATATATATATATATATATCTTTGTTTGCTCTAGTTTCGTATTGAGCGCTTCAGTGTTAGGGTTTTCGTCTTGTTTTTTTTTTTGTTTTTTTTTTCATTTTTACGAGTGCTTGACTTTTTGTTCATGTCCTTCGTTTGTTACTTTTTTTTTACTTCCCCTTCATTTCCCTCCGAGTTCGTTCTCGGTGAGTTGTACAAGACGATTTAAATTATAGCTTAATTAATACTACTTTTGGCAGAGTTAGTTCTGTTACTATTGGTATTGTTATTACTAAAGTTAATATTATTATTATCATATATATATATATATATATATATATATATAATAAAGAGTTTTGTCTGTATATATATATATATATATTTATATATATATAGACAAAAGTCTTTATTATAATAAAACGGATATTCTTCAAAACTCGGCGACATAATCATTGCAAAAAATAAATTAATAAGGCACTGTTAAAGAGCAAATACCCGACAAGTGCTTTCATAACTGCTAGCGAAGTCTAATAACTCGTGGTAAAGAGAATGAACTGAGCTGATTCTGTTTCGCTATTGTCTCTCTCATGAGCTATGTCGATGCTGACTCTTAATTCTCGCTCTTTCTATGAGCGTGACATGGGTGAAATATATATATATATATATATATATATATATATATATATATATATATATATATATATATGTCAGATGAAATAAATTGCAAACATTGTGTCTGCTTATTTTTAATAGAATCCGTTCATACTCACGAATAATCTTTCGCGTATTATAAATGAAAGAGCTGTAACTTTGAGAGATGATTTTATTATTCATTTCTCGATGTTCCCAAGCACTTTCAATCTTCTTCCGAGATCATCTTCAAGAGTGTGAGTTGTGGTAACAAAAAATAATTGCAAAACTGTGTTGATAAAAATTACTGTAAATTTTCTTCTTGCCTGAAATACAACGGTTGAAAAATTGCTTAGCGTTCATTAGAACGTGTCAATTATCCGAAATGAATTTTTTCATGTTGTAATATCACGTGTTAAAGCATGAAATAACTGTTTTTCTTTTATAAACATTTTAGAATATAGAGACGGATTAATACCTTTCCCAAGGGTATTTGCGCGTAAGTGAATACAATGGATTCAACTGGAATTCGAACTCAGGTACCCGGTTTCTCGTTCCGAGCCAATATCCACTGTACCACAAACGCTGTCTAAATTGACGGCAGCATATATATTGATGTACCTACTATTGAGTATCTTACATTATAAAATGAGTGTGACAGGACAGAAGTATATATATATATATATATATATATATATATACACACAAAAGCCTGCATCATCAATGTTGTGGAGTAGTTTTCACACTGAAGGTTATAATCGCACTATATCGGTTGCTAATCGACTTAACGCACCCAAAATGTTATGAACTTGGTAATCTTCCACTGTAAGCTGACTCCTTAGTAGTTGGCTAACTGCCTACTAATATCAACTGCCTAGTAGTTCTATTGAACTCTAATAGAATTCTAAAGAACTCTCTAGAACTTCTAAAAACTCTCTAGAACTTCTAAAAACTCCTATGAACCTTCCGAGAACTTCTCGAGTTAACTTCCTGTTAACTCTTATTAATATAGGATGTGCGTTGTGGTGCAGTGGATATCGACTCGAAATGACAAATCCGAGAGCCGAGTTCGAATTCCAGTTGAATTCCTTGCATTCACTTACGCACAAATACCCTTGCGAAAGTTATTAATCCGTCTCTTCCCTCCAGTTATGGGTTAAATAACAGGACCGATTGGGTTCTATAGACTTGGTAGGCAAGCAGTCTACCACAGAAAGCAATGTCAACCTACTGCGGGATAATGTTCTGCCTAGTTATTCATGTCTCTTTCGAGACATGATCGCCCAAAGCGTGTATCACGTATGGCACTTAACTGACTGAATATAGGATGGAGAGTTCATTACCTTAAGAATAGGTGTGTTTCACCATAACAATCAATTCCAAGTAAGAGATATAATGATGAAATATTTGTGTGACCGGAAGTAAAGGCTTGTTTAGAAAAAGGATATATATATATATATATATATATATATACTCTATTATGATAAAAAGCGTTTTTTGTGTGTATATATATATTAAAGAGCAAACACGTTGAAAGAACTTTCATAACTAATAGTAACGTTTAATAATTAGTAGAAAAGAGAACAGACTGAACCGACGTAGGCTAATCTCGCTTTCCATGAATTTGACAGGAGGGATTATATATATATATATAATACTTTAAAATCTAAATTTATTTATAAATGGAACTTTGTCTCTGTGTGTGTATGTGTGTGTGCGTGTGTGTCTGTGTGTGTGTGTCCGTTACCTATAGACTCCGAAACGGCTGAACCGATTTTCTTGAAAATTTACACAATTGTACTATAAGCGTCTGCGAGTGTTCTTAGCTAAGTTTTGTGTCGAGGTACTCCCGATAAATATCGAAAATAGATAATCGAAAAAATCGGGTTATAGAAGGAGTGGTCCGATTTTAATCAAATTTGCTACACTCATAGACAAAGACAAAATTTCAAGGTTGCAGTTCTTACAGTAGTGCAGTAAATTTGATATTGATACCAGGAAATCAAAATTTGATTTACATCCATTCATTTTTCTTTCAGTCTACGGTTTCGCTTTAACTGGAAGCAACTATTGCTTTTTAGTCTTTCGTGCCAACGTCCAAAGAGTCTGAGCTCCAGGACCAAGGATTAGTTTTAAAGATTTCATCACACCCGAGCAACGCCGGACTATACTGCTAGTTGGATAATAGTCATTTCTGCAGATTCTGAAAAGCCTGTTTAATCAACTCCAAATAAGAGATATAATGTAGAAATTCACTCTTTCATTTGAACGTGCTGGTGTCTGTTTACATCAGCTCTTGCACACCATCATTGTGTAAACAGCGAGAGTGTTGCTGCGATCAAACTCTAGCAATTCACTCCCCCTTCGCATCATGGACCATTTAATTTTTCATAACTCTTACATTTTAAGTTAAGTTATCCCAATAAAAAAAACTTTGATAAGCGGGAGATAAACCGGTTCTTTTTATTTATTTTTTATCCTTCTGATGTTCTCTAACATAAAAATCCCCAATACAATACTCAGATTCTGTACCACAATATATATATATATATAATTTAGTACACTTGGTATGTAATCCGGGTAAATTCCAAAAGAGACGAACTCGAGAGAACTCAATGTTAAATTCATTTATTTAACAAAGTAATATTTTATAACGGATTTCTGAATATTACTCTGGGTGATACATATTTCACCGCTTTGGTGTTCTTAGAGCGGTTCGTCAGATCCAAATGGTACAACAATGGGTAATCGAAATATCACCCCTCCCCCCCCAAAAAAACAAAGATTTCTTCACTTTAATTGATTTTCCGTAGACGCCCACATGTCCATATTAGGACAGACATTTGTAACATTTATACACAAAAAGGTTCTCGTTCATCTGAAAAATAGTCCCGCAGAATGGATATGGTAGGGTCGACGGTTGATACGTGCGAGGAAGGGAGAAAGTTAAACCTGGAAAAAGAAAAAAGTAGAAAAGAAAAAAGTAGAAAAGAAAAAAGAAAATGGGTGACCCGGCTAGAGGAAGGAGAATGAAAAACCACAGAAAGAAAAATAAAGAGGGGAAGCAGATAAGGTCGGAATTATCTGCCGCCTCGATACACACACATATATATATATATATATATATATATATATATATATACATATATATATATATATATATATATATTGTGTATCGAGGCAGCAGATAACATTCTAAACGTATACTGTTAAATATAAGAGACAATGAATGTCTATCATGTTTAATCATGAGTCGTTCAAAACAGTGAATTTTGGCTTTAATTTCAGGTAAAAATAAAGACAAAAATTCTCCAACATCTGGATATTTTTTATTAAGTTGTTTCTAAGCTTTCGGCTCACATGAGCCATCTTCAGAGAGGTTACAAGTTATCGTTGTTATCGTTGCTTAGCAAAGTTTTATGTCAACACAAGATAAAATTGTCGCGGATGGTGGATGTTACTGTATTAACGTCTTAATAACCTCTCTGAAGATGACTCATGTGATCCGAAAGCTTAGAACAATGTTAATAAAAAAATTACCAAATGTTGGAGAATTTTTGTCTTTATTGTGATATATATATATATATATATATATATATATATATATATATATATATATTGTAATTACTATTATTATTATTCCATCATCATCATTATTATTATTCCATTAGTAACCATTACTTATATATATATATATATATATATATATATATATATATATATATATATATGTTTGTAAATCCCTTGATCATGTCGAATGCAATACATGTTGTACAAAACATGTTTGACCGTGAGGTTAACTCAAGCAATATACATTTTAACAAGAAATAACTGTTTGATACAACACTACAATAAAAAAACAATGAGGAAGTCTTCCTGACTTGGATCAAAGCAAAATGAAATAGATTATTTATTAAGTTTCTCCTAATTTAGAAGTTCGCAGTGTACGACCAAAATGGATTTTTTTTAAAAAAACAGTCGCTTGATCAGTGATTTGCACTCGTTGAGGTTAGTCACTGAATTGCGCTTACTAACGGTCAATTAACATTAGCAAATCGTCCATGCATAGAAAAAATGGTCGTTAACAACAGGTGGACGCTGACGAAGATGGTCGCATACTTCAGGTTCTAATGTATGTATATATATATATATATATATATATATATATATATATATATTATGCTCTCATTACGATTGAGCTCTCTGGAGAAGAAAATTTTAAAAACAATTTCCACTTTGGCTATAATGCGTGACTCTTCAGAAATGAATTGAGTTCTCTCGGTGACTGGCATCTGTATACACTGCTTACATACAAGACGTTAAAATTTCCTTTCTCTGGACCCCATGCGCTGATGGCTTAGGGAGTAGAGACTCCGACTAACACCAAATCGGTCGAGTTTCGATCCCGCCCAGAAGCAAGTGGATATGTCTAGCTACACTGATGAGCTGTGATACGGCGAAACGGGCTTGTGTGTGGATGACTAATATATATATATATATATTATGGTTGTTTCTTTGAAACATAATTATGAGTAGACGTATTTAGGATAATTCCAATCTTTTATGAAACGATGTGAGTGTATAGTCTATGAGGCACTGAATGAAAAAAAATGCCGGAGTTTTGTTTGTTGTTCGGGTACCGCCTTTCACTCCAGGCTCAGATTCGAAAAAATAGTGGACAACTTCCAAATTATCAGTTTTTATTTTAAATAATAAAAATTGATTTTGCAAAAAATAAGAGAAATTTTTTCTCTTAAAAACCAGCGGAAATTCCATAAAAATAGAAACTATCCATTTGATACAAGATGTAAATATGTACACGCACGCGCACACTTACTCACTCACTCTCACTTTCTCTCTCTAACGCATACACACACACACACACACACACACACATTCTGTCGAATAAATTTCATGTTAGTTGGTTTCTGTGTGTGCGCATATATGAAGGCATTTGTGCATTTGATATCAGGAATAATATAGTAAAAATTATCAAAAAATTCTACAACACAGTGTTCTATCTATCTATCTATCTATCTATCTATCTATCTATCTATCTATCTATCTCAGTCTTTTTTATATCTATCTATCTATCTATCTATCTATCGATCTCAGTCTTTTTTTTTATATCTATCTATCTATCTATCTATCTATCTATCTATCTATCTAGTCTTGTCTGTTCGTATCTATCTATCTAGTCTTGTCTGTTCGTATCTATCTATCTATCTATCTATCTATCTATCTATCTATCTTTTTTTTTATTCAGTCTTTTTTTTATTATCTATCTATCTATCTATCTATCTATCTATCTATCTATCTAGCCTTGTCTGTTCGTATCTATCTATCTAGTCTTGTCTGTTCGTATCTATCTATCTATCTATCTATCTATCTCAGTCTTTTTTATATCTATCTATCTATCTATCTATCTATCTATCTATCTATCTATCTAGTCTTGTCTGTTCGTATCTATCTATCTATCTATCTAGTCTTGTCTGTTCGTATCTATCTATCTATCTATCTAGTCTTTTCGTATCTGTCTATCTAGTCTTTTCGTATCTATCTATCTATCTATCTATCTATCTATCTATCTATCTATCTATCTATCTATCTCAGTCTGTTCATTATCTATCTATCTATCTATCTATCTATCTATCTATCTATCTATCTATCTATCTATCTATCTCAGTCTATTTTATATCTATTTTACTTCTTACTAAGGCAGATTGTCTCCCATCCATCTGTTACATGAAAAACTCCCGCATTGTAGAAGCGACTTCACTGGGAGCGGCATTCAGGTATCGAAAACTCATGCCAGAATTTAATTTGTTTCTGCTGCCGGCAAACATAGATTCCTGAAAAGATAGAAGACGAAAGTAGCAAAACTAAATGAAAATCTCTTCCCTCATTCATCTTTACTAGGATACCACAGACTTTGTTGTTAAGAAATGTGGCGATAATTATCTGAGTAGGTTTTAGTCTCCTCGAAAGTTCGCCATCGTTCCAAACTTGTGAGGGAAACACCAGTCTTGCGTTCGACATCTTATCCCTTCAAGAAGAACAAAAAAAAAAACAAAAAAAAATCGTTTATCCTTAATTTCAGGCAAGAAAATTGAAAAGTTGAAGGTAAGAATCAACTGGATATATTTTATGGTTAAATTAAAGCGAATTAACATTTTTCTTAGTAGTGTGAACCGGGCGGTAGTATAGTCTATCTGCTCCAATTAAAAAAAAAAAGAAAAAAGAAAAAAGGAGTGAAAAGATTGGAAAAGAGAAAGCCGGAAACAACATCCTAAACAGGGAACAAAGGATGAGCCTCTTCACCTGTTCAATAGACGTGAGGATGAGCCCCTTCACGTCTATTGAACAGGTGAAGAGGCTCATCCCTTGTTCCCTGGTTAGGATGTGGTTTCCGGCTTTCTCTTTTCCAATTTTTTCCCCCCTTTTTCTTTTTCTTTTCAATTGGAGTAGATAGACTAAACTATCGCCCGGTTCACACTCCAACCACGTCTATTGAACAGGTGAAGAGGTTCATCCCTTATTCCCTGTTTAGAATGTGATTTCTGGCTTTCTTATTCCAATCTTTTCACTCCTTTTTTTTTTCAATTGGAGTAGATAGACTAAACTATCGCCCGGTTCACACTCCACCCACGTCTATTGAACAGGTTAAGAGACTCATCCCTTGTCCCCTGCTTAGGATGTGGTTTCTGGATTTCTCTTTTACAATCTTTTCACTCTTACTTAGCCCCCTGCACATCAATGGCGTTACCGCCTTGCTCGGG
>JBBBDQ010001083.1:1642500-1727500 GCA_037127315.1 Ascarosepion bandense | reverse complement strand
CTGCGAGTGTTCTTAGCTAGGTTTTGTGTCGAGGTATCCCCGATACATATCGAAAATCGATAATCGAAAAAATCGGGTTATAGAAAGAATGGTCCAATTTTAATCAAATTTGATACACTCATAGACAAAGACATAAGAAACGATATTCAGAAGTTTCAAGGTTGCAGTTCTTACAATAGTGCAGAAAATCGATAATATATATATAAAAGCTGTCATTACACCCGTGCAACGCCAGGGCTATACTGCTAGTTATTCGATAAATTTACTGAAGCGTATGTAGATATAAAAGTGGACAACCTGGACAACACCGAGAGGCGACAGTCTGTTTCATGGCTGAAAGCAATCTTCAGGCCATGTCAGAAAGAAAGAAAGAAAGAAAGAAAGAAAGAAAGAAAGAATAAAACATCGGACGCATCAGTTGGAAAATAGAATTTAATGAAAAATAAATAAACGAATGAAATTATAGGAATGAAGGCGAAAAAACTGGATATAAAATGCGTGTTGAAAGAAAGCAATGGTCTCCGAGAGTAAGTAAGTCAGTTGAGTGACATACGTGATACACGCTTGGGCGATCATGTCTCAACAGAGACATGACTGACTGGGCTGAAGATTATCCCGCAGTAGATTGCCATTGCTTTCTGCGGTAGACTGGTTGCCGACCAAAGCTATAGAACCCAATCTGTCCTGCTATTTGACTCATAGCTAGAGGGAGAAGAGATGTATTATATTATTAAGTATTAATTAGTGGGGGATCAGTTTATTACTTCATAACAATATAAAACGGATCCCCCACTTTATGTTCAGTAGAAGCCTTAATCATGTTTCCAACAATTTTATTCAGTCAGTTAAGTGCCATACGTGATACACGCTTGGGGGATCATGTCTCGAAAGAGACATGACTGACTGGGCAGAAAATTATCCCGCAGTAGGTTGCCATTGCTTTCTGCGGTAGACTAGTTGCCAGCCAAGGCTATAGAACCCAATCTGTCCTGTTATTTAAACCATAACTGGAAGGAAGAGACGGATTAATACCTTTCCTAAGGGTATTTGCGCGTAAGTGAATCTAATGGATTACAGCTGGAATTCGAACTCGGCTCCCCAGTTTCTCGTTCCGAGCCGATATCCACTGTACCACAACGCATCAATGTTATTAACAGAAACACATTTTGAGTGAGAGAGTCGGAGAGACAAGGAAACAAAAAGGAAACAAAAGGAGAATGGATGCAGAGAAAAGTCCTGATAAGAAGCGAACAGACGTTGATATTTAGAAAACATACGGGAACGGAACGTGTTAATAAAAGTGATTTAGCAAAAGAAAAATTAGCTTCTGTATTAATGTTTGATTATTTCTAATTATTGTAATATTAAAACATTTTTTTTACTCTAATTTATAAATTAGTTCTGTATTGAAAAAAAAAAAAGAAATCTAGCGAGGAAAACTATTCTCAAATGCATTGCCGTGTAAAAGATAAAAATTCCAAAAGAAAAATTGCTCAGGTCATTTTTTTTTTATTCAGTCTGATTAAATTCTATATCTGAAAATGTACAGCCCTTCTGCACATCTATTAAATGCTGTGCTCTGTTAATTTAGCCTGTAAATTAGTTCCCCTCCCATTCTTGATTTTACCTCTTTTTCTGACTTGTCCTTTTTGTTTGTACGTTTTTATTTTTTATTTATCTATTTCAAAATCGGATCCATTTTAAATGCTTCGTTCTTTAAGCATTACACCTAATTCGGATGCCATATTCAATTGATGTCAGTATGAGGAGGTAAAACTTCTCGTTCGTTTTCGTCTCGTTCGTTCTCGTCTCGTTCGTTCTCGTCTCAAAGTGTTGTTTGCTAAAGAAATGCGTTTGCAATTTAATGATAATAAACAAGCGGCATATTTAAGTGGATTTAAAACAAGAAAACGAAATAATGAAAAATGAAACCAAGAAAATGAAGCAAACAGGAACGAAAAAAAAAAAGAAATGAAAATGAAAGAGGGAAATAATTTGTTCGAATTCATTAAATCAATACTCACTCCTAGGAAAGATGTTTCTCCAGAATTACCCATATATATATGTATATATACTGATGAGCTGTAATACAGCGAAACAGACCTGTATATATATGGATGGGAGAAGAAGAGATGAAAAGTGATTAAAAGTTCTTGTCAAGATTAAGAAAAACTTCTGATTCATCTAATTTCTTTTCTTTGTAAATTCGACAATCAGATTCAGAATCGATCTTCCTTTTCAGAAATTTTACTTCTCTCTCTCTCTCTCTCTCTCTCGCTCTCTCTCTCTATCCCTCTCTCTCAATTTTCTGTCTGTCTGTCTGTCTGTCTATATCTATCTATCTATCTATCTATCTATCTATCTATCTAGTATTTACAACTGAGTAATAATAATGTGCCAGATATTTCCACATGATTTATATATATATATATATATATATATATATATATATATATATATATATAGTCACTCGCAGAAAGATCTGTTTCGCTGTATCACAGCTCATCAGTACGGTTAGACATCCGACTGCTTTTTACCCAGGATTGAAACCCGACCGAATTGGCGTCAGTCGGCGATTCTACCGCTGATATATGGGCGCTCGGGAGAAGGAGGCAGACTTTTTATCATTATTCACGCCCAATAGCCAGAGTGCTCTAATTCATTACTGAATGAGCGATGCGTAATATATATATATAAATATATATATATATATATATATATGGATGGGAAAAGAAGAGATGAAAACAGATTAAATGTTCTCGTCAGGAACAAGAAAACCTACTGATTCACAATTACTTGGTAAATTCGACAATCAGATTCAGGATCGATCTTCCTTTTCAGAAATTTATTTTTATTTCTCTCTCTCTCTCTCTCTCTCTCTCTCTCTCTCTCTCTCTCTCACTCTATCACTCGCCCCCTCTTTCTTTCTTTGTTTCTGTCTGCTGTCTGTATCTATCTATCTATGTATCTAGTATTTACAACTGAGTAATAATAATGTGCGAGACCACATTGTCAAGTATTTCCACATGAATATATATATAAAGCTACAAAGTGTTTTCTCATTAACTGAGCAGTTTCATGCCGACTTCGAAGTTTCGTGAGGACGCCATTATGATTTTCTCACTTATCAGGGCTAGCCCAGACGAGTGAGAATATCGTGACTTCAAAGTCGGCATGAATCTGCTCAGTTAAAGAGACAAACACTTTGTACTTAGCAACGCTCTATCTCTACCCCAATGTCGAGCACTTGACGATAAAACTCCGTTTGCCAAAATATATTTTATCAGTAAAACCATTGAAAAAACAACAACATTGGTGCTAAATATTATCCCAACTCAACACTATACACACACACACACACACACATATATATATACACACACACACACACACACACACACACATATATATATAGATATTGATTGTTTAATACTTAGTTTTTGAACCTGATAGGGTTAGACCAGCAGACATTTGTATTAAAAAGTGTTCTATACAATTATATTGTAGAACTTTTGAATATTTTTCATTTTTAAACAAGTTATTTCTCTACTTTGGTGTCTTCCGGCGATTTTTAATAACTGATTTTACTTTTTACCGTTTTTATTTTTAAGAACGCTCATTGTCTCTGATATTTAACAGTATATGTTTAGAAAATGTATATATATATATATATATATATATATACTGTAATGGTTGTTACAATGTTTTTATAGATTCATAGTATCACTACACAAAATCTTTCGCGTTTCGAAGCCAGCCCATTATGTGGTTGGCTTCATCTTCAGGTGATTTTTTAGAAATGATAATTATGTAGTTGAAAAGCCCATTTATTTGTGTTGGATTTGTTTTTTTGTTTTTTGTTTTGGGGGGGGGGGTGTTAGAGGGGTTGCTCTGTATTTTGAGTTCTGTTGACCTTTTTAAGGTCTTAGGGTTAAGTGTTTGTTTGTGGCTGAGTTTAGGATAGGTTAATCTATTTATCTTGTGAGGGTTTAGGCTGCTAGCGCCTTGCGTGTTGTTATTTGGTTTAGGGGTTGGTAGGTGTTGTTTTATTTTGGGGTTGGTTTCTTTTTAATTTAATTTATGTTATTTTGTATTGGGGTGTGTGCTTTTTTTGTTTTTTTTATTTTTTTGTTTTTTATCGTGTCGATAATTTTATTTATTTATCTACTATTCTGCTGCAACTGCATTATTTTTTGTTGGTATTGTATACGGTTTGTTTTCTTTTTCTGTTTATTTATAGGGCTGGTTGTGTGTATTTTGGGGGGATCGTGGTTGGGGTGTTTTTTTGTTTACTTAAATTTTAGCGAGAAATATTTGCGATGTTTGCATATTACTGCTAATTCATCTCTACAGTTTAATAAATCGTTGCTGTTAGGGTACTGAAGAATGTGTAGTTTTTTACTTAGACATAAAGGGTAGATGTCGTTAAGTGAGTTGCAAGTTCTAGTTTTTTCTAGGATTTTTCATTTTACTTTGGGTTTTTGTTTTGAATCCTTTAGCTTCCAAAAGTATGTGGATAGGGATGTTTGGTTTCGGTATAAGCTGTTTTTAAATGAGGTTAGGTGCAAGTACCAGAGCTGCTTAAAAGTATTCTTAGTTGATCCGATATACACTTTATTTATAGTTGTATTTTCGATGGATGTTATGTTGCATTGATAGATTATTGAGTTTGTTTTACATTTATTTTGTAGTGGGCAGTTGCTAGGGTTTCTACAATTACACATGTTTTCGTTGTTGGGTTTGGTTGGGTTTTGAGTTGCCGGTTTTATTTTGGTCTACGTATGATTTAGGATATATTTGTTATGGTTAGTTATGATTTTTCTAAGTTGTTTGTGCAGCTGTAGCTAAGTTTGAGTGTATTTATATTACTGAGGGGGTTATTTGTTGGGAAATGTTTTTTAACTAAGTTCAGGAACTTCAGGAACACCTAGTTTGGTGTTGATCATTTGGTTGAAAGGAGGTGTGTACCAAATGATTTTTCTGTTTCTACTTTTCTTGTTGGGGTTGTTGTTTGTTATGTATTGGATGTCTTGGTTTCTGTAGCCGCTTTTTTTAATGACTTGTTGTAGAGAGCTTTGAGTTTGTTGAATATTTCTTTGTTGGATGAGCTTTGGCTGATTCTATGTTCTATGGAAGAGGGTATATGTTTGATAATGCTACGGGGGTGGTTTGACTTTGGGTGAATGTATAGTGGGTATTCATTGGGTTTTATGTATGGTTTGTAATTGTTGTTGACTAAATCTAGTGTGATATCGAGGAAGTTTGCTGTCTCTCTCTCTCTCTCTCTCTCTCACACACACACACACACATACACACACACATATATGTGTGTGTTTGTGTAAGTGTGTGTGTGTTTTTGTAAGTGTTTATGTGTAAGTGTGTGTGTGTGTGTGTGTGTGTGTGTGTGTGTGTGTGTGAGTGAGACCCGAAGTTTGACTAAAATTTGTTTCCAAACAAAAGAAATGCATTGTAACCATTCTGTCATACATGTAAATTGTTTATATCGATTGGGATATTCAAAAAAAAAGTTTTTCGTAATGACATTTTTTTTTAAAATTATCGCGTCAAAATTCCTTAAGTTAATATTTCTCATCTTCACTTTCATTTTTCTCTTCTAATTTGTCGACGAATCTGTGAAGCGAACGTTGATTACCAAAATCCAGCTTTCCCGTTCCTCTTCCCGGCATCACAAATTTGGCTTTCATTTCTGCGCACATTTACATTTTCTTATTATTAGCCAAACTTGTAAGCGTAAAGCAAATGAAATTAGAAAACCGCCATCAAACAATAAAATAGAAATAAATGAAACGGAAGAAAATTATACAAAAAGGACAGAAAGGCAAGCAATTTCTCAATTTTTCTGTAGCGTCTTTATTATCTATCTATCTATCTATCTATCTATCTATCTATCTATCTATCTATCTATCTATCTATCTATCTCAGTCTGTTCATTTATCTATCTATCTATCTATCTATCTATCTATCTATCTATCTATCTATCTATCTATCTATCATCTATTATTCATATCTATCTATCTATCTATCTATCTATCTATCTATCTATCTATCTATCTATCTCAGCCTGTTCATTATCTATCTATCTATCTATCTATCTATCTATCTATCTATCTATCTCATCTAGCCTGTTCATTATCTATCTATCTATCTATCTATCTATCTATCTATCTATCTCAGCCTGTTCATTTATCTATCTATCTATCTATCTATCTATCTATCTATCTATCTATCTATCTCAGCCTGTTCATTATCTATCTATCTATCTATCTATCTATCTATCTATCTATCTCAGCCTGTTCATTATCTATCTATCTATCTATCTATCTATCTATCTATCTATCTAAAGTTTCTTTAGCTCTACCTCTCTCTGCCTCTGTCTCTCTTTCTCTCTTTCTAGCTCTCTGTCTCTCCATGTATATATATATATATATATATATATATATATGCTTCTTTATACATTAACAGTTTAAATACCTTGTTTGATTACTGTTTCAACGTTCCTACACCATGTTAAGTTTTTTCATCATATAAACACATTTTCTTTTTTTTTTTTTATCCAGTAACTTTAATTGTTTTACTCTGGACGATCCTAACAATGCACGGCAATTATAAATTTTACATTTCCTTCCTATGTTTTGTTTTCGGTTTTCATTTCTTCTTCTTCTTCTTCTTCTTCTTCTTCTTCTTCTTCTTCTTCTTCTTCTTCTTCTTTATCTTCCCTCTTCATTAACATTTTTCCTTTCCTTCTGTCCCGTATAACTTATTCTTCATTTTTCTTTCAAATATATCCGCTTGTGTTTCTTCATTTTCTCTTTCTTTTCATCTTCTTCCTTCTTCCATGTCGGTTGTTGGTTTATTGTCCTCCTCTTCATCGTTACTTTTCTCATATTTTTCATCTTCCTTTTAATAAAATGTTTCATTATATAAGCGAACGTTATTTCTAAATAGCAATAATTATACTTACATTAGATTGAATTAAATATGATGAGACGAAAACACTGGCTAAGGGCGAAAAGACCTGGGTTTGAACATACATCTGCTATCCTAACACAACTCACCAAATTTGCAAACGCTTTCTGTGTCTTTTAATACTGGAATATTCTTTCATCCTCTCGAAATAAAATATTTCATCTATTTCTTCGAAAAACCATTGTTCTTTTATGCCATTACGTCACTGTTTTCATATTTATGAAAATTTTAATTACGCTTTTCTCGACTTTCAGAAAGCACATATCTTCAATGCAAGCAAGGGAAATAATTTAAATGCAATTTTCAACACCTAAAGCCACTTCCTGTTCACGAGTTAAACCGACAGTCTTATAGGAGTAAATTATAATTTCTCTAAAACCTGGTGAAATATTAAAAAATTCTGGGTTTTTTTTTTAATTGCAAAATTAATACAGTAATTCGGTAAAGTGAAAGTTTGCAAAACTCATCAGAAGAAAAAAACAGAATTCCGAGATCTTGTCATATATATACTTGTGTGTATGTGTGTGTTTGTATATAGATCTGTGTGTGCGCGTGTATGCGCATGTATAATATATATATATATATATATATATATATATATATATATATCTGAGGAATGATTATGATTTGAAAATGGATGTGATTTGAAAATGTTATACTTGTGTGTATCTGTGTGTTTGTATAGATTTGTGTGTGTGTGCGATTGTATAATATATATATATATATATATATATATATATATATATATCTGAGGAATGATTATGATTTGAAAATGGATGTGATTTGAAAATGTTATACTTGTGTGTATCTGTGTGTTTGTATAGATTTGTGTGTGTGTGCGATTGTATAATATATATATATATATATATTATATATATATATCTGAGGAATGATTAAGATTTGAAAATGGATGTGATTTGAAAATGTTATACTTGTGTGTATCTGTGTGTTTGTATAGATTTGTGTGTGTGTGCGTTTGTATAATATATATATATATATATAACAGAGGAATGATTATGATTTGAAAATGTTGTAGCTCGAGTTGAATACCTACTGATGGGTTAGAAAACCACATTTCATAAAAGAAAAAACTGCAAAGATATGTCTAAATCAAGCCGCCTTTGCATGAAATAATTTAAAAATATTGGTGTCATTATTTTAATTTTAATTTAAATAAGCGATACGAGCTTGCAATTTACAAGGTATAATTTTGTTTATTTTTCTCTGCCGCAAGCGGACACACATATACACAAACATATGCACACTTACACACAAGCAAGCATCCCCTATATATATATATATATATATATATATATATATATATATATATTAATTCAGATACTTTAATCCAAGCGGAAAAAGCAGGAAGGTAAATTCCAAAAACTCCAAATTGCATATCGAAATGATCATCCGACATCATTGAATTAATCCTTTTTTAATTTATATATATATATATATATATATATATATATATATATATATATATATACAGTACTGTGCAAAAATATTAGGACAAGAACTATTTTATCTTTATTTGATGAGGCATCAAAATAAAGTTTAAAATCACCCCTAACACTTTTGTATTTGGACAGGGGGGATTTTCCTAAAAACCTCATTGAAATTCAAGTACAGAGTGAAAAGCCAAGTAAATTGCTAATAAATATTGATTATTTAAAACTAGGAGTAAAAGAAATGTATTAAAAAGAAGTTATATTTAATTTTTCCTATTTTCTATTAAACAAGTTATTTTGAAACTACTCATTATTCTATTATTTTTAGATATAACTGACTTTTTCATTTAGGAACAAATACAAGCTGCTTGGCAGGAGATACCATAAGAAACATTGAAGAAGCTCGTGATGTCAATGCCTGACAGAAGGAAGGTTGTGATCAAAACAAAAGTCTATTTTCTAAATATTAAATTTATTTTGTAACAAGCATTTTATTCTTGTTAAAGCATTTGGTGAGTAAATCAAATAAAATTACTTTAATTATTTTTTTTTCTGTCAATATGCCTCATAAAAGATAAAATAGTTCTTGTCCTAATACCTTTTCACAGTACTGTATATATATATATATATATATATGTGTGTGTGTGTGTGTGTATGTGTGTGTGAGTGTATATATGTATGTATGTATGTATGTATGTATGTATGTATGTATGTATGTATGTAATATCCATTTTGCAATTTGAAAATGAAAACTGTATCAAAGGCTTAACCTCACAAAAATACACAAGACAAAGAAGTTAGAGAAAATACTTCAATAATTTTCTCAAGATTAAATTTACGCTGTACAGAGCAAAGAAATTTGTGCCCCATGTGAACTCTCATGGTCTACGGTATTTGCTTCCTTAAATTAATTTCGGACACGTAATCTGGTAATCTGTTTAAACTAGCTTAGCTACTTTAAACGGATGATCTCGACCTTCCACACTCAGTTAAACTAGTTTTGAAGAGGTTCGCAAGATTAAACCATTTGATGCACATGGAAATCATTGGGAATAGTCTTTGGATTTGATTTGCTTGATGGCAAAGGAACAGAAATACGAGGTTCGAAAAAGGTTTGAAAACGAAGATTTTATCCAGAAAAATAGTAGAAAAGTCTAACAGGATATCAATAGCTTGTTATATAATCGCTACATTGTTCAAATGAATTCTAAAACTAGATTCAAAGAAATACTTTTGACCAAAAGTTTCGTTTTTTCCTTTGGCTAAATATTATTATTTAGACTTAACTACATTACCCAAACATCATATTTACTTCCGCCATCTGTCATATCAACGTACATTTTAATTAATGATATATATATATATATATATATATATATATATGTGTGTGTGTGTGTGTGAGTGTGTGTGTGTGTGTGTGTGTGTGTGTGTGTGTTTTCGACAATTAACTTGCAAAAACAATGCATCCTTTTTGGCATGTTATACCTTTTGCCTGTAGAAAGGTAAAAATTATCTAAACTTATTTATAAATGGAACTTTGTGTGTGTGTCTGTCTGTGTGTGTCCGTTACTTATAGACCCCGAAACGGCTGAACCGATTTTCTTGAAAATTTACACAGTTGTAATATAAGCGTCTACGAGTGTTTTAGCTAGGTGTTGTGTAGAGGTACCCCTGATAAATATCAAAAATCGATAATCGAAAAATTCGGGTTATAGAAGGAGTGGTCCGATTTTAATGAAATTTGATACACTCATAGACAAAGATATAAGAAACGATATTCAGAAGTTTCAAGGTTGCAGTTCTATGCTTGGATGACTTATTTGACTCCGATACTGGAAATCGATACCCCGATATCCTACCAGGTCTGATCAAAATCAGTTTTTCAGCCTTTTTATTTTAGTTTTTGCTTTAGGTTTGGCTCTAAGTAGATATAATTGTAGTTCTTAGTCTCAGCCATGATACCATTTACTCAGAGGACATATTTAGCCTTCAAAATTCAGTTTATGACGAAAAGAACTTATTTGATATCGATACCAGAAATCAAAATTTGACTTACATCCATTTATTTTTCTTTCAGTCTACGGTTTCGCTTTAACTAGAAACAACTATTCCTTTTTAGTCTTTCGTGCCAACGTCTGAAGTGTCTGAGCTTCAGGACTATGAATTAGTTTTAAAGTTTTCTTTACACCCGAGCAACGCAGGGTTATACTGCTAGTTTTTTAAACATAAGACAAACATTTAGTTACTTTATGAAAAAGACAAAAGAATTGATCATAAACAGTACTGATAACCTATCTCAAAAACAACGCTCCACGGTGGGGGGGGGGTGAAACCAGTATCTGATGATTATAGCGATTATATGAAACATAATCTACAAAAAATACCCAGATGGAGAATTAAAAACTGCTTAGAAACCCTTGATTAATTATGATAGTCAATTTTATAATAAGAGTATGCTTCACAAAACGCCTCCTTGGCCTCACACTCTCATCGGACCTCAGATGGAATGACGATATCAAATCCAATGCTAAATCCGCTGCTAAGAAGTTCGGTTCACTGTGCAGGGCCAGGAAGTTTTTCCCGTCTGAGTCCATCCTGCACCTATATAAATCTACCATCCGCCCGTGTATTGAATACTGCTGCCACGTCTGGTCGGGTGCTCTTGCTATTCACCTCGGGGTTCTTGACAAAATCCAACGGAGAATCTGTAATGTGATCGATACCGACTTGGCAGTTTGGCTGCAGTCGCTCTCTCACCGGGGTAGCGAGGCTTCCCCGTGCCTCTTCTATAAATACTTTTACAGCTTCTGCTCCGAGGAACTTAGCACACTGATGTCCCCTAGGTATGAATTTACACGAGCTACTAGATTGGCAACTAGGTCTCACCATTTTACAGTGAAACCGATAAAAATTAACCGCAATTTCTACTCTAACAGCTTCTTTTCACGCACTTCCCACCTGTGAAATTCACTTCTATATACTTGCTTCTCCGACAGCTACAATCTCCAGGAATTTAAATGTAAGGTCAATAGACATCTCCTATCACACTAACTCGCATCCATTCTCACAAGCTCTTTTGTCATCTACTCCACCCACATCCTCGGTATCCTCATCCGTCTATTACCCTCCTTCTGACATTTCCTATAACTAACCTCTTTCTCATCACTTTCTCCTATGTAACCCCATGCGCAAAAGTGGCAGTAAAATGACTTGTTTGGGGTGAGATGATTAAAGAAAAAAGAAAAAAGAAGAAACTTCGAGATTGTGGCGAATATAGCTTGAACTTCTCGGACCAATGTATGGTTTTCATTCAAATAACATCGTGTATACGATGTTATTGAAAAGCTTTCCTCTGCTAAGAACTCTTTCTGGAGAACCAAACGCTTGATTCGAAGAACTGCTGCTCCTAATTGAAGCCAATAAGGTAGCAATTAAGTGAATGTATTTCACCAGGATGATGTTCGTTGTTGTTGGTCAGTTAAGTGCTATACATGATACACGCTTGGGCGATCATGTCTCGAAAAAGACATGACTGACTAGGCAGAAGATTATCCCGCAGTAGGTTGCCATTGCTTTCTGCGGTAGACTGGTTGCCAACCAAGGCTATAGAACCCAATCTGTCCTGTTATTTAACCCATAACTGGAAGGAATAGACGGATTAATACCTTTCCCAACGGTATTTGCGCGAAAGTGAATGCAATGAATTCAACTGGAATTCGAACTCGGCTCCCCGATTTCTCGTTCCGAGTAGATATCCACTGCACCACAACGTACATCCGCTGTTGGTAATCATTCAAAAAGTGTTTTTCTTTGGGAATTTCTTTTACTCCTCCACTGTATTCCAAAGTTATTTTCTGTTAAGATTTTTTTTTCTTCATAGATTTTCATTTAGAAAGAGTTTTGTTTTTTTTCGAATCCAGAAAAAGAGAAGAATCGTTACAAAGGAAGTTAAGTTATGGAAGGACGCAACTGTTACTTTAGCTGAAAGTTTGCAGATCGTACCAGGAAATGTGAAATATATATTCTTTCAACAAATTTGAAATGCAAGACAACCGTTACGATTAATTAATAAAACAAATGAACTGTTTACATTAGTCAATATATTAGGGCCATATGTTCTTTCATATAATACTTTCGATTTTACATATTCAAACATTTAACACCAAAATATGTATAAGAATAAAATTTTCAGTTTCCAGAAATGTTTACAATTAGCCACTATCTAATAAAACTTAATAAATAGGGAATTCGTCTCATGAAGAAAGCCCAGATACTAAGTGTACCGAAAAAATATATTTCCTAAAACGAGTTCTTTTTAAATAACGGCTGAACAACACGTAATGTAACCTGTTTATCTATATGTATATATATATAAAATGCAAGATGTTTGTGAGTGTGATTGTCTGTCTGCCTGTCTGTCTGTAAGTCCTTTATACAAATCCACAATTTTTGTTTGATTCTCACCAAACTTCACACAAATATTCTTTAGGCTTCCGGTCAGGTCATGCGCTACTTATTTTTTTTTTATTTCTCCCCGATATCAGAAATCCATATTCCGATATCAAGATCAGGATTTCAGCCCTTTTATCATGGGTCTTCTTACTGTAGAATTTGCTCTAACTTGGTAAAATTATAGTTTTTAGTTTCAATCATTAATAGATCTTCTCAGACGACTTATTTTCCCCGATGTCGATGCCTCCGATATTCTATGGAATCTGATCAAAAACTGTTATTCAGCCATCAATATGGCTCATTTTCTCCAATTTTACTCCCGATGGGCACAATAAGTTTTCATGGACTTACTTAGGTTAGTTTATCCTTGAATGACTTATTTCACTCTGTTATTGGAAACCGATACACCGATATCCTATCGGGTCTGATCCAAATCAGGTTTTCAGCCCTTTTATTTTGGTTTCTGCTTCGGATTTTGCTCTAAGTAGGTATAATTGTAGTTCTTAGTCTCAGCCATGATACTATTTAATCAGAGGACTTAGTTAGCCTTCAAAATTCAGTTTACGACGAAAAGAACTTATTTGATATCGATACCAGGAAATGAAAATTTGACTTACATCCATTCATTTTTCTTTCAATCTACGGTTTCGCTTTGACTGGAAACAACTATTTCTTTTTTGTCTTTCGTGCCAAAGTCCAGAAAGTCTGAACTTCAGGATCATGGATTAGTTTTTAAAACTTTCATTACACCCGATCAACACCGGGCTATACTGCTAGTTCTTATATAAATCAAAGTTTTAAGAATATATTTTGAGGGAAAGCTTGATGACAGTGTATCGATCATACCGTTATGTTAAAATATGTACAAAATATACAAGCCTCGTGTCAACTCCAAGAATTAGACCAGATTATTCATCAGTTATCAAAAGACTTTTGATAATTTAGTCTGAGTTTAGTAAAATGAAATGTAAAATAGCTTGGATTAATTTTATTGTAACTAAAGTTACGTAAATAATATTTTTATTTTGACAAACAAACTTCGAGTGAATTTGTTAGATTTCGGTGGTATAATCTATAGTGTTGTTTGATTAGCGTAACTTATTGATGAATTAGGTTGAAACACTGGCGTTATTGGGCTGACATATAGGTGATTATCTGTTTATTTTTTTTTTAACCAAAATGTGATAATGAATCTCGACTATCGATAAACACTTTACAAACATGAAAACTACTGAACGTTTTTGTCCTGAATTTAAAGTTTTTTATTCATATTTTTACTGATATTGCAATTTTAAAATAGTGCTAAATCGTTGAACCGTTTCAATTTTGATGGTTATTTTTTAATTACTTCACAAGCTGTATTTAACTAGAATGTGATAATGAATCTCGACTGTCGATAAACACTTTTCTAGCCTGAAAACTACAGAACTTTTTTGTCCTGAATTTAAAGTTCCTTATCCATATTTTTACTGATATTTTAATTTTTAAATATTGTCAAATCGTAGTAAGATTTCGATTTTGATGGTTATTTTTTGTAATTACTTTACAAGTTCATACTATTTTTATCACCAGTTTACTTCATCCAGCATTAAACCATCAACAGAGAACAAGAAAAAAAATTATGTCAGTTTTCATTTGCAAATATTTGCTTTATATTAGAAATATCTAGTTCAGAGCTTTATGTTGCATTAGGGAAATCTAGAAGTGTTAATTGATATTTATCCCGACTGGGTATTGCAAATCGAATCAGCGAATATGAAAGCCATCCCGTTTGGTGTGGGAAGAAAAAATCTGGAATCTAATTTTGCCAAATAATATCGGGACATATTTTGTACGATTTACCTTGCTGATTACTCAGACATTAAACGATAGAAATTAAAGAAGCAAAATAAAATAAATAAATCGAATATTCTGTTGTTATTTAGCTGCATGTTCTTTACATTATAGAAGAACAAATAGACGTCATATAAACTTTGACTATTTCTTTCTTGATCATAGTAGGATTGATTATGTGTGTAAGGCCAGGAAGTTTTTTTCCGCCTGAAACAATGGGTAAATGTTCGTTTTAGGTGCCGACGGCTTTTCCCCTTTCAAATTTATCCAAAATAGCATTATTTCTGTGCAAATGTATATGCTGAACTCAAATCAACAATTAGTTATTGAAGAAACTTATCTTTTTTGCTTTGAAAGTCCATAAAAAAACAACTATATCTCGCACTTTTTCTCTCCCGTCACTCTCACGAAGTCATGTAAAATAGCTTGGAATAATTTTATTGCAACTAAAGTTACGTAAATAATATTTTTATTTTGACAAACAGACTTCGAGAGAATCTGTTAGATTTCGGTGGTATAATTTATAGTGCTGTTTGATTAACGTAACTTATTGATGAATTAGGTTGAAACACTGGCGTTATTGGGCTGACATATAGGTGATTATCTGTTTTTTGTTTTTTGTTTTTTAACCAAAATGTGATAATGAATCTCGTCTATCGATAAACACTTTTCAAGCCTGAAAACTACAGAACGTTTTTGTCCTGAATTTTGTCGAATTTTGGTTGTTTTTCTTCTTTACTGAAACTTCCGGCGATGTACTTTCTGTCATGAAAGTAACAAGCGTAGAAATGCAATAGCGCATTACTTTTTTACCGGAAGCACATCGCCGGAAATATCAGTAAATGAAAAGAAATCGACCAAAAATCGTTCCTATACGCAGTACGTCATTCTGCAGTTAATTACATGACTTCGTGAGAGTTACGGGAGAGAAAAAGTGCGAGATATAGTTTTTTTTTATGAACATTTAGATAAAAAAAGGTAAGGTTCTTCAATAGCTAACAGTTCATTTGAGTTCAGCATATACATTTGCACAGAGATAATGCTATTTTGGATAAATTTGAAGGGGAAAAGCGTCGGGACTTACAACGAAAATTTACCAAACAATCCTGCACATATATAAATCTACCATCCGCCCGTGCATTGAATACTGCTGCCATATCTGGTCGGGTGTTCCTGCTATCCACCTAGGTGTCCTTGACAAAATCCAATGAAGAATCTGTAACGTGATCGATACCGACTTGGCAGCTCGGCTGCAGTTGCTGTCTCACCGGCCTCACGTGGCTTCCCTGTGTCTCTTCTACAAATACTTCCACGGCTTCTGCTCCGATGAACTTAGCTCACTAGTGCATCCTATATATAAATTTACTCGAGCCACAAGATTAGCAACTGTCCCACCCTTTTATTTTGAAACCAATAAATTGTAAACGCAAATTCTACTCCAGTAGCTTTGTTTTTCTCGAACTTCCCGCCTGTGGAATTCCCTTCCGCATCCTTGCTTTCCTGACAGTTAAAATCTCCAAGAATTTAAATGTAAAGTCAATAGTCATCTCCTATCTCACTAACCTGCATCCTCTCTCTCATGCTCTCTTTTCAGTCCACTCCACTCACATCAGTATTCTCATCCTTTTCTTACCCACTTCCTGACACCTCCTATAACCTGTCACTCTTTCTCATAACTTTCATTCTATGTAACCCCCTGCAAAACAGTGGCAGTAAAATGCATTGCTTGGAGCGATATGATTATAAAAAAAAAAAATCTATACTATTATAATGATGATATGAACTAGGGGATCAATTCTACATTACAATCAATATATAAACCGATCCCTCATTTTATGGCCATGATCATCATTCTCTTACCCACTACCTGACACCCCCTGTAACCTGTCACTCTTTCTCATAACTTTCCTCCTATGTAAACCCCTCCAAACTGGCAGTAAAATGCTTTGCTTGGGTCGATATGATTATAAAAAAAAATTATTTAATCTCCGCGGGTAAACTGTTTTTCTACCAGTGCCTATGTCTAGGGATATCCTGTAGTTCATAATTTTCTTTTGTACTGTCTAATCATTGCTAGCCCGTTTCCAGTGAGTGCCAGTACATTCTTCCCGACACAGGGATGGAACTCACAACCACTCTTTCACCAAACTCACAAAGCTTTTATCTACTAAGCTATTATTTCTACTTACATATATAACTAGGTCAGCTTTCCAGCCAACCCTCATTTATATACAAATCCTGCGCAACGACAGTAGGTTTCACTTTTTTTCTTTTTTTTTTTAATCATTTCACCCCGAGCAAGGCGGAAACGCCACTGATGTGCAGGGGGTTACATAAATGTAAAAGGATTAATTAGAAAAGAGTGAGGAGTACAAACTAGTTAGAAAGGAACAATAGAAAGCAGGTGCGATGACAGATACATAGGTGGAGAGAAAGGGAAGGATATACGGGGTGGGGAGAGAGCTACAATCCAGTGGTTAGTAGATGAGTATTGACTTTGTATTTAAATTTCTGGAGGTTGTAGCCGTCAGGAAAGCAAGAATACGGGAGCGAGTTCCACAGGCGGGAAGTGCGAGAGAAGAAGCTGCAGGAGTAGAATTGTCGTCTGCATCTGGCTAACCTGACTGTGAATGGGTGGGACCCAGTTGCCAGTCTGGTTGCACGAGTAAACACCTGTTGAGGAGGCATCAGTGACTTAAGCTCGTCCGAGCAGAAGCCATGAAAGTATTTATAGAACAGACAAAGGGAGGGCACATTTCGACGATGGGGAAGTGGCTGCAGTCGAGTCGCCAGATCAGTACCTATCACATTACAGACTCTCCTTTGGAGCTTGTCAAGAACACTGAAGAGAACGGCAGGGGCACCTGACCATAAATGGCAGCAGTACTCCATGCATGGACGGATGGTTGACTTGTATATATGCAGGATGGATTCAGATATTTACATACACTCTGTCCCAAATATTGAGCACTTGTTGCATACCTTAAAACTATATATATATATATATATATATATATGGGCACCTCGGCGTGGTGTAATGGTTAGCAAGCTGGTCTCGCTAGAGACTAATTAGAGTAGATAGACTAAACTATCGCCCGGTTCACACTCCACCCACGTCTATTGAACAGGTGAAGAGGCTCATCCCTTGTTCCCTGTTTAGGATGTGGTTTCCGGCTTTCTCTTTTCCATTCTTTTTACCCTTACGTAGCCCCCTGCGCATCAGTGGCGTTATCGCCTTGCTTGGGATGATATGATTAAAAAAGAACTGAGTAGTGAGTTCGATCCTCAGTGGTAACCCCTTGCTTTCAGCCGTGTGTCACGTCTAAACTACGCTTAGAAAATTACCTTCCTCCAGGTTTGGGGGTTGGGCGAAGGGCTAACAACCCTGCCCCATAAAAAAAAAACTCTTTGTTACAGAAACAGCAAAAATACTACCCTACACACCATCAGGTGTAACAGAAAAAGTTTATAAATATATTTATATATATAAAAGAATTTATCAATCTAACTGAGCAGGTTTTTTTATGGTCACACGTTATACACACACACACACACACACACATATATATATATATATATATATATATATATATATATATATTCCCTTCTATTACTCTCAGGAGAGTTAGCCTATGAGGAAACAGCTAATAATCCTCTCAAATATTTAGCCGTCACTTTTGACGGCAGGGGTACACTCGTATATTATATAACAGTCTAAACGTCTTCTAGTAACTTTTTTCTCGTATTATAGATTGCTTTTCTTCATTGCTTTCATATGAAATTGAACTGATCTATCTAAACTTATTTATAATAAAACTTTGTCTGTGTGTCCGAAACGGCTGAACTGATTAAAACGTCTATAAGCGTCTGCGAGTGTTCTTAGCTAGGTTTTGTGTCGAGATACCCCCGATAAATATCGAAAATCGATGATCGAAAAAATCGGGTTATAGAAGGAGTGGTCCGATTTTAACCAAATTTGATACACTCAGACAAAGACATAAGAAACGATATTCAGAAGTTTCAAGGTTGCAGTTCTTACAATAGTGCAGAAAATTTTATATCGATACCAGGAAATGAAAATTTGACTTACATCCATTCATTTTTCTTTCAGTCTACAGTTTTGCTTTAACTGGAAACAACTATTGCTTTTTAGTCTTTCGTGCCAACGTCCAAAGAGTCTAAGCTCCAGGACCATGGATTAGTTTTAAAGCTTTCATTTCACCCGAGCAACGCCGTGCTATACTGCTAGTTTTATATATAAAATTATACAAACAGAGAAATCTATGCATGGTTTATAGCGCAACTAAAAAAATTTAACCGATTCATTTTGTCGACTGACCTCATTGTTTCCCAAAAATGTTACAGTGGGTGCGTGTGCGTCTCTAAACGCGCGTATGTTTTTTTTTTTGTTTTTTTTTTTGCGCGCGTGTGTGTACGTGTGCGTGTGTCGACCTGGATAACATTTTTGATGCCCATCTGTTTTTGTCTGAAGCACACAAACTCTCTTCCCTAAGAGAGTCTAAAGTTAACTGTTCTTTCTGGCAGAAAATCTGTTTTTTACTCTGAGAACTCCGGTTGAAAAATCTATCGGAAATACAACGTATGTCAGTCTGAAACTACACATACATACACAGACGCACGCACACGCAAACACACTGGTAGAAACGCCGGCGCATACACATATTTATATATGGTTTGAGGAAGAGAAGATTGTCAGAAACTGGCAAAGTGTTATCTTTTCACATCCAAAGAGATTAAATAAAATCTATTTAAGTAATAGGAAAAAGTAAACACTTCATATTTTATGATCAGTGAATCTAATTTGCTTTCTCTAGTTGGTCTTGCGGGTTGCTTACCAGACTGTTAAATACTTTTGACAAAGCCTTACGAAAATGAATGAAAGGGAAATCAAAAAGCAATACCAACATAGATCATACTAAAAGACTCTACAAAGACACGTGCCTGATAACAATTTGAGGATATATATATATATATATATATATATCCTCAAATTGTTATATATATATCATAGTATTTATATATAGGAAAGAATATTAAAAAGTTTTGAATTTAAAAATGTATTTTTGGACAGTATTTGTTTATTTTTATTATTGTATTTTATATTTCAGACCGCCCTCGGTCCTTCATCAGAAACAAGTGATTTTTAAATTTGGATACAGTATTTAAATATAGTATATATATATATATATATATATATATATATAGAAAGACAAACTTATAACTATACTCGTGTCGAAAAACCCTCCGCGGATCTACGTGGAAGGAAAAATGGTTATAAAAGAAAGAAAAATAAAAGACAGAGCTAAGCAGATGAACATCAGTGAAAAGGATCCGGACCGAGTCAGCACGTTGCCCAAAGAAAAAAACCCGAGACGAGTAATCAGCTGACAAAAAAGCCCTCAATACTTAGGTAGAGCAGAATAAATAAAGTATACCTAATGAGCCAACAAACCTACCACTATCACTAGGTATACTTTATATATATATATATATATATATATATATATATACACAAAAGCCTGCATCACTGTTGTGGAGTAGGTTTCGCACTGAAAGTTATAATCCTTCTTTGTCGGTTGCTAATCGCACCCAAAATGTTAGGAACTTTGCAATCTTCCACTGTAAGCTGACTCCTTAGTATTCCACTAACTGCCGACTAATATTAACTGCCTAGTAGTTCTACTGAACTACAATAGAATTCTAAAGAACTCTCTAGAACTTCTAAGAACTCCTATGAACTTCGCAAGAACTTCCTGTTAACTTTTATTAATATAGGATGTGCGTTGTGTGTATATATTTGTATATTTATTATATTCACATTTATCTATCTATCTATTCATCCATCCATCCATCCATCTCTCTCTCTCTCTCTCTCTCTCTCTCTCTCTCTCTCTAGATAGATAGATAGATTGGAGTAGATAGATCCATCTATCGCCCGGTTCACACTCCACCCACGTCTATTGAACAGGTTAAGAGGCTCATCCCTTGTTCCCTGTTTATGATGTGGTTTCCGGCTTTCTCTTTTCCAATCTTCTCACTTTGGTTTCTTTTTTTTTTCAATTGGAGTAGATAGATCTATCTATCGCCCGGTTCACACTCCACCCACATCTATTGAACAGGTTAAGAGGCTCATCCCTTGTTCCCTGTTTATGATGTGGTTTCCGGCTTTCTCTTTTCCAATCTTTTCACTATTATGTAGCCCCCTGCACATCAGTGGCGTTACCGCTTTGCTCGGGGTGATTTGATAAAAAAAAATAGATAGATAGATATACGTGAATGAAAAATCGATACATGTTCTGTACGTAACTGTGGGAGCCTCTTATTAACGTAGATAAAAATGTATACATGAACCGATGAACACAAATTCCTTCATAATTACCCACCTACATATACACATCTATAAATCATATATATATATATATATATATATATATATATATATATAAGGAAGTCATCGATATTTCTGTAAATAACACTACAATAGGAAAAAAGAAACAGAAAAACATGTTTTTAAAATGTTATTTATCTATTGAGTACTTGAACAGATGTGTAGCCCAAAAGCCATGAATATATGCACTGATAAATCTAGTAGGCCCAGCCAAATTTATGAATACCATACAACCACTTATATTTTGATAACAATCTAAAAAGTGACATGTGCCGTCATTATTGCCAATATCTTTTGAAAGATTCTTAGAACTAATTTTTTGTTTTAAACTATTTTGTACTTCTGTCGTATATTGACCGCTACATATGTCGTCATCCGTCAGATAAATCCAATATCACGCATCTTCTGAGTAGAATTTACACCTGATACTAAAACAGGTGCGTTTAATTGATAATAGAAAGTTCATTTCGATGTGAATGGAAGCAGATAGACAGACAGACAGACACACACACACACACACACACACACACACACACACACACACACACACACACACAAACTGCGCCGAAATGCACAAAGATTCACTGGATTCACAAAACCTTATTAAATGACTAAAAATCAATCTTTTCATAATTCATTCTTGGTCGGGCTGGGATATTTTCACCATTCCATTCACACACGATCATATACAAAAGGGCACACACACACACACACACACACATATATATATATATATATAGAGAGAGAGAGATACCCAACTTGCCCAGACGATCCAATAGGTGAAACCTAGGTAAGTCCGTTGGCTGTAGGTTAGCTACTTATTTATTTGCTCTGGTATTGCATTGAGCGCTTTACGTGTTGGGTTCCTCGTCTCGGGCTTTTTTTCTTTCGACTCGTACTTTGACTAATGTTCAAGTGCTTAGTTCGTTTCTTTTTTCGTTTCCTTTTTTTCCCCTCCGCATTTATACTCGGTGGGTTTTTCGAGACGTGTTCAAAGATAAATTCACAGTTATCGGCGATTTTTAATTATTAAAAATCAAATCACTTACACTCAATGCGATGACATAGCTATGAGGTTGGCTCTCTGTTTTATTTTATGCAATTTCTTTGTTCAATTAGAAAAGAATATCTTTAATATCATCTAAAAAAATCGCCTGAAGACACCACTCATGGTAGAAACCTTGGTAGCGAAATAACTCGTTTAAAAATGGAAAATATTCACAAGTTCTACAATATAATTGTATCGAACTCTTTTTAACACAAATGTGTACTAGTATAAACTTATTATGACCAAAAACTAAGTATTAAACAAACAATATATATATATATATATATATATATAGAGAGAGAGAGAGAGAGAGAGAGAGAGAGATTTTGTATGTAGATTTATATATGTATCTTTAGATTTCAGTTGACATCCGCTCTTACGTGTTCTTTGATTATATGTTGCGTATATATATGCTTATGCATGAATATGTGTGCGTTTTCGCCGAATTGATGTAATGATGTATTTTTTCTTAAATTTTCTCTTTTAAGGGAGCGACCTTTATTTTTATTCGTTTTTTTTTTTTTGAGGTCTTTGTGAATTTCATTCGTGTAAAATCTTTTGTACAATAAATACGGAAGCTGATGATGGTTCATCTGAAATAGGTCTTAACTTCCGATTTACCATGAGATAACGTGCCTGCCTTAATTTTTCCCATATATATATATATATATATATATATATATATATATGAGATATATAAATGTACAAGACACATAATTAATGATGCCGACTTTAAATACTCGTTCACTCTTTGAACAGTTTCACTCATTCTCTTTTTTTCTTTACAATCATTTTCTTCATTATTTTCTTTTTTGCTTATTGAAAATTTTCCTTCTTTCTTTATTGCCTTGATATCTTTCTTTCTTTTTTTTTTTTTTGATTACCTTTTCCCGCAATTTCTTTTCTCATTTTTTTCTTTTTTTACTTATTGAAAATTTTCATTCTTTCTTTATTGCCTTGATATCTTTCTTTCTTTTTTTTTTTTTGATTACCTTTTCCCGCAATTTCGTTTCTCATTTTTTTCTTTTTTTGCTTATTGAAAATTTTCATTCTTTCTTTATTGCCTTGATATCTTTCTTTTTTTTTTTTTTTTTTGATTACCTTTTCCCGCAATTTCTTTTCTCATTTTTTTCTTTTTTTGCTTATTGAAAATTTTCATTCTTTCTTTATTGCCTTAATATCTCTTCTTCTTTTTAATCACCTCTTTCCCGCAATTTTTTTTTTTTTTCTCAATTTTTTCTTTTGGTTTTATTTTCGTTTTTTCCATTCATTCCCATCTGCGGCTTTTTTTTCTTTTTTTTTTTTTTTTTTTTTTACTTTTTTCCCCTATGCTCTTTCTCCGAATCGTTTCCCTTCCCGTTTTGCTGAAGATTTTCCATATTTGTTCATTATCTTTCATCTCCAGCCTTGATATTGTGTTTCACAATAGGGGAGGCATTACTTAAGCCCATGCAACTCAAAGAAATTGTGCGTTCGCCTTTATATCGCCTCCTTCTTCTTCCTCTTTCATGTAATGGGCTATTTCTTCTATCCTTACTGGATTTTAATTCTCTTTTAATAAGAATTTTTCGAAATTTCTGGTTTCGCTCAGTGGTCAGAACTCCAGAATTATTCAGAACCAAAGATTAATGAAAGGAATCTAAAACCAAACGAAATAAGGAATTAAATTTCCTTGCATTTGCATTGGTCTACGGCTATATCGTGTTAAATACACCGGTTCTCGTCCGATCACCGAAGTTAAGCAACATCGAGACTGGTTAGTATTTAGATGAGTGACCGTTTGGGAATACCAGGTGCTGGGAATACCAGGTGCTGTAAACCTAAGGACTAAGAATGGTTTAGGGGTTTGGGGGTGGGGCGTAGGGCTAAAAACCCTGCCCCATAAAAAAACAGTTTGTTACGGAAACAGTAACAAAAACTGACTGCCCTACACACCAATGGGTCTAAAAGGGGTGAGATGATGACATCTGCATTGAGAAGATGTCATTTCAATTAGGATGTCAATATTGGAAATTCATTGTGGACCTTTTACCGGTTGATCTCCAGTTAAACATATAAGTTTTTCCTCATCTCTATTATTACGAAATGTCTTCCTAACAGTGAGATTATAATCCTTAATTTTAGACACTCCGACTCGCTAACAATGTTTGCGCTTCTTAGAAAAACTCTCTTACTCGAAATATTTGTCAGCAACTAAAATTCAGCAAAAACAATTCATTTACTTGTTGTGTTGAACTTTCCTCTATGGTTGCTAGACTTTATGAATCTAAGCGCAATACGAGATTGGTTTCATCATTTTACAATTGAAGTGGCGAGAATCTAAACTTTATAAATGGAACTTTGTCTGTGTGTGTGTGTGTGTATCCGTTACCTATAGACTCCGAAACGGCTGAACCGATTTTCTTGAAAATATACACAGTTGTACTATAAGCGTCTGCGAGTGTTCTTAGCTAGATTTTGTGTCGAGGTACTCCCGATAAATATCGACAATCGATAATCGAAAAAATCGGGTTATAGAAGGAGTGGTCCGATTTTAATCAAATTTCATACACTCATAGACAAAGACATAAGAAACGATATTCAGAAGTTTCAAGGTTGCAGTTCTTACAAGAGTGCAGTAAATCAATAATATATATATATATATATAAACGGCAAGATGTTTGTGTGTGTGTGTGTTTATCTGCCTGTATGTCAGTATTTTTTCAGCCCTTTTATTTTAGTTTTTGCTTCGTGTTTGGCTCTAAGTAGGTATAATTGTAGTTCTTAGTCTCAGCCATGATACCATTTACTCAGAGGACTTACTTAGCCTTCAAATTTCAGTTTACGACGAAAAAAAACTTATTTGATATCGATAGAAGGAAATCAAAATTTGACTTACATCCATTCATTTTTCTTTCAGTCTACGGTTTTGCTTTAACTGGAAACAACTATTGCTTTTTAGTCTTTCGTGCCAACGTCCAAAGAGTCTGAGCTCCAGGACCATGGATTAGTTTTAAAGCTTTCATTACACCCGAGCAACGCCGGGCTATATTGCTAGTGTAACCATAAATGTTATGCTAACACTTTCCACTTTCTTTTGTCGAAACTCTCATTTGTGAAGCTTTTTTCTGGTTTATTATTTCCGAGTCAACTTTGATCTTCAAAAATTTAAATGCAATGTCGATCATTATCACCTGTCTTGGCGGACCTGAAGGAGACTACCACCACCTTGGAATTTGTTGTTTTTCTTTTTTCTTTTAATTTTCTTCAGTGCAATCTTATCGATTACACCCTAAATTTTTCCGATTGACAAAAAAATTTGAAAACTTTCAGTATTTCAACAATTTTATGGGGGGAGATCAGTTTTTCATACAACGTTATAGTAAATCGATCCCCCATTTTGGAATCACTCGTCGGTACGACATTACCACCACTTGTAAATTGGTTGGCTATCATTTTTTTTTTACTTTTTTCAGTGCAATATTATCGATTAAACCCTAAAAATTTGTAAAATTTTCAACATTTAAACAACTTTTTTTTTTTTTTTGGCGGGGTTGCTCAGTTTTTTATGCAACCCTATAGTAAATCAATCCTGTACAATTAACTTTTATACTTGTGCATATTCAACGACTGAAACCTTTGCGACTTTTTTCAATAAAGCCATTCTTGGAGTTTCCGAGGAAGATGCCATCGTAAGACCTGAAGAAAAATTGAAAAAGACAAAAACAAGCGCAACAACTCGTCCCCAAAATAAAAAAAAACAAGACAAAGCGACCCTAACGCTAGTGGTTCAAAAAATTGAGGATTGATTTACTATAACGTTGTATGAGAAACTGATCCCCGACTAAAATTGTTTAAAGATTTAATTTTTTTTCCAATTTTTTTTTTTTTTGATAATCGGAAACTTTATGTAATAACCGATAAGATTGCGCTGAAAAAGTTTTAAAAAATGCAAAACAACAAATTTAAAGGTAGTGGTTGTCTCCTTCAGGTCCGCACTTGTCTTAAAATTAATCTCCTCTTAACAGTATTTTTCTTGTAACACTTAAGAGCCCCTTACGTCATAATGGCTATATAGCCTTTGCTTGGGGTAAAAATATTGAAAAAAAATTTATTTAATTATTTATGTGTAAGAATTTTTCTTAAACAAAAGATTGCTTCATACTTAATTTACATAATTTATGGTTATTAACATAAAAAAGAAACAAAGTGAAGCGAGTTTTGTTGAACAATGCATGACGAAGAAAAAAAATCATCATCGGGCAACTGAGTATTTAAACTATTGGCAATGCACTGAATTTCATGGTTTAACGTTCAGATTACTTTTTAAATACCGATATGAAATTACGTACATATTTTGGGGGGAAATAAATTAATGAAATCAAAAGATTTAATAAAAAATTTATTCAAATCAGGTTTCGTATTATTTCGCGTATTGTAATCATATGGCTCCCCTTATATTCAGTCAGTTAATTGCCATACGCGATACACGCTTTGGGCGATCATGTCTCGAAAGAGACATGACTGACTGGGCAAAATATTATTCCGCAGTAGGTTACCATTGCTTTCTGTGGTAGACTGGTTATCAGCCAAGGCTACAGAACCTAGTCTGTCCTGTTATTTAACCCATAGCTATAGGGAGAAGACAGGTATTATATTATTAAGTACTGAGGGATCAGTTTATTACTTCATAACAATATAAAACCGAACCCCCACTTTATGCCTAGTAGAAGCCTTAATTGTGTTTCCAACTATTATATTTAGTCAGTCAGTTAAGTGCTATACGTAAAACACGCTTTGTTCGATCATGTTTCGAAAGAGACATGACTGACTGGGCAGAAGATTATCCCGCAGTAGGTTGCCATTGCTTTCTTCGGTAGACTGGTTGCCAGTCAAGGCTACAGAATCCAATCTATCCTGTTATTTAACCCATAAACGGAGGGAAGAGATAGATTAATATCTTTTCTAAGGGTATTTGTGCATAAGTGAATGCTAGGAATTCAACTGGAATTCGAACTCGGCACCCTTATATTACTTGAATAAAATATGATTGCTTAAATATCAATTCGAGTGACAATTTAAAGTAATAGTGAAGGTTTAGCCATTTTATGAACACAGTTGCTAAGTTGGTTGCAACAATTTTTCCTTGTTGAAAAGGCAATTTGTAAAAGACAATTTGTAAACGACAATTTGTAAAAGACAATTTGTAAACTATAAAACCAGATTTGAAACTATTGTTCCAACTCATATGAGATGTATATAGAAGACTAGCTCTCTTATCAAGCCTTCTATAAACATTACCGACGGAACGAGAAAGATTATTCTTCTTCATGTGCCTTGTTCCTTCGGGACGTAGGCGATCAGGGACTACCACTTGGCTCTGTCTCTTGTCGCTCTCAGTAATTTTTCTTTTGGTATCTCTTCTAAGCCCCGCTCCGCCAACCTTTTGCTCAGACCTAAAAAGTATGTCTCGCGCTGATTTCCCTTCTCTCTCTCTCCTTCCATTTATCCGCCCTGTGAGCATCAAGTTCTCCAGGCCCTCCTTCCTCATTAAGTGTCCCAGGAACCTTATTTGTCTCTTCCTGATATTTATTATCAGTTTTCTTCTCGTTTGCATATTTTCAAATACCTCGTCGCTGCACACGTGTTCTGTCCATGGTATCCTCAGCATCCTTCTGTACAACCACATTTCTACTGCCTCAAGCCTCTCCTTCATCTTTGATGAGATCGTCCAGCATTCACTTCCATACCGAAGGACAACTATCACATAGCAATCCAGCACCCCTTTCTTTGTTTCTAATGTGATTTTTTTGTCTTTCTGGTTAGCTGAAATGCGTCTTTGAATTTCTGTGTCACACTTTCCATCCTCTGTCAAAACACTTCCCAAGTATTTGAATTTTTTTACGTGCTTTATTTTAGATTTTACAGTTGGCATATTGGTTTCCTCTTTTTGTTGATGACTATGCATTCAGTTTTCTTTAGGTTTAAGCTCAAAATTCTTCTTTTATATGTACCGTGCCCTTTCAGGACGTAGGCGATCATGGCCTTCCACTTTTCCGTATCCCTGGTGGTTCTTAGCACGTCTTCTCCTGTTGCACCATGCAACCCTCGTTCCGTCAGTCACCTGATCAGGTTTTTCAAATATATTATCCGCTGCTTTCCCCTGTCTATTTTCCCCTCTATCTGGCCTGTTAGTAACAGGTTCTCCAAGCCCTCCTTCCTCACTGCATGTCCCAAGAACATTAGTTGTCTCTTCCTAATGTGCAGTATTAGTTTACTTTTCGTCTCTATCCTTTCCAAAACCTCGTCATTGCTCACACGCTCGGTCCATGATATCCGCAGCATCCTTCTGTAGAACCACATTTCAGCTGCTTCAAGTTTTTCCTTCATCTTCGGAGATATTGTCCAATATTCACTGCCATATTGAAGAACCAACATCACATAGCAATCCAGTGCTCTCCTCTTTGTTTCTAGTGACATTGTCCTGTTTCTTAATACTTTACTCAGCTTCTGGAATGCTTCCTTCGCCAATGCCAATTCGCCTTCGGATCTCAGTGTCGCACTTTCCGTCTTCTGTTAGAAAACTTCCTTGGTATTTAAATTTCTGTACCTGCCTGATTTTAAAACAAAAAAAAATTAATGACTGGATCCAACGTATGAAAAATGTCGATACTTGTTTGCTAGATTTGCCCTGAGAGCTTTAGCAATTCAACACAGCTAATCAGGATAAAAAAAAAATGTGTTGCGGATGAGCTGTTAGGTTTGTTTCGGGTAATTATTTGTTTTTAATTTGTTTTGAGTCAAAGATTGTAAAAATGAATTATTTTCATAATCTCTAGTCTTTTATTTGGCAACTGTCCATCTGATTGAGACTTTGTATATATAACTTGTATAGGCATGTGTGTCTGCATATAATTTCTATATAAAAAATACACTAGTGTCCACACGTGCTCATACGTACATACAAATTCACACACACATACACACACACACATATATAAATATATATATATATATATATATAGAGAGAGAGAGAGAGAGAACGGTGATATATATAGAGAGATGTGATTTATATATGTGATATACATAGAGCTGTGATATATATATATGATATATATGCTCAATGTAATTTAACAGAGATATAAACTATATATTAAAAAATATACATATTATCCTATGTCTAAGGCACGACTCGGAGTTTCATGCACTACGCAATCATCAGGTGCATATTACGAACTGTAGTTTATAATATTCACCTGATGAGTGCAGTTCAGGATATTCAGCTAATAATTACGTTGGGCATGAAAATCCGAATCATATATATATATATATATATATATATATATATATTGAGAGAGAGAGAGAAGAAAAAAAGAGAGAAGTTTATGCAGGTCCGTGATTAGGGCTCCCGCAGACTGCGCAATTGCGAAGTTTATAAACAAAAAATATGAATCTTGGCGCCAGGCAACTTGAGATTTTGGAAGGACATGTATCGTAAGGCCCGAAACAACTTGTACTGACCGAGCAAGGCAGTGATTTATATATTAATACTGTAGTACCTACCTACATAAGTCTAATTTTTGACAGTATATCAAACTTTCTGCAGCAAAATGCTTTCGAAATTTGGGTTTAAATTTTCTGAAAATTCCTTGAAAAACTTGTAGAAGATTGAGAGACGAAATGAACTCAAATGTCTATAAAAATAGCGAGGAAATCTCTAAAATGTAACTAAAACTTGTGAAAACGTTCGTAATATATAGCTTCAAAACGCCGATTTTATAATTTCTTCCGTTTTTTCGTAATCACGGAATATCTGCGTTCCGAGAGTCTGTTATTTTGTTTAAAGTACCATTTATTGTGGGTTCATTATGTTCGAGGTGTGCAAGTTGCATTCTGCGGCTAAAGGGGCCGGAAGGAGGATTCTACTTTGGTGGTTGGTTGTTTGGTTGTTTTGTTTTTATGACATATCAACACCTCGGTGGGTCATTTATTGCCAACTAAATTTTATTTATTTATTGCTGGTAATACCTTTTTCTTTCAACAATTTATTGTTGTTTTTATATAAGTTTTTGTGTCTAGTAATACATTTTTCTTTTCGAGTATCAAGATTCATTGGGATTTGTTTTTAAGGACAGGGTCTCCAAGTTCTACCCTTGTCATTTAACCCATAACTGGAGGGAAATGGCGGATTAATACCTTTCCCAAGGATACCAGTGCTTAATTGAATGCAGGTTATTCAACTGGAATTCGAACTCGTCTCACCGATTTCTCTTTCCGGGACGATATCCACTGCACCACAACATCCTTCACTAAACGCTTACAGCACCTGATATTCCCAAGCGGTCACCCATCTAAGTACTGACCAGGCTCAACGCTACTTGGGTGGGGCGATGCTTCTAAGCATAGCACTGGGGAGATGAGAAGGAGAAAAAATTAAATATGGCCCGGGAAAAGAAAAAGTAATAGACATTTTTATTTACTAATCCTGCATACAAAATGTAGTATCAAAAATATATTGTTTAAAATAAACGGAATCTCTATTCAAATATGAGTACCCAATAAAAATGATGTTTGAAGTCTTATAAAGTTTAAAGCAAAATTCGCGCACCGTAGGGGGTAATGGATGGGTCGAGAGTTCCTGCTAAGTAGCAACAAACCTTCTTCTTCTTCTATGTGCCCTGTCCCTTCAGAACATAGGCGATCATGGTTCTCCACGTCTCCCTATCCCTTGTGGTTCTTAGTATGTTTGCTCCTGTTACACCTCGCAACCCCCGTTCCGTCATCCACCTGACCAGGCCCTGCAAATATGTCATCTGCTGCCTTCCTCTGTCTCTCTTTCCTTCTATCTGGCCAGTCAGTATCAGGTTCTCCAAGCTCTCCTTCCTCATTGCATGTCCCAGGAACTTCAATTGTCTCTTCTTGATGCTCAGTATTAATTTCCTTTTCTTTGCCATTCTTTCCAACGTTGCTTACATGCTCAGTCTAAACGCAATCGTCATAAGATTAATCATGAAACAAATTGCGTTTGCATGAGACTGTTGCCACTGGGTGTTGACTTCAATGTCCACTTTTATATCAAATAAGGCGTGAAAAAATTACTGACAGTAATTTCATCCCCGGCCTGTAAAAATAAATGTATGACGTATGTATGATGTTATACAGGTAAGTCTGTCGTATAAATGAGTAGAAGGTATGAATAGAGCCAGAAAGTTGCAGCATTCTCCATCCGAATTAACAACTTCTCTCGGCTTTTATCAGACTAGACTAACAAGGTCGTATAGCAGTCTGTGAATTTTGGAAAACTATCAGCATCACGTGAAACCTGTGAAACTTCAGACGTAATCAAAGAACAGACCTACAGGCATCTAAATGCGATATTAGTATTGCATCAATTTTCCAATGCAATGCTTAAAACCCCACAAGTTAACATAATATACACAGAATGTCAAGGCCACAATTATCGGCACCACGATATCGGTTATTGCTCGTATTCTGTACTATAATCCCTAGCCTCATCGCTTACATTGCAACCTAGGCCATCGACGACCCCCTCGACATCACACCGTTCAGCTAGTCTTGATTGCTATCGTCAATGCTTTTGTAGCGTGTATCTTCGACAGGTGTGGGTGTTAACCCTATGCAAACCTCTTTTATACTCTAGGCGAGGGGGAAAGAGAAGATAAGTGAATGCATTCAACTGAAATTCGAACTCGGTTCTTCGATTTCTAATTTCGAACCAATATACATTGCACCGTCATGCACATCCAATAATATCATCATAGGTCGCTAAAATACTGTGGTTGTTCAAGTTTCGATCGCTTGAATAAAGAGTCAGGAGTGCAAGAGGCTATATAATGTTGTGGGATCTCCCCTTTTTTTTATATAATAATGGACTCGAATGACTGTACATATAATCCTGCCATAGAGAACAGTAGTTAGATCAGGAATCTCAGTTGTAGTTGCAGTTTACAGTGGAGAGTAATCGTAGAGATCCGTTACAGTTATCGAAGAGTTCCGACAGATACCGAAGTTACCCAGAGACCAAACTAGCTCTGAACTCTACTCAACTAGAATAAGTTACCCGGACATACTATTTCACTTCAAGATTTGTATATATTTATTTCTACTTATAGTATTCCTGAATAGACTAACCTGCGTTCCAGTTTGTATATTAAGTTCAATATAACCTACTTTTTCTATTTCCATATCTGTTTTTGTTGTTTATTATTTGGTGCGGTTCCTCATCCGGAATCCACAACATATAACAACCATATCAGTAGGGTATTGTGCAAGCTAACGGGCTCTTTAAATGTGTGGCGTACATTGTGTTGGAACGCTCAAGTAACACTAGTGGAGGGCACTGATCATTTTCAGTCGGCAGTATTATACGTGATAAACGCTTGGGTGGTCATATCTTGAAAGAGACATGACCGACTAAGCAGAACTGCCAACCAATTTACCCTGATATGTAACCAACAGAAAGTGAGTGCAACAAATTCAACTGGAATTCTAACTCGGCTCTCGAATTTCCCGTTCTGAGCCGATGTCCACTGCACCACAATACACATCTACATCTTATTGAACCTTTTCACCCTTTTATCCTTGTTCAACTGTCCCTAGGTATTGCCATATTGTGCAGATACGGAACTTATTCACGGAAAATTCTAAATATTTCGCTCACACTTTCGCTCATCAACTATGACAAACGAATAAAACTGCGATATTTAGTGATATATTTTAGATTCTGATAAATATTTTCAGCAACATAAAATATTGAAATTATTCATTCTAGCCTGACTAATCTTACATTGAGAGAAATAATATATTGATAATTAATTAATGTGCTACGAGATGTAAGTAGAAGTCTGTAAAATACGTGTCAGTAAATCATAACAAGTCTTACACACACACACAAACATATATATATATATATATATATCTGTGTGTGTGTGCATGTCTGTGTATGTACATCATCTGACTGTGTGTGTGTGTGTGTGTGTGTGTGTGTGTGTGTGTGTGTGTGTGTGTGTGTGTTTGTTTGTTCTGCGGTTGAAGAGATGGGTAACAAAAACTTACCCGTCGAAATAGATTATAGTTTATGACTCCTTTTATATTTCTCAAATATATTGTAGGCATTGTATATCTAGTTCTTTGGATTATTCATTTTTTTTTTCAATTGGAGTAGATAGACTAAACTATCGCCCGGTTCACACTCCACCCACGTCTATTGAACAGGTGAAGAGGTTCATCCCTTGTTTCCTGTTCAGGATGCGGTTTCCGGTTTTCTCTTTTCCAATCTTTTCACTCTTACGTAGCCCACTGCGCATCAGTGGCGTTTTCGCCTTGCTTGGAGTGATATGATTAAAAAACAAAAATTTTACATCATTCAATTATAATACGCGAAAGATTATCCATGGGTATGAACGGATTTTATCTAATCTAAACTTATTTATAAATGGAACTTTGTCTGCGTGTGTGTGTGTGTTTGTGTGTGTGTGTGTGTGTGTGTGTCCGTTACCTATAGACTCCGAAACGGCTGAACCGATTTTCTTGAAAATTTACACGGTTGTACTATAAGCGTCTGCGAGTGTTCTTAGCTAGGTTTTGTGTCGAAGTACCCCCGATAAATATCGAATATCGATAATCGAAAAAATCGGGTTATAGAAGGAGTGGTCCAATTTTAATCAAATTTGATACACTCATAGCCAAAGCCATAAGAAACGATATTCAGAAGTTTCAAGGTTGCAGTTCTTACAATAGTGCAGAAAATTTCGATATCGATACTAGAAAATCAGAATTTGACTTACATCCATTCATTTTTCTTTTTCTACGGTTTTGCTTTAACTGGAAACAACTATTGCTTTTTAGTCTTTCGTGCCAATGTCCAAAGCGTCTGAGCCCCAGGACCATGGATTAGTTTTAAAGCTTTCATTACATCCGAGCAACGCCGGGCTATACTGTTAGCTTAAAATAAGCAGATACAATGTTTGCAATTTATTTAATCTGACATGTCTAAAAGAAAATTTGCTGCCTAAGTACACAAATATATATGTATATATACAGAAATTATAATATGCATATACAATAATATCACTACAGAAGTAGCTATTTTATTTTTTCATTACTTGTGTCTTATAAAGGAATGAGGTTGATTTTAAGTTGAAGGGTTTGAAAAGGTCAAAACAAGCCAAACCCCCTTAATCAGGGAGGCTCTACTTTGTATTGAGCACTTTTTTAAGGATAGAGTTTCTTTGGATACGGAATATTATTCCATCCACACCTATACTTATATATATATAACCATATATATATATATATATATAGATATATATATATATATATAGAGAGAGAGAGAGAGAGAGAGAGAGAGTCAATTTTCCCTGGCGAGCTGTTAAACGAAACCGTGGTAGGTTATTGGCTCACTCTTGGATTTTCGATTCTGTTTGCTCTACTTTCGCTTTGAGTGCTTTGTGTGCTCTGCTTTCGTATTGAGCTCTTTATTGTTAAGGTTTTCGTCTTGGGTTTTTTCTTTTTCACGAATGCTTGACTTTTTGTTCAAGGATTTCGTTTGTTTCTTTTTTTCTTCCCCTTCTTTTCCCCCCGGGTTAGTTCCCGGTGGGTTTCAAGACGATCTCATTTGTAGTTTAATTATTGCTAGTCTTGACAGAATTAGTTCTGTTGCTATTAGTATCATTACTATAATCAATATTACTATATATATATATTGATTGATTGATTGAGTGATTGATTCATTGATTGAATGACAATGTGAAAAAAGTCCATCTAACACGTTTCATTCTTTAAGTGCACTTCATCCGACTGAGAGTGAAAGCGTTACATGGAATCCTTATAGTCTTTGCCCATATATAAATTGATATATCATATTCTCTCATCGAAATAATTATAGTTTATCACGACTTTAGATGATGTGTTGAGTTTTCCATTATGTATATCATATTGTTCTGGGTAATATCCATTGAGGTCTCTGTTTTAATTTATTTAATATGTTATATTAGATAAATATTTTAGATTTTCCTCTCTGTTTTTACGGATTCGTCATTTTTTCAGACATACATACATACATACATACATACGTATATATATATATATATATATATATATATATATATATATATATATATATATATATTGTAATGGTTGTTACAATGGTTTATAAAAGCATAGTATCACTACACAAAAATCTTCGCGTTTCGGAGCTACGTTTGCTCCTCATCTGGTGATAAGTTTAAATGAAAAATTATATATATATATATGTGTGTGTGTGTGTGTGTGTGTGTGTGTGTGTGTGTGTGTGTGTGTGTGAGAAATGATTTGTTTGAACATTATTTTTGATCGATACTCGTATTTAAATAGATATTCTGTTTTTAATTAAACAAAACTTGGTTATAAACAACCGACAATTTGAAATTATTCGTTTCGTTAATCTTCGTTAATTTCCGTAACATGTTTACATTTGTTGACATTACGATACATTTCAGAGCAGATATGCTTGTTTGCGAGGAATCGAATATTGTGTTATATAGGCTTGATTAAAACCTCGTTTAGACTAATTGTCATTCGTGGTCGAGAGGTCTAAGACGTGCCAGATCACATGATAGCTTAACCTATGCGGATAGGGGGCGCAGGTTCGAATCCTGCCGAATAACACATATTTTCGTAATAAAAATTTATCGTAAATAATCAGGCCGGTAGATATAAATATATATTACTGTTTAATTAAAAACAGAATATCTACTTAAATACGAGTATCGATAAAAAATAATGATCAAACAAATAATTTCAAATTGTCAGTTGTTTTTAACCAAGTTTCATTAATTTCCGTAATATATATATGTGTATATATATATATTCCATTTTTAAACGAGTTATTTCGCTACCCATCTTTCTACCATGAGTGGTGTCTTATATGTAACGGTGTTTTATTTGAACGTTCACGTGGCAGGGAATTTATAAACGCGCATTGTTTAAACTAAAACAAATTATGACGTTTTCATTTATGGTTGTATGAACCTAAAAGGTATTTCTTAGTGTGGATGCATTTAGTCATAATTTCTGTTCCGTTACAAGTCAGTCAAGTGCCATACGTGATACGCGCTTGGGCGATCATGTCTCTTTTTGAGACATGACTGACTGAGCAGAAGATTATCCCGCAGTAGGTTACCATTGCTTTCTGAGGTAGACTGGATACCGACCAAGGCTATAGAACCCAAAATGTCCGGGTATTTAACCCATAACTGGAAGGAAGAGACGGATTAATACCTTTCCCAAGGGTATTTGCGCGTAAATGAATACAATAGATTCGACTGGAATTTGAACTCGGCCCCCCGGCTTCTCGTTCCGAGCCGATATCCACTGTACCACAACGCACACCCTCCGTTACAAGAGAGTTCTTAAAAAGAAAAACGGTAAAAGGTAAAGTCAGTTATTCCAAATCGTCTAAAGACACCACTCCTGGTAGAAAACTGGGTAGCGAAATAACCCGTTTAAAAATGGAAAATATTCAAATGTTCTACAATATATTTGTATCAAACACTTTTTAATACAAATGTGTACTGGTCTAACCCTTTTACGACCAAAAACTCAGTATTAAACAATCACTCAATCAATCAATCAATCAATCAATATATATATGTGTGTGTGTGTGTGTGTGTGTGTGTGTGTGTGTGTGTGTGTGTGTGTGTGTGTGTAAAGTTTTTTATGATGACGAACTATATAAAAATATATTGGAACATAGATTTATTCTTTTAAAATAAATCTTTCTTTTTATAAACTTTACAACAAATAAATAGATAGAACAAAAAATATATTTTAGGTTTTAAAAAATCTTTTCCTTTTTAAATTAACTTTACAACAAATAAATAAATAGACTAAAAATGATAAGGAAATAATTAAAATATAGAATCGGTGCTAAATGAGAATATCACATCAAAAGTAATAAAACTGAAGAGAAAAACGGGAAAAAGATAAGATCAGGTTAAAGGCAGGTTAACACCCCGACCATTAAGGAGGGAAAAGAAACAAGGGAAGGGTAAGATGAAAGTGAAAAAAGGAAAAAAGGAAAAAAAAAAAAGGAAAAGTTGTTTAGTATGTATTCTTTGGGGTCAAATCCCAAAATGAATCTCCATTCTGATTAACCAAAAGAAACACCCACATACGTTCACAGCAAACCAAAGGTTTTTGTCGTTTAAATGTAAATCATCTGCACAACTAACATCAATATTGCCTGGTGATAAGAATCTATCTCGAAACATAGAAATTTCCGCGTCGCAATGTACAATTGATAAATAATTATATATAAATATATATATATATATATGAGAGAGAGAGAGAGAGAGAGAGAGAGAGAGAGAGAGAGAGACTAGTTAGATTTTAAATTCATCGTAGGAAGGGGGAAAAAGAAGGCACAATGAAAACTCACTAATTCAAACTGGATGAGTAATATAAAAGAAAAGAAAACCCTTTGTTTTTAAATAACTTAAATAATCAATGAGATATTATGAAATTAAACATTTTAATAGAAGCAATTTGAATTCAAATAAAACATTTGTGTTTCACGTAATTGTTTCAGCAGAAATCGTGTTTATTGTTTGCTTTTTAGGGACGCATCATGCCGAAGCTAAATGAGGCCCTATCGACTGGTGATGATTCTAACACTTTGTATCTAAGTTTATATTTCCCTCCATGGCAACGCAAATTTCATCCACACTCTGTAAGATGGATGGAGTCACTATCACCGAAGAATATCGGACAGTCAATGCCATCATTAATCAATAATCATTACCTTCCTTTTTTGTTTTGTACTGGCGGTTGTTCTTTTTTGTTTTTTTTTTACTTTTTTTTTGTTTTTTTTTATTTTTGGAACACGAGAGAAAATAGGTGAGGTTAGAATGGTTCAAAAATAGTATGTGAAAGGAACTGAATTTCTGATTCATTCTTTTTTCAAGCAGGAATCTAAACTTATTTATAATTGGAACTCTGTGTGTGTGTGTGTGTGTGTGTGTGTGTGTGTGTGTGTGTGTGTGTGTGTGTGTGTGTGTGTGTGTGTTACCTATAAACTCCGAAACGGCTGAACTGATTTTCTTGAAAATTTACACAGTTGTACTATAAGTGTCTGCGAGTCTTCATAGCTAGGTTTTGTGTCGAGGTACCCCCGATAAATATCGAACATCGATAATCGAAAAAATCGGGTTATAGATGGAATGGTCCGATTTTAATCAAATTTGTTACACTCATAGACAAAGACATAAAAAACGATATTCAGAAATTTCAAGGTTGCAGTTCTTACAATAGTGCAGAAAATCGATAATATATATATTCGGATGTCTAACCATACTGATGAGCTGTCATACAGCAAGACAGGTCTGTCTGCGGATGACCATATATATATATATATATGCCTGCTTCAAAATATAAAAAATAAACTGTCACAACTACACTTCACAATACATTGGGGAAACCTGCAGATATTCCTAAGCATATATATATGAACACAAAAATGATCTTCTATTGAATTGAAAAGTTTTTAAAAAGTAACAACATTTTTACTATTCGTTACTTGTACTAATAACATTTGGATGTGTGTTGTGTTGCAGTGGATATCGACTCGGAACGACAAATTGATGAGCCGGGTTCAAATTCCAGTTGAATTCCTTACATTCACGTACACGTAAATACCCTTGGGAAAGGTATTAATCTGTCACTTCCCTCCAGTTATGGGTTAAATAACAGGACAGATTGGGTTCTATAGCCTTGGCTGGCAACCAGTCTATCGCAGAAAGTAATGACAACCTACTGCTGGATAATCTTCTGCCCGATCAGTCATGTCTCTTTCAAGACATGATCGTCCAAGCGTGTATCACGTATGGCACTTAACTGACTGACTGAATACAATAGTTGAAAACATGATTAAGGCTTCAGCTGAACATAAACTGGGTGATCATTTTTATATTGTTATGAAGCAGTAAACTGATCTCTCACTGATTACTACTTAATATAATATATCTCTTCCCCCTCTAGCTATGAGTCAAATAACAGGACAGACTGGATTCTATTGCCTTGGCTTGCAACCAGTCTACTGCAGAAAGTAATGGCAACCTACTGTGCGATAATCTTCTGCCCAGGCAGTCATGTTTCTTTCGAGACATGATCGCCGAAGTGTGTATCACGTATGGCACTTAACTGACTGACTTGTAAATAAAATCCTCAGATTTTCCTTGATAATATCCGCTAGATGATAAAACGTGTCGACTAAGATACATTTTCCGTACGTCTTTATTCATATTGTCCTTTTACAGATATATTGTGGTCAAATTTAATTATTTACTCCCCCTCAGACTCAATCCTTATTGAATACACCGGTTCTCCTTCGATCACCGAAGTTAAGCAACATCAAGCCTTGTGGGTGACCGTTTATGAATATCAGGTGCTGTAAATGTAAGGACCAAGTATGGTCCACCGGTCCTCCAGGTTTAAGGGTTGGGTGCAGGGCTATCAACCCTGCCCCATAAAACCAGTTTGTTACGGAAACAGTAGCAAAATGTTAATGCCCTACACATCATTGGATGTCAAAGGGCATGATGATAGATAGATAGATAGATAGATAGATAGATACAAAAAGGAGAGACTGACATAAATAGATAGATAGATAGATAGATAGATAGATAGATAGATAGACTAAACTATCGCCCGGTTCACACTCCACCCACATCTATTGAACAGGAGTAGAGACTGACTCCTTGTTCCCTGTTTAGGACGTGGTTTCCGGCTTTCTCTTTTCCAATCTATTCACTCTTACGTAGCAACCAGCACACCAGTGGCCTTACCGCCTTGTTCGGGGTGATATGATTAAAATATATATATATATATATATATATATATATATATATATATATATATGTTTTTCTGCGAATTTATTAATATCTGTACTAAAGTCTGATTTTTCATGTATCAATTTATATGCCCCATATGTTAATCGACATCTACATATATATATATATATATGTGTGTGTGTGTGTGTGTGTGTGTGTGTGTGTGTGTGTGTGTGTGTGCACATATAGAGATACTTTTATGTTAACCATATATTACTCTAGAGCTATAAAATATATGTGTATGTGTGTGCGCGCGTGTGTGTCCGTTTGACTATCTCTCCGTATACATATGCAAATACTGTAAAGGAAAACGGACCAGAAATTTCAATGGCCCCCTGAAAAATGATGCGAAACACTTCCGCTTTGACAGGAAGAGTTTATTTCTTCTTTCGTAGAAAGCTGATCACAAGTAATTGCTGTTTGCCTCAACATCCCAGCATTGTGCTTTAGCCAAATTTCATATTAGCCAAAATAGCACCGCTTGCTATCTTGGCCAACGAGAGGCAGACTGCAAGACATTTCCTCCAAGTAACCATTAATCTAAAAGTAAATACATAAATAAAAATCGAAAAGTTCAATATAACGAATGAATAGCAGTTTGAGGAAGAACATTGGATTATTAATCGGACTGAAGAAAGCACACACTTCCTGCTTGGTCATTCTTATAACTAAACCCAAGAATTACTCTCTTGAAGATTTGTGGTGACGGAACGAGTCGACGCATCCCTAATGTCGCTGCAACCTGGACATAGTGACCATAATGACGACAGCGATCGATCAGAATCACTGATGATGAATGGAATAAAGCATTAGGCGGTATCACTGATTGCGTCGTCTTAATTTAGGGACGTATGTAAATTATGTATGCGCACATGTATGAACTCGAATATATACGAATATAACGATGAAAGAGGGGGTTCTGAAAAGTGCTCGGCTGGATTAACTTCCTGAAATCATATTTGAAATCCATTCAACACATCCTCACACACACACACACACACACACACACACACACACACATATATATATATATATATATATATAAAAGAGAGAGAGAATATGTATATTCTAAACATATATTGTTAAATATAGGAGACAGTGAATGTCTATTATGTTTAATCATGAGCCGTTCTAAACATCGTATTTTGGCTTGAATTTCAGGTGAAAACAAACACAAAAATTCTTCAACATTACAAATTTACGAACTATGAAAAAGAAGGTTCTGAAATCATTTTTGAAATCATATTTGAAATCCATTCAACACACCCTCACACACATACACACACACACACACACATATATATATATATATATATATATAGAGAGAGAGAGAGAGAGAGAGTATTTCCTGCAATATATGCCCTGTGGAAAACAAAAACACATCTACACATCAAATTAGCGAATATAAAAGATTACTAAAAGCCGCCCATTCACACAGAAACAGGAAAAACTTTCTCAAAAATGAATTGAAGAAAAAATAATTCCGAAATGCTCACGAAACTCGTGAAGTTATCACATCATATTCCCCCCCCCCCCCTTATGCCCACAAATTTCTAAAATCATCAGTCCATGAATTAGAGTAAAAAGAACGTGCACTCTTCCACAGGGCATATATTGCGGGAAATACTCTCTCTACATATGACAAAAATTATATAAAAGACATGGTCTTTTACAGCAACAAGAAGCACGTTCAAAAATTACACACTAAACTTAAAAAAAACTAATTAACAATAGCAAGTGGTCCAGGATCGGCAAAAAGATTTAGTTAATAATTTATCCAAATTCCATCTTTCGGATACGCAACTAGAAGCCCTAAGCTTCGGTCAAAAGTTTGCCATCGGATTACAAAGATATGATATGACAGATTTTATCATCAAAAACCATCAAAACAACGATTCAGATTTCACCAAAGGGTATATCCAAGGTATACTCACAGCTACATACAAAAAAAAAAACAAAAAAAACATATATATATATATATATATATACAAAGAATCTCAACCTAGCCAAAACCTACCGCGGTTTCACACTACGGCTCGTCAGAGCAAAGGCAAAACCAAAGATTAACCAAATAAATAGACAACCACCAAGACAAGGACTAACCATACCAGTACCAAAACCAGTGGGGGGTTAAGGAGGAAAAAAAAAAAAAAAAAAAAACCTACGCTAACACACTAAGCAAGGAATTTAATCTTATGGAATTTACATTTGTTTAGGATTTCTGTTTTAGCATTAAGTAGATTATGGGCAGGTTCGAACATAGCTATCGCTAATTTCTCCTCACCACATAAATTACAGAATTTACTGCCTTTGTTGTAATATAGAATATATATATATATATATATATATATATATATATATATATATATATATATATATTCTAAACATATACTGTTAAATATAAGAGACAATGAATGTCTTTTATGTTTAATCATGAGCCGTTCTAAACATCGTATTTTGGCTTTAATTTCAGGTGAAAATAAACACAAACATTCCCAACATTAAAAATTTACGAACTGCGTTTGCTATTTTTTATAACTGTTATTGTTGCTTAGCAAAGTTTTATATCAACACAAGATAAAATCGTCGCTGATGGTGGATGTTTTTATGTTAACGTCCTTGTAAACTCTCTGAAGATGGCTCATGTGAGCCGAAAGCTTAGAACCATCTTAATAAAAAATTATCCAAATTGTGTTCTTGTTTAAATTGGTGAATGCTGTCAGAATCCTTGCCTCCAGTTCATCATTGGTGTTACGAGGAGTTTTGTTAGCCTCTCGCTCAACTGCGCCTTCATACATTATAATCAAAAGGGTCTCAGGTGTTCTCCTTGATTAATTTGGTGAATGCTGACATATTCCTTGCCTTCAGTTTATCTTTGGTGTTACAAGGAGTTTTGTTGGTCTCTTGCTCAACTGTGCATCAAACATAATAATCTAGGGGTGGGGTTGCAGTCTAGGGAGTTAAGTGGCCAGATGTTAGGGGTGATGTGATTGCAGAAATTGTCTGACAGCCATGATTGGGTTCTCCTGATTGTGTGGTACGGTACATAGTTTCATTACAAGACTCAAGGTCTTCCAGCAATCATCCAACTTAACCAGGTCAGCACTACCTTCTGAAGCAGCTGATTTGGGTTTCCGAGTTGAGTTTGAGGCCCTCTAGGAGGATTAAGGAAAGCCTAACGTCGCCATCTCTAGTCATTACTGCAAACCCCTTTGTAATGACCATTAAACATATCCAACTCTCTCCATATACTCTGCACAGTCATCAGATTGAGAGTCAGTCACTCTTGAAAAGTTATTATTCGAGCTTCTGGCGCGAATTTCAAATTTCTGAGTCATCGTGTCATTTTACTTACACACGGTGCCCAACTGAACCAACTACACTGTGCTGTTTGACAAATCAAAAACAAACGATGCGCACGAGCGAAATTAAAACTATAAATAGTGAACATTTACCCATCCATTACTGTACATTGTACTGAAATGAAAAAATATGAGCCTGAATGACATCGAGGATGATAAAAAATGATAAAATAAACACATTAAATCTTCAAATAATTTTGATCATAATTTTACTTATTTAAGTAATAAACATTAATCATTAAATAAACTCTAAATGTAATTTGATAATTTGCCGTGAAAAAAAAATGTTAAAAAGTAACAGTCAAGGTGCTCAAGAGAATGTTTCTTTCTGCGGAAAAATGTTAATCATTTGTTAATTTATACCTCATATTACGATATCACAACAATACAAAATACCTCATTATGCAATATGCAATGTGCAATGTGGTGCAGTGAATATCAGCTCGAAATGAGAAATTGGAGACCCGAGTTCAAATTCAAGTCAAATTCGTTGATTTCCTTTACGCATAAATAAGCTTGGGAACGAAGATGCGGACATGAGTCCGAACAATGTAAATTCTACCTCATCACAGAAGTATAGATAAATAAAAGGTTCAGTTCAAAGGTCTTAGCACCTGAAGAAGGTCAGAGCGCACAACAGCCGAAACGTCGTAATCATGACAATAAAGATGCGGACAACAGTCCGAACAATGTAAATACTACCTCATCACAGAAGTATAGGCAGATGTACAATGACTATTTTAGAGTCATTAACAATATATTTATCACTGAGTTGTCTGTTTATTCCTCAAATTTCGTTAATCAACCAATTAAAACCTAGATTTTTACACAGACATACCTGGGCTAACTTTCTTCAATATATATATATATATATATATATATATATATATATATTGGGCGTGTATAATGATAATATACACGCTAAAAAAGTCTGCCTTCTTCTACCGAGCGCCAATTCGGTCGGGTTTCAATCCTGGGTAAAAAGCAATCGGCTGTCTAACCGTACTGATGAGCTGTGATACAGCAAAACAGGTCCGTCTGCAGATAACTATATATATATATATATATATATATATATAAATTAATGTTTAGTTTGCATTCAGTTACGCGCAAATACCCTTGGGAAAATGTATTAATATGTCGCTTTTCCCTTCAGCATGACAGATTGGGTTCTATAGCCTTGGTTGGCTACCGGTTTACTGCAGAAAGTAATGGCAAATCCTCTGCCAGTTAGTCACGTTTGTTTCGAGATATGATCACTAAGCGTGTATCACTTATGGCATTTAAAGGATTATAGCATTTCTTCTAGAAGAAAATTCATTGACTAAAGTAAGTTGCTCTTCGTGAGAAATTTTTAAAAATGTTTCATTTAAAACATGTCAGGAGAAAATAAAGAAAGCATTAACATTAAAAATAAATTCATTAATTATTTATAAGTCACATACGTGTTCTGTATGAGTGTAACGTTGGATGAGAATCCGATAGGATGATAAATATTTGGATTTCATTTCATTTTAAATTAATGTTTTGGACGTTGTAAATTTTTCTTCGTTCCTTATTCACTCGGATATATATATATATATATATATATACATGAATTTATTCTATCATCTTTTCTTTGTAATTTAAATTTATTCCTCTGCTCCGTTTTTCTTTTTTTCTTCTTCCTTTTTCGTTTACGAATCAAGATACTTACCGTTTCCTTTTAAAGCTCTCTCTCTCTCTCTCTCTCTCTCTCTCTCTCTCTCTCTCTCTCTCACCTAACCCACTTTCTTTACGTTTCAAATCCACAGGTCTGCAACGTAACTGTTAGACGAATGTATCTTCGAACTTTTGTTGGCACTGGCTGCTACGCGTGTTATCTGACTATATGTTGCGTGTATATATGATTATGTATGAATATGTGTATGTGTTCACCAAACTGATGTATGTTTTCTTAAATTTTCTCTTTTAACGGAGCGACCGTTATTTTAATTCGTTTTTTTAGGTCTTTGTGAATCTCATTCGTTTAAAATCCTTTGTAAAATAAAGACGGAAGCTGACGATGGTTCGCCTGAAATAGGCCCAAACTTTTGATTCACCATGAAATAACGTGTTTGTCTTAATTTTTCTTATATTTGCTCTCTATGTATTTATATGCATATATGTTTAGAGCTCTCTTAGAGAGTTATCCTACCACTGTATATACAGGATACTCCTTTGGATTCTTCTATACGCACACTGCATGCTGATATATATATATATATATATATATATATATATGTGTGTGTGTGTGTGTGTGTGTGTGTGTGTTTAAACAAAAAAAAAACAAGAGACGAGCTATATGTTTTTTGCCTACGGGTTTCATCCTTTGATGGACTTTATCAAAGAAAAGAAATGAAAAAAAATTTTTTTCATCTCTTTGCCTGGAAAAATATCATCAAATGTGCTGGTTAGACTGTATATTTCGAGAGCGTCACAAAATCACCTTGCATTAAAATAAATTATTTTTAATAATAATTGAATAAATATCATATGCTTTAATTAGCACTTAGAGTAAAAAGAAGACTTTCAAATTCTTCCACTTATGTGAGACTAGCAGTATAGCCGGGCGTTGCTTGGGTGTAATGAAAGTTTTTTATATATATATATATATTATCGATTTTCTGCACTATTGTAAAAACTGTAACCTTGAAACTTCTGAATATCGTTTCTTATGTCTTTGTCTATGAGTGTATAAAATTTGATTAAAATCGGACCACTCCTTCTATAACCCGATTTTTTCGATTATCGATTTTCGATATTTATCAGGGGTACCTCGACACAAAACCTAGCTAAGAACACTTGCAAAAGCTGATAGTACAACTGTGTAAATTTTCAAGAAAATCGGTTCAGCCGTTTCGGAGTCTATAGGTAACGGACACACACACACACACACACACACACACACACAAAGTTACATTTATAAATAAGTTTCGATTAAATTTTCTAAAGAAACAAGAACAAAATAGAAATTGTCATTTATGAATCATGGAAAACAATATAAAATACTAATGCATTTGATATTCAGTGTTTATCATAAGCATGACCAATCTATTCACAATGGCTCGATAGGGGAGGCTAAGGAATGATCTAAATATTAATCAATGACACATTTATAATTTCCTAGACATGCTGAACAGCTCAACTCGTGTGTATATATAGAAAACTCTTTGTTAAACAACTGTTTAAAAATTCAATCGATTTCTACTGTTCTGACTGGGGTTGGCGGAAACCTAACGACTGCTTAGACCTGCACGATGCTCAGCGAATGACGTACATCTTTCAAGGAAAAGTGATGAATTGGCCGTAGAGCCTGGCAAAACTTTCAAGTTTTCTTTTATCGGCGCGTCTCTTCAATCTTTGCCTGGCGACGTTTTGCAAAGACAAACGCAAAAGACGATGGTAAGCAACGCATCGCAGCCTCGTTGACTAGTGTGTTGGGGGGGGGGGGGCACGAAGAACACTTTTACAATGAAGTGGAGATGCAAAATGGCGGGATGATTGGTCAGGCGGGGGGCAGGTGGACTGCATGTGTTTGGTTAGAGTGGGTTGTGGAAATACTGCCTTGGTGTGGCAGAGTTGAAGGATGAGAGTTAGCTCATAATGGTAGATTGTTATGGTTGCGGAGATAGTGGAGGAATGTAACCAGAAAAAATTGGTCAGGGGAAGTCAAAATTGAGGGGAGGAGTACTAGGAATAACAGTGATGCAACAATAAATGAAATCAAATAAAGAAAAAGTAGATAAGGAAAATGCGAAAAGGAAGGTCTTAGGGAAAGATCCGCCCGTGTATTGAATACTGCTGCCACATCTGGCCGGGTGCCCCTGCTGTTCCCCTCGGGGTTCTTGACAAAATACAACGAAGAGTCTGTAATGTGATCGATACCGACTTGGCAGACGGCCTGCAGTCATTCTCTCACGGGCGTGACGTGGCTTCCCTGTGCCTCTTCTATAAATACTTTCACGGCTTCTGCTCCGATGAACTTAGATCACTGGTGTCCCCTAGGTACGAATTTGCACGAGATACTAGATTAGCAACTAGGCCCCACTCTTTTACAGTGAAACCGATAAAATGTAATTTCTACTCCAACAGTTTCTTTTCTCGCACTTCCAGCCTGTGGAATTCCCTTCCACATGCTTGTTTCCCCGACAGCTACAATCTCCAGGAGTTTAAATGTAAGGTCAATAGACACTTCCTAACACACTAACCCGCTTCCATTCTTTCAAACACTCTTCCCACCTACCCAACCCTCATCCTCGGTATCCCTACCCGTCTATCACCCTCCTTCTGACATTTCCTATATTTAACCACTCTTTCTCATCACCATCCCCTATGTAACCCCTTGCGAAATAGTGGCAGTGGAATGCCTTGCTTGAGGTGAAATGATTAAAAAAAAAGCAGAGAATTATGAAAAAATTCAGAATTATACAAATGAGAGAAGAGAAACCAGAAGATATGGAAAATAAAAACTTGAAAATTTGAAAAATTAAAAAGAAAAAGACAGAAAAAATAAACAGTTTGTGTTGGGGGTCAACTCTTTTTGCACCTAAAAATGGACTCACCAGATTTGTGCATATAATCCTGCCTATACAGAGAACGGCAGTAGTCGTAAAGGATTTGGGCACATCGGTGTGGTGTAATGGTTAACAAGCTCGTCTCGCTAGAATCATTATAACTGAGTAGTGAGTTCGATCCTCACTGGGTACCCCCTACTTTCGGCCGTATGTTACGTCTAAGCTACACTTAGAAAATCACCTTCCTTCAGGTTTGGGGGTTGGGCGCAGGGCTAACAACCCTTCCCCATAAAAAAAAACAGTTTGTTACGGAAACAGCGAAAACGCTGTCCTACACATCATTACGTGTAAGGAAAAGTTTTAGACACCTCGACGTGGTGTAATTGTTAGCAAGCTTCTTTCGCTAGAACCTATTACAACTGTGTAGTGAGTTCGATCCTCACAGGGTGCCCCATACCTTCGGACTTGTGCCACATCTAAGCGGCGCTTAGTAAATCAACACCAATAGTTGCAAAGCAGTAACTGTCTTTGTCACGGTCAGCTCTCTGCCTTCAGGCGGAGAGCATTAACCCAGTCGTGTCTCCGCCGAAGGTTAGAGTCACGACTGAGGAACAATAGACAGATATTTTTTATATATGACCCGCAAAACCCCCATTAAAAAGGCCTTGTGCTACATTTTGCCTTAAGTGGGAAGGTGACTAAATACTGTAGTTGTAAAGTAGTCAGTCAGTTAAGTACCATGCGCGATACACGCTTTGGGCGATCATGTCTCCAAAGAGACATGACTGACTGGGCAGAACATTATCCCGCAGTAGGTTGCCATTGCTTTCTGCGGTAGACTGGTTGCCGACCAAGGCTATAGAACCCAATCTGTCCTGTTATTTAGCCCATAACTGGAAGGAAGAGACGGATTAATACCTTTCCCAAGGGTATTTGCGCGTAAGTGAATGCGAGGGATTCAACTGGATTTCGAACTCGGTTCCCCGATTTCTCATTCCGAGCAGTGGTAGTTGTAAAGAGTAGTTGGACAGAGTTTAGTAAGGAGTCAGTTGGCTCTTAAGTTGATGCAGAGTTAGTTGGAGTTGTTTGGATATAGACTCATTGCCCGGACATACTATTTCACTGCAAGACTGTATATATTGACTTTTACTAATAGTATTTCTGAATTGACTAACCCGTGTTCCTGTCTGTATATCTTGTTCAATATAACTTACATTTTCTATCTCCATATCTGTTTTTGTTATTTATTATTTTGTGTGGTTTCTCAACCGAGATCCACAACAATTTGTAACAGTTTTGTCACCTTCCCTCAGGGGCTCACCCTCAACAAGGAGCCCTACATCACGTGTTTTGGAAGAGTAGTGCTGCTCCGGGTCAAGAGGCTGGCAGCTGGTAAAGATTATGTCTGACAATTGAACAATGTTTAGCTGTCAGACAATTTCTGCGGCCACATCATCTCTTTCATCAGGCCACCTAACTCCACAGATTAAAACCCCCGTGATTATTATGTGTGGGCGTGGCAATTCATCTAGAGACCAACAAAACTCCTTGTAATATCTAAGATGAGCTGAAAGCAGTGATTATGGCAGCGAGCACAACTTAAACAAGGTGAAGCTGCAGGAGATTTCGAAGTCGTCTTTAGTATTTCAAGATAGTTTTATGTAATTTTGGTAAAAATTAAAATGAAACGTCAGTGTTATTTTCATTTTTGTGCAATTTAGACGACAATTTATCCGTCGCACCCTGCAGAGCATTTATAGATATAAACATTGAGGACATAGAAATTAGTACTGCATGGTTTAAGCCAATGGTGATTTTATTGAATAAATTTAATCTTTGGTATTTCAACATACTTCTGAGTAATTTTGGTAAATATATCTGTTAAATTGAGATATCAGTGTTATTTTCATTTTTGTGCAATTTAGACGACAATTTATCCGTCGCACCCCGCAGAGCATTCATAGATATAAACATTGAGGACATAGGAATCAGTACTGCATGGTTTAAGGCCAATGGTGATTTTATTGAATAAATTTACTCTTTAGTATTTCAAGATAATTTTTGTAAATATATCTGTTAAAATGGGATGTCAATGTTATTTGAATGTTTCCGTAATTTAGTCGATAATTCCTTCATCACACTCGGTACGTAGGCATGAGATACGATATATACATATACTTACATAAACACACACACACACACAAGAACTTTATGGATACCCTGTACATAAAAGACACCTCAGCACATCAGTGAATTAGGAAACCACTTTCAATGATGTGTTGAGTGCATGTGTTCGTGTGCGTGTGTCTAACCAATACTATTGTATAGTTTAAATTGCAAATTAAATTCAGAGATGTGTAAATTTGATAGTTCTGGAATTATTTGACGCGATTCTAATGAATAAATATTTCAACATCCTAAAAATTTGTTCCAACTTAAATTTATCTTTTGAAGGAAACTTATAAAAGTTTTAAAAAAAAGAGAAGTTTGATTAATAAAAACGGAAGAAAAATAAAAAATTAATAATGAATAAATGGGATAAAACCGTGGTCAATTTATGAAAGAAAGAAAGGAAAAGTTGAAAAATCATTCTGAATAATGGAAACTGAAAATAAATAAGACGAAGGGAGATTCCAAATGAAAAGATTGATAAAAGATGAAAAAGAAAAGATAAAAGGAAAAATAAGAGGAAGGAAATAAGGGATAAAAAGAAAAGAAAAGAAAAGTAAATGAAAAAGAAAATAAATTAGAAAAAAATAAGAAAAATAGAAAAGAAAGAAAAAACAGAAAAGAAAGGTTAGACCACTGTGTCGGGCCAGGATGTTTTTTCCGCCTGAATCAATCCTGCATATATTCAAAACAACCATCCGTTCGTGCATGGAGTACTGCTGTCATATATGGTCAGGCGCACTGTTCATCTCAGTGTTCGCGACAGGCTCCAAAGGAGAATCAGTAATGTGATAGGTACCGACTTGGCGGCTCCACTCCAGCCACTTCCCCACCAACGGGATGTGGCTTCCCTCTGTCTGTTCTATGAATACTTTCATGGCTTCTGCTCCAACGAACTTAAATCACTGGTGCCCCTGCAAGAGGTGTTTACTCGTGCAACCAGACTGGCAACTGGGTCTCACCCATTCACAGTTAGATCAACCAAATGCAATTCTACTCCTGCAGCTTCTTTTCTCGCTAGTGGATCTCTTCTATATTCTAGCTTTCCTGGAGGCTATAACCTCTGGAATTTAAATGCAATGTCAATCCCCATCTGTTAACCACTTGACTCCAGTTCTTTCTACACCACCCTGTATATCTTTTCCTTTCTCTCTACCTTTGCAACTGTCATCACACCTGTATTTCCATCCTTAATGGGTTCGTCTTTCTCTTTACTCTCCTGATATCAAATTTTTACTCTTATGTAGCCCCCCTAATCTTTTTACTCTTATGTAGCCCCCCTAATCTTTTTACTCTTATGTAGCCCCTAATCTTTTTACTCTTTGTAGTCCCCTGCACATCAGTGGCATTACCGCCTTGCTCGGGGTGATACGATTAGTAAATATAAATCCGAGCTGAAACCTAGTAAGAAAGAAAAACCATAAAGAAACGGAGTGAGAAGGAATTTGAGAGAAAAATAGAAGGAAAGAATTTTGTAAAGCAGACTTAAAATGATTGACGAAATGATGAAAACAACATCAAATATATCTAAAATTAAAAGAAAGAAAGAAAAAAAGAAAGAAGGTAAAAAGAAAGAAAGAACCGGGAAAATGAAAAGAAAGATTTGAGTAAATGAATCCAAACGATGTATGTAAAAATCTAAGTGAAAAAGATGACAAAAACATGAAAACAACAGCAAATATATCTAAAATTAAAAGAAAAAAGAAAAAAAGAACTTGGAAAATGAAAAGAAAGAAAGAAAGAAAGAAAGAAAGAAAGAAACTGGGAAAATGAAAAGAAAGAAAGAAGGAACTGTGGAGACCAAAAGAAAGAAAGAAAGAAAGAAAGAAAGAAAGAAAGAACTGTGGAGACCAAAAGAAAGAAAGAAAGAAAGAAAGAAAGAAAGAAAGAACTGGGAAAATGAAAAGAAAGAAAGAAAGAAAGAACTATGGAGACCAAAAGAAAGAAAGAAAGAAAGAAAGAAAGAAAGAACTGGGAAAGATCTGAGTGAATGAATCCAAAAGATGAATGTAAAAATCTAAGTGAAAAAGATGACAAAAATATGAAAACAACAACAAATATATCTAAAATTAAAAGAAAAAAAGAAAAAAGAAAAAAAGAAAGAAAGAAAAAAGAACTTGGAAAATGAAAAGAAAGAAAGAAAGAACTGGGAAGACGAAAAGAAAGAAAGAAAGAACTGGGAAAATGAAAAGAAAGAAAGAAAGAAAGAAAGAAAGAAAGCAAGCAAGAAAGAACTGGGAAAATGAAAAGAAAGAAAGAAAGAAAGAGCTAGGAAGACGAAAAGAAAGAAAGAAAGAAAGAAAGAACTGGGAAAGATCTGAGTGAATGAATCCAAACGATGAATGTAAAAATCTAAGTGAACAAAAAGATGACAGATTTTGACTGCCAATTTAGACGTTTACATTCCTGATCTCACTGAACATTTAAGTAACCAGTAAAATCGATTGATGAGTGTTCATCACAACAATAAAGAAATAGTTCTTAACCCCCAATGGCTAACTGGATATGATCCAGATTTTCTTTTTTTCTTCATCTCGCATTAGACTTTTCTAACTCTTCATCTGCTTAGTATTTTATAGACTTCAATACTGTTTATAAGTTGGGTGGGCAGGTAAGTATCGTGGCTCATCTGCTCAACTTGTTAATTCATTGAAAGTATGTTGGCGGTTTTAAGTTAAAACTTTGGCACAAGTAAAGGCTATTGAAATGCGAACAATGAAATCGTGATTCACGTTGTCAGTGTACAATGATGAAAAAGGCACACGTGGGTAGTATTTATTGTGTAGATATCAAAGGAACAATTGTGGGTAATAGAGTAATTTCATTTTTAGAGAAATGGATCAAATCTATCAAGAAATGGTAACACACACACACACATATATATATATACGTATATATATATATATATATATATAAATATATATTGGACTCTCCCGTCGATTTCGACGTGTGATTGTCTAACCTCAGTTAGACTACCACACAAAGAATTGTTTAGAGTGGTGAAGGCTTGTGTAGCACCATCCACACTTTTTGGAACTGCCACGGATCGCATGAACAACAGACCTCAGATATTTAACCCATAACTGGAGGGAAGGGACGGATTAATACCTTTTCCAAGGGTACCAGTGCGTAAGTGAATGCATGGTGTTTGACTGGAAACCGAACTCGGCTCACCGATTCCTCTTTCCGAGCCGATATCCACTGCACCACAACGAACATCCGTCAATAATCGCTTACAGCACCTGGTATTCCCAAACGATCACCCATCTAGTACTGGCCAGGTTCAACGTTGGTTAACTTCGGTGATCGAGCGAGACCCGGTGTATTCAACGTGATATGACCGTAACTATATATATATATATATATATATATATATATATATATATATATATATATATATAGTCATCTGCAGACAGATCTGTTTCGCTCATCAGTACGGTTAGACATCCGATTGCTTTTTACCCAGGATTGAAACCCGACCGAATTGGCGTCAGACGGCAATTCTACCTCTGAGCTATGGGTGTAAGAGGCAGACCTTTAGAGTGTGATATATCATGTAAACACACGCCAATAGCTGAGAGTGTTCTAATTCATTACGGAATGCGTCGATGCTAGAGTAGCTACTGATTTTTCAAAGTCTACCATTTTTCCAGAGTGTTCAATCAGGGTGTGAGAGTGTAAATAGTGAGCATTTGAAAATAGTAGCTACTACAACATATACGCTTCGCTCATTCAATAATGAATTAGAGCACTCTGGCTATTAGGCGTGTATAATGATATACGCGCCAAAACGTCTGCCTTCTACCGAACGCTCGTAGCCCAGAGATAGAATCGCCAACTGATGCCAATTCGGTCGGGTTTCAAACCTGGGTTAAAAAGCAATCGGAGTCTAATCGTACTGATGAGCTGTGATACAGCGAAACAGATCTGTCTGCGGATGACTATATATATATATATATATTCTAAACATACCCTGTTAAATATAAGAGACAATGAATGTCTATTATGTTTAATCATGAGCCGTTCTACACATCGTATTTTGGGTTTAATTTCAGATGAAAATAAACACAAAAATTCTCCATACTTTGAATAATTTTTTATTAAGTTGCTTCTAAGCTTTCGGCTCACATGAGCTATCTTCAGAGAGGTTACAAGGACGTTAACATAAAAACATCAGCGACGATTTTATCTTGTGTTTACGTAAAACTTTGCTAAGCAACAACAACAGTTACCAAAAATAGCAAACATAGTTCCTAAATTAAAATTAAGTTAAATTGGATTAAATTTACATTTAATTTAATTATAGCCAAAATACGATGTTTGGAACGGCTATATATATATATATATAATCTATCCAAACTATTTTATAAGTTGAACTTTGTCTCTGTGTGTGCGTGTGTGTTAGTGTGTGTTTTAGTGTGTGTGTATCTGGTTAAAGAGCAACAAACTTTTAAGAGATTTTGCTAAGAACAACCTAGCTAAGAACACTCGCAGACGCTTATCGTACAACTGTGTAAATTTTCAAAAAATCGGTTCAGCCGTCTCGGTATCTATAGGTAACAGACACACACACACACACACACACTCACACACACACACACAGACAAAGTTCAACTTATAAAATAGTTTGGATAGATTATATATATATATATATATATATATGTATATATATATATATATATATATAATGCAATACAAAAATCTAGCCTCTTACCCTGAAGAACCGTTCGTGTGAAACCGCGGTAGGTGGTGGCTCAATTCTAGATTTTTGTATTGTATTGTATTCTGCTCTACTTTCGTACTTTCGTACTTTCGTATGGACCACTTTGCTGTTAAGGTTTCGTATTGGTTTTTTTTTTCTTTCAAACGAGCACTTGATGTATTCTTGTGCGCTGTTTGTTTCTTTTTTTTCCTCTCTCCCTTTATTTGACCCACAAGGGGGTCCTCGCCGGGTTACAAGACGGTTTCTACTACTGCTAGCATTATTTTCGGATATTTAGTCTTTTATTATTAGTGTTGACTTACTGTGTTTAAGTTCATCATTATATATATAGATAATACGAAACACTATGAAAGCATAAAAATACGCTTTTATAGAAATATATATATATATATATTCACCTTATTTATTGAATGACCATCGTAGTTGTCCTTATACCGAAATATTCAGCTTAGTTATTGAATGACCCTCACAGAAGTCCTTATACAATAAAATTCACCTTATTTATTGAATGACCCTCGTAGATGTCCTTATACCGAAAAATTCACTTTATTTATTAAATGACCCGCGTAGAAGTCCTTATAATGAAAACTTCACCTTAGTTATTGAATGATCGCCATAAAAGTCCTTATACCGAAAAATTCACTTTAGTTTTTGAATGACCCTCGTAGATGTCCTTATACCGAAAATTCACCTTAGTTATTGAATGACCCTAATAAAAGTCCTTATACCGAAAAATTCACCTTATTTATTGAATGACCCGCGTACATATATATATATATATATATATATATATCGATTGGGTCTTATATGATGGAGAAACGCTGAAGATACAGAGAAAAATTAATTTTAATTTAGATTTTTTTTTTTAATTTTGGATGTTTGTTTATTTAGACGCAAAATCTTAGCTCAACTCATTCAAATATCTCTCGTTTTGCTTTCATTTTAATTGATATCATTTTTTAATATTCCTCTTTATAATATCTGTCGTTTTGCTAGGAAACAGCATATGATGGAAAGTTAACGCGGAAGTTTCTGTTAGTAGTGTATTTCTATAATGTTTCAATAATTTTCAATAATTTTTCAATAATCTTTCCATAATTTTCAATAATTTTTCCATAATTTTCAATAATTTTCCCACTTGAAGTTAGTTTCTCTTTTAAGTAAAAGTACATTTTTAAGTCGAAATTTAGGTCAGACTTGTTACGATGATCGACATTGAGCGTATTGTTTTTCTTTGTTTTCATATAATCTTTTATTTAAATCTCTTGCTTATTCGCTTCTGTATTTTTACAGCCTATGTAATTCTTTGTATCTCTTTGTATTAAATCCAACTTCAAAAATATGCGATTTACTTGAAGATCTGACCCACTTCTTGATGGTAGCCTTATGTCGTGATGGAAGATTTTGTTAGGCATTGATTAATTTTTTCAGGTCTGTACTGAAAATAGACAGAAATCATACAAGTTAGAACTTTTACATGCGTAGTATTCATACGTTCCTTATCAAAATATGGGACTTCAAAACTCACAATTGTTTCGAAGCCTGTGGAAGAATGAGATCATTTGTGTGTCAGTAACCACGACCATTAATCTGGGTTGTCTGTTTGGCTCTAAAAGGGCACTTCACATCAGATGTTGATTTTAAGAAGTTAGTGGTCGTGATTCTTGGGGTAACCACCAGTCCTTGATGGACTCTGTAAGTACTTTCAAGGCTTCTGCTCCGATGAGCTTAGATCACTGGTGCCGCCCAAGCACGAATTTACACGAGATACTAGATTAGCAACTAGGTCCTACCCTTTTACAGTTAAACAAATAAGATGTAACCGTAAATTCTACTCCAACAGCTTCTTTTCTCGCGCTTCCCGCCTGTGGAACTCCCTTCCACAACTCTGCTTTCCCGACAGTTACAATCTCCAGGTGTTTAAATGTAGGGTCAATAGACATATCCTATCACACTAACTCCCAACTATTCTCACAACACTCTCATCTACCCAACCCTCATTCTCGGTATCCTCACCCGCCTATCACCCACCCTCTGTTATTTCCTATATTTAACCAGCCTTTCTCCACTCTACGTAGCCCCCTGCACAGTAGTGGCAGTGACATGCCTTGCTCGGGGTGAAACGCTTATAAAAAAAAAAAAAAAAAAAAAATTCAAAAAGTGCCGACTTCGAAAGAAAATAGTTTAACAATTGATCCGTGATTCTTGGGGTAACCACCAGTCCTTGATGGACTCTGTAATTTGATGCCACGACAATCTGGTGGATGATTTAAGGAACCTCATCGACGGCGATTCTGGTGGTTTCAATGTCCAGCTTAAACGTCGATTTTTGTTTTGTTTGCAATTTTAGTATTGTAGACCGTAATGAAGTTTAAATACCGGTTCACACTCCACCCACGTCTATTGAACAGGTGAAGAGGTTCATCCCTTGTTCCCTGTTTAGGATATGGTTTCCGGCTTTCTCTTTTCCAATCCTTTCACTTTTTTCTTTTTCATTTTCTTTTTTTTTTTTTTAATTGGAGTAGATAGACTAAACTATCGCCCGGTTCACACTCCACCCACGTCTATTTAACAGGTGAAGAGGCTCATCCCTTGTTCCCTGTTTAGGATGTGGTTTCCAGCTTTCTCTCTTTCTTACGTAGCCCCCTGTACATCAGTGGCGATACCACCTTGCTCGGGGTGATATGATTAAAAAAATGATGCCTCTTATTACCAATGTCTGTAATTCTTGTAGGCTGTGTGCAAAGAAATACAATTGTACATTTAAAGGTGTATGAAATGAGAGTTAAGGGGTAACAGCTGGTAAAGCAACTTTGCTTTCTGTTTGTCGTCTGCAAATTGGCAAATGCTATGTGTTGCGAATAACGGATGAGAAACCACACAAAATAATAAATAACAAAAACAGATATGGAGATAGAAAATGTAAGTTATATTGAACAAAAATATACAAACTGGAACAGGAATTAGTCAGTTCAGGAATACTATTAGTACAAACGAGAAATAGTGAAGCCGAGTTCGAATTCCAGTTAAATTCATTGCATTCACTTACGCGCAAATACCCTTGGGAAAGGTATTAATCCGTCTCTTCCTTAAAGTTATGGGTTAAATAACAGGACAGGTTGGGTTCTATAGCCTTGGCTGGCAATCAGTCTACCGCAGAATGTAATGGCCACCTACTGCGGGATAATTGTCTGCCCAGTCAGTCATGTCTCTGTCGAGACATGATCGCCCAAGCGTGTTTCACGTATGGCACTTAACTGATTAGTAGAAATCAATACATACAGTCTTGCAGTGAAATAGTATGTCCGGATAATGAGTCTATATCCGAAACAATTCCAACTCTGCACCAACTTACGGACCAACTGACTCTTTAATAAACTCTCTAACAACTCTTTACAAATGCTGCCGTTCTCTGTATAGGCAGGGTTATAGGTACAAATCAGGAGAGTCCATTATTCCATAAAAAGGGGAGATCCCACAACGCTATGCATATTCAACAACAAACATTAGCATTGATAGCAGCCATTCTTTCTTGGAAAAAGCTGAATCTGGTGCCAGTTACCATAATTCCATTGATCAAAATTGTTTTTATTGATTGAGTGAAGAAATTACGTGAATTAAGAATTAAATGGAATCATTTCCAATTTCAATATCAAATGTTTATCTTAATATTTATTAGATTTGATTTTAGAAGCTGGTTCAGTCGGATATCATTGAATGAGAATATCTATAACCCAATCTATCCTGTTATTTGACTCATAACTAGAGGGGGAAGTGATATATATTATTATTCAGTAGTAATTAGTGGGGGACCAGTTTATTACTTCATGACAATATAAAACTGACCCCCCACTTTATTCCCAGCAGAATGTTTCCAACCATTACATTCAGTCAGTCAGTTAGGTGCCATACGTGATACACGCTTTGGGCCATCATATCTCGAAAAAGGCATGACTGATTGGACAGAAGATTATCCCGCAGTAGGTTGCCATTACTTTCTGCGGTATACTGTTTGCCAGCCAAGGCTATAGAACCCAATCTGCCTGTTATTTGACTCATAGTTAGAGAGGGGAGAGATGTATTAAATTATTAACTAATAATTAGTGGCGGATCAGCTTATTATTTTGTAAAAATATAAAATTGATCCCCCACTTTATGCCCAGTAGAAGCCTTAATCATGTTTCCAACCATTACATTCAGTCAGTCAGTTAAATGCCATACGTGTTATACACACTGAGCAATCATGTCTTGAAAGAGACATAACTGACTGGGCAGATTATTCCGTAGTAGGTCGCCATTACTTTCTGCAGTAGATTGGCTGCTAGCCAAGGCTATAGAACCCAATCTCTCCTATTATTTGACTCATAGCTAGAGAGGGAAGAGATGTTATTAATAATTAGTGGCGGATTATTACGTAATAATAAAAAAAACTGATCCCTCACTTTATGACCAGAAGCCTTAATCATATTTTCAACTATTATATTCAGTCAGTTAAGTGCCATACGTGATACACGCTTTGGGCGATCATGTCTCGAAAGAGACAGAACTGATTAGGCAGAAGATTATCACGCAGTAGGTTGCTATTACTTTCTGTGGTAGACGGGTTACCAGCCAAGGCTATAAAACCCAGTCTGTCCTGTTAATTAACCCATAACTGGAAGGAATAGACGGATTAATACCGTTCCCAAAGATATTTGCGCGTAAGCGAATGCAAGGAATTCAACTGGAATTTGAACTCGGCTCCCCGATTTCACAATATGTCAGTCAGTCAGTCAGTCAGTTAAGTGCCATACGTGATACACGCTTGAGCGATCATGTCTCAAAAGAGACATGATTGACTGGGCAGAATATTATCCCGCAGTAGGTTGCCATTGCATTCTGCGGTAGACTGGTTGCCGACCAAGGCTATAGAACCCAGTCTGTCATGCTATTTAACCCATAACTTTAAGGAAGAGACGGATTAATACCTTTCCCAAGGGTATTTGCGCGTAAGTAAATACAATGGATTCAACTGGAATTCGAACTCGGTTCCTCGGTTTCTCATTCCGAGCCGATATCCACTGTACCACAACGCACATACAGAGTCTAAAAGGTTCAGTCTGGCGGCGGCAGGGGTAGCGGCGGCGGCGGAGGCGGGCTGGTGTAATGGTATGGGGAATATTTTATTAGCATACTTGGTACCGATGAAAGATCGTTAAAATTGCCGCAACCTACCTAGGTATTGTGGCTGAACGCGTGCCTCAATTTATGACTACGGTGCACCAATCCCCTGATGGCCATATCCAGCAGGACAACGCACCATATTACAAATAAATAATAATGACAGCTTGGTTCCTGGAATACAGCAATGGGTTTCTGTGTTAGAGTCACCTCTATCGTTACATGGTATCGATGTAATCAAACATCTTTGGAATGTGGTGAAAAGAGAAATTTAAATCCTGGAAATAACTGCTAACCAATCTAGAATTGCAGGATATCATGATAGCGTAATGGACCCAAATTTAAAAGATTACTTCTAGAACATTCCCAAACCACTGGTAGAAAGAACTGAAATGTTTATGAAGTCAAAAAGCGCATTTAACACTCTACAAGAAGTGTATACGTAACTGATTGATAAGTATATATTACTCAAACGGAGGTTTAATATAATTATGTAAAGTTATGTTGAGATTGCCCCAAAGTAACAGTCATAAATCATTCAGTAAGAGTGCTGGAATGCTATGTGATATCAGTTTTTCAATACGGCAGTGAATGCTGGACAATATCATCGAAAATGAGGACAAAACTTGAAACAGCGGAAATGTGGTTCTACAAATGCATACTGGATATAAAGTGGGGCATCAATTCCATATTACAATCAATATATAAACTGACCCCTCACTTTGTGGTCACAAGAGTTTCTATACATTTATATTCCCGAGATCCAAAAGCACAAGGATGCATTCGAGAAGATAAGTAAAGTATTAAGAAACAGGACAATTTCGCTAGAAACAAAGAAGAGAGTACTGGATTGCTATGTGATGTCAGTTCTTCAATACGGCAGTGAATGCTGGACAATATCATCCAAAATGAGGACAAAACTTGAAACAGCGGAAATGTGGTTCTACAGAAGGATGCTGCGGATATCGTGGACTGAGCATGCAAGCAACGAGGAAGGAGAGCCTGGAGAACCTGATACTGACTGGCCAGATAGAAGGAAAGTGAGACAGAGGAAGGCAGCTGATAACATATTTGCAGGGCCTGATCAGGTGGATGACGGAACGGGGGTGGCCAGGAGTAACAGGAGCAAACATACTAAGAGCCACAAGGGATAGGGAGACGTGGAAGACCATGACTGCCTACGTCCTGAAGGGGCAGGGCACATAGAAGAAGAAGAAGAAGAAGAAGAAGAAGAATGATTTAATTCAGAATATCCGCGAGAGAGTATATAAATTCATATAGAATTTGTGACAAAATCGATCAGTTTAAATCATGACATGTCTTCTTTCATTCCGAAGCGTTTGACAGGGTTTGGCATGCTGGCCTTCTACGCAAGCTGCTGAGCTATGGTATAACTGAACACATTGTTTGACCTAATCCAGTCATCTAATGAAAGTAGTATTAAACGGACATACCTCCCAAAACTACCATACGAACGCAGGTGTCCCTCAAGGCTCTATTCTAGGTCCTATGCTTTTTTTATCTACTATAAGATCCCAAGTAGGCATGTACGCCGACGACACCACAGTTTACTCTCGCCTCGATCAAAAATCTGGTGATGGTGACAAAGCGAACCTCGCTGCCGAGCTTGAGAAGGACCTCCAATCCGTGGTGGACTGGTGTAAGAAATGGCTTGTAAATTGTAATGCTTCCAAAACGAAGCTGCTATCTATTACTCATCATAGACAATCGCTCCTGCCTCCCGTTAGCATGGAACAGGCTAGCCTCCCTGAGAGTAAGAAACTACGCCTCCTTGGCCTCACACTCTCAGCGGACCTCAAGTGGAATGACTATATCGAATTCATTGCTGAATCCGCTGCCATGAAAGTCGGTTCTCTGTGCAGGGCCCGGAAGTTTTTTACCGTCTGAATTTCTCCTGCACATTTATAAATCTACCATCCGCCCGTGTATTGAATACTGTTGTCACATCTAGTCGGGTGCCCCTGCTGTTCTCCTCGGGGCTTTTGACAACATACAACGGAGAATCTGTAATGTGATCGATACCGACTTGGCAGACCGCCTGCAGTCACTCTCTCACTGGCGTGACGTGGCTTCCCTGTGCCTTTTCTATAAATACTTTCACGGCTTCAGCTCCAATGAACTTAGATCACTGGTGCCTTCTAGGTATGAATTTACATGAGCTACTAGATTAGCAACTAGGCCCCACTCTTTTACAGTGAAACCGATAAAATGTAACCGCAATTTCTACTCTACAGCTTCTTTTCTCGCACTTCCCGCCTGTGGAATTCCCTCCCATATATTTGCTTCCCCGATAGCTACAATCTCCAGGAATTTAAATGTAAGGTCAATAGACATCACCTATCACACTAACTCACATCCATTCTCTCAAACTCTTTTCCCATCTACTCCACCATCCTCGGTGTCCTCATTCGTCGATTACCCTCCTCCTGACATTTCCTATAACTAAGCCCTCTCTCTCATCACGTTCCCCTATGTAACCCCCTGAAAAACGTTGGCAAGAGAATGCTTTGCTTGGGGTGATATGATTATAAAAAAAAGTCTATACTATTATAATGTTGGTATAAAGTGGGGGATCAATTCTACATTACCATCAGTTTATAAACTGATCCCTCACTTTACGGTCAAATTCATCCTTCTCTTACCCATTTCCTGACACCTCCTATAATCTGTCACGCTTTCTCATAACTTTCCTCCTATGTAACCCCCTGTGCAACAGTGGCAGTAGGATGCCTTGCTTGGGGTGAGATGATTAAAAATAAATTCTCAAATAGTCTGCGATCATGCCAAATAAGTTCAGTTCAACAGGTCCAAACCCAGCGAAGATTCTTTTCTTTCTGGTTTTATCAGACTTTATACACAGCGAACCTTCGTTTTTGTTATAGTATTAAGAATTCTATACACTCGTTAGTTCTTTGGTTAATTTCGCATGCTTCAATAGTTTTCACTGAAGACAATCTAGATGAGATAATTAAGGCGAAGAACACAGAAAATTCCTTCAGTCATATGCAAGACGTCATTTCGTCAGCGTTAAATGTATCAGCATTTCAATGAATAGATACCACTTTGAAGTAAATGTAAACTTGAAAGAATTCTTAACTGCTTGGGGGTCTTTGTTCAATGTTCGTTCTTAATCGAATGGATAATCCTAATTAATGTTGAAATTGTTAGCTTTTGTTTTTTTCTAAAGAACGTCAATCAGTAAGTTAAGTGCCATACGTGATACACGCTTCGGCGATCATGTCTTTTCGATGACTGACTGGGTAGAAGATTTTGTCTCAGTAGACTGTCATTTGTTTCTGCAGTATACTGATTGCCAACCAAGGCTATAGAACCCAATCCGTCTTGGTATTTAACCCATAGCTGGAAAGAGAAAAGATGGATACATACACTTCCCAAGTGTATTTGTGCGTAAGTGAATGAAACGAATTCGACTGGACTGCTCCAACGAACTTAAGTCACTGGTGCCTCCTCAACAGGTGTTTACTCGTGCAACCAGATTGGCAACTGGGTCCCACCCATTCGCAGTTAGATTAACCAAATGCAGACGACAATACTACTCCTGCAGCTTCTTCTCTCGCACTTCCCGCCTGTGGAACTCGCTTCCATATTCTTGCTTTCCTGACGGCTACAACCTCCAGGAATTTAAATGCAATATCAATACTCATCTATTAACCACTTAACTCTAGTTCTTTCACCACCCCGTATATCCTTTCCTTTCTCTCCACCTTTGCAGCTGTCATCACACCTGTATTCCCATCCTTCTCTTGCTCCTTTCTAACTGGTTCGTCTTCATCTTCACTCTCTTCTAATTAATCTTTTTACACTTATGTAGCCCCTTGCACATCAGTGGCATTACCGCCTTGCTCGGGGTGATACGATTAAAAAACAAAAAAACAAAAAACAAAAACAAAAAAACATTCGAGCTCTGTTCCCATTCCGAGCCGATATTAATTGCTCAACCCACGCATATACGTGCAAGGAAAGGCGCAAGGTCCGTTTTCTCTGCCTACGGATCCCTTAATCTTGATCTGAAGAATAAGCTTAATGTATTTAAATGCGAAACTGACAAGTGTTTACCCGTATGTTCCCACTACATATCAATTACTATAGATGTCAGTCAGTTAAGTGCCATCCGGGATACACGCTTTGGGCGATCATGTCCCGAAAAAGACATGACTGACTGGGCAGAAGATTCTCCCACAGTAGGTTGCCATTGCTTTCTGTAGTAGACTGGTTGCCAGTCAAGGCTATAAAACCCAACCTGTCCTGTTATTTAACTCATAGCTAGTGGGAGAAGAGATGTATTATATTATAAAGTAGTAATTAGTGGAGGATAAGTTTATTACTTCATAACAATATAAAACTGATCCCCCAATTTATGCCCAGTAGAAGTTTTAATCATGTTTCTAACTATTATATTCAGTCAGTCAGTTAAGTGCCATACGTGATACACACTTAGGTGATGATGTCTCGAAAGAGACATGACTGACTGGGTAGAAGATTATCCCTCAGTATGTTACCAGTACTTTCTGTGGTAAACCGGTTGCCAGTCAAGGCTATAGAACCAAATTTGTCCTGCTATTTAACCCATAAGTGGAGGAAAAAATACGGATTAATACCTTTCCCAAGGGTATTTGTGCGTAAGTGAATGCAAGGAATTCAACTGGATTTCGAACTTGTCACTCCGATTCGTACAAATATATATATATATATATATATATATATATATATATATATATAAATTAAAAAAAGGATTAATTCAATGATGTTGAATGACCATTTCGATATGAAAATCCTCACAGGGGTTAATACATCACCTCAGCAACAGAAAAATCCTTTCAGAAACTGGAAATAAATCAGTCTAATTTTCCTTTTTAAATAGATTTGCAAAGAAATTAAAAAAGAAAAGAAAAGAAAAAAGAAAAAGAAAAAAGAACAAGATAAAACAAAATAAAATCAAATAAACAAGAAAAGAAAAACTGACATCGTCTGGGTTCGCAAAAAAGGAAAGAGAATTGTAACTTAAAAATTAACAGACGGCCGTGTTGAATTGATGTAAGGTTAAGCAACACGGAAAAAAGGTGGGAGATAAGAGAGATAAAGGAAGGGAGGGAAAAAGAAAAGTAAAGAAAGAAAATTTTTTTTATATATTACAGACGCTGGACATATTCAAAAACCTAACTTTCCAAAAGCGTTGAAGTATTAGAAAAAGGCCTTTACTTAAAAAGGTATAATTATTTTTAAAGGGAATAAAAAGATATAGGATTTAAAATAAAATTTCTTTAAAAAAATTAGGTCATTTGATTTAAACTAAATAAAGACATCGCTAGGTAAAAAAAAAAGAAAAAAAAATTCATTTACAATTATACATACATATAGAAGTACACACATACATACATACACATACACACACACACAATTCTTCGATTATGAATACATATATACATACATACACATACACCTATATATATATATATATATATATAGAGAGAGAGAGAGAGAGAGAGAGAGAGAGGTTTTCTCATATACATGATAACCGGTATACCGCTGAAAGTAATACCAACCTAGACGCTATGTGCCGATCTAAGACGTTAACTTTAACCTCCTTTCTCCTTATGCTCTTCGTTCTTCTTTTCTTTCTCTTTTTCCTTTTGAATTTGTTCTTTTTTTTTTTTTTTTTTTTTTTGAATGAGCGAGGACAATTTTTTGTATATTGTCGTTACAAATATATATTCACGATATGGGCAGGTAACGATTTTCTGGTTGATTTAAACATTAACTGTTGTATGGGTCTGAGAAGCGGTTGCATAGCTGCAAAATATCTATTACACATGGATTTGTAGAATATCCAAAAATGTATATATATATATATATTCCAAGTGAAGAGGACTCGAGGTTTTTTTTATATCTTGAGTTCTCTGGTATTTATTTTATTATGAACAGTGCTCAATATAATGAGTATTATAGAGCTTAATATAATATAATATAATATTATGGTTATGTCAATTTTTCATTGCTACATGGAAATTTCTATGTTTCGAGAGAGGAGGAAAAAAGTTGGTTAGCATGTAAATTCCTCGAGGTCAAACCCCTAAGTGAATCTCCATTCTGATTAGCCGAACACACACACACACACACACACACACACACAGACACACACACACACAGACACACACACACACACACACACACACACGCACGCACAAATACACCCACATACATTCACAGTAAACCGAAAGTATTTGTCATTTGAATGTAAATCGTCTGCACAACCACACCAGCATTGCCTGATGATGAGAATTAATCTCGAAACATAGAAATTTCCATGTAGCAATGAAAAATTGACATAACCATATAATTATATATATATATATATGTGTGTGTGTGTGTGTGTGTGTGTGTGTGTGTGTGTGTATCCCCATACAAGCCTGTTTCGCTGTATCACAGCTCATCAGTGTGGGCAGACACCCACTTACTTTTGGCCGGGATCGAGACTTGATCGAGACTTGACCGATTTGCTGTCGGTCGGAGTCTCTACCCCTAAGCCTTAGGCCTATGGAATGAGAGGGAGGAAATTTTAGTGTGTTATATAATTAGTTAATTAGTTAATTGTTTGGTTATAATTAAACTAGACCAGTACACAGTTGTATTGAAAAGTGTTCAATACAATTACGTTGTAGCACTGTGGAATATTTCTAATTCGAAAACGAGTTATTTCGTGATCTAGGATTTTACCTTTTGGTGTCTTCAGGCAATTTACAACCACGAAAATGATCGTGAAATGGGTTATGAAATAACTTATTTCCAAATGATATATATATATATATATATATATATATATATATATATATATATATAGTCATCCGCAGACAGATCTGTTTCGCTGTATCGCAGCTCATCAGTACAGTTAGACAACCGATTGCTTTTTACCTAGGATTGAAACCCGACTGAATTAGCGTCAGTCGGCGATTCTACCTTTGAGCTATGGGCGCTCGGTAGGAGGAGATGTGATCCAGCAAAACAGGCTTGTATGTGGATGACTAATTATGCTCTCGTTATCCGATTAAGCACTTTAGAGGAGAAATGTTTAAAAACAGTAGACACTTTCTGTGATTTACGCATAACTCTTCAACCATGAATTAAGTTCTCTTAGCTGCTGGCTTGTGTAAACACCGCGTATATAACACTGCGATATGTAACACTGGACTTAGTAAATAATACTTACCAACCATACATGAGATTTAACGCATATCCATTATACATCCACCCTATGTCTAATCACCACCCCTGTGTATAATTAAACATTTGCCCTTCTAGATAGAATATAGAATTAATAAAAATTCATCTAGTGAAGATGTATATTATAAATATAATGATTTTTATAATAATGCCCTGAAAGAATAGTGGCTATAAACCCATGACATCAAATACACAAAGCAATATACCAAAACAAAAAAAATAAAAATAGAAAAATCATTTGGTATAATTCTGAAGAGGGCTGAACGAAGACAATATCAATAGGGAAATTACTCACAGTACGAGGAGAAAGTGGAGTACGTTTAAAAATAAACTTTAATGAAAAATACATTAAAATGTGAGGGGGGTTGCAAATTTGATTCCACAAGAGTGATAAAAAAGAAAAAAATTTCACTCACAAACACTCCAGTAACTGTAAGGAGCGAAGGAAATGCTCTTTCTGTCTGCACAGGCTCGGTTGTTGGATTTTCAGGCAAATAGCCTCTAGGACCCGAAGATGGTATGTTGAGCGAGCGCTGTGCAAGACAGAAAACCAACTGTCCTCGTACGAGGATGCACAAGCAGGATTGTCCAGCAAGTGTTGGCCGATCGCTGAATCCAAAACAGGTTGGGTTGTTCTTATAGTACTGATATTGTTCTTATAGTAGTGATATTGTCTTCGTTTAGCCCTCTTCATAATTATTGCCAACGGAGCCCTTGAAAAAGTGTTGGCCGAAAGGTTCCTCGGCTTTTGGGATAAGTATGACGTCCTTTCTTTTTAGAGCAATATATATATAAGTGTGTGTGTGTGTGTGTGTGTGTGTGTGTGTGTATGTGTGTGTGTGTGTGTGTGTGGTTATGTATGCGTATGTGTAGACAGACAGATGTAATTTCTACACACGTATTTTTCATTTATGAACCGTTTTTCAGTTCTTCGTATAATGAAACTTATGTTTAGTTTATTTTTTGCATAATATACAATTATAGCACAAGGCTGAAAATGATTTATAGCACAAGGCTGAAAATGATTTATAGCACAAGGCTGAAAATGATTTTCTAAGCATAGCTTAGATGTGGTACAAGGCCTAAAGTGCACCCAACAGGGATCGAACTCACAGTTCAGAAGAAATTGTGCTAGCGAGACAATTTAGCCAACCGTTGTGCCACGTCTAAGTGGCCCATGAACCTTATATTTAGAGTTAAAACTTTTTTGAGTTGTCCTCTCTGTTTAACGTGATTTTATAAGAGGCAAAAGCGATTCAATTTGCTCAAAATATCCAAACCAAACATTAGGAAAGCATTTGTATCATCATCATCTCATCCGTTACACCCAATGGGCAGCAACTTTTTTGTTATTGTTTCCGTAACAAACTGTTTTTTTATGCGGCAGGGTTGTTAGCCCTGCGCCCAACCCCCAAACCTGGAGGACCGGTGGACAATTTTTGGTCCTTACGTTTACAGCAAACGGTCACCCATCTAAGTACTGACCAGGCTCGATGTTGCTTAACTTCGGTGATCGAACGAGAACCGGTGTATTCAACACGATATAGCTGCAGACAAGCATTTGTATACACTATGTTAATTGCTTTGATATGTGATTACAACAAAAAAAAAAACGCGTTGCTGACTGCGTGCTCTTCTCTGATTAAAACAAATCGTAACGGTCAATGAGAAATGGATAGTTTATAAAAATACATCGATCCTATGAGATCGTGAGGCAAGATACAATCATCAACTGTAAAGACTGGCCGTCATTCAAGAATGATGCATTGTATATGGAAATGGCGAGTGATTAGCTCATAATACATTTACTGGTCCCGATTAGACACAACGAATAAAGTAATCAATTTAAAGCACCCCCACCCTGAAATATTAATAGAAGTTTTATATTCTTTAGGAATATTCTAAATTATTCTATTTGTAACTACAAAAAAATTATTATATCCGTTTCTTTACAGTTTAAAAATTTATTTGATTACCATCTGTTTCGATACTTTTTTTTTTTAATCATCTCACCCCAAGCAAGGCATTCCACTGCCACTATTGAGCATGGGGTTACATAGGAGAAGGTAAAGAGAAGGAGTGGTTAGACATAGGGAATGTTAGGAGGAAGGTGACAGATGAGTAAGGATACCGAGGATGAGGGTTGGGCAGATGGGAAGAGTGTTTGAAAGAATGGGAGCAGGTTAGTGTGTTAGGAGGTGTCTATTGACCTTACATTTAAACTCCTGGGGATTGTAGCCGTCGGGGAAGCAATCGTGTGGAAGAGAATTCTTACAAAAATGTGAAAATAACAAAAAAAAATAAATTAATTAATTAATTAATTCTTGAAGGATAAAATCATAAAATTGCCAGAAAAAAGACACTGGATATCCAACGAATTGGTAAGGGTATTGTCATGGTGGCATCGCCAATTTCAACGGATTGAACTCTTCCTTCTACTACATATACTTTCCCTCACAAGAGGTGAGAGAGATCGGCAGATCTGCATACAGCAGATGAGCAGAAGATCGAAAGGCAGAGATATACAAAACTGCTCCCGTACGACTATTGCGAGTCCCAGTTATAGTATTACTACCTAAACCGTATTTATTGTTCTACTAATAGCGTTCCAAGTATTTGTATTTTGCTGTGTTTATATATATATATATATCCGAGTGAGTATAGAATGAGGAGAGAAAAAACGAAAAAAAATTTTTCCGTCCAAAACATTAATTTAAAACAATGCTCGATATATGATGTATAGAGCTGTGAATATTTATTATAAATTATGTTTTAGAACATGTACATAATTTCATCTATATATGTCCTCTTCTCTACAATCATATGGCTGTTTCAGTGTTTGGGACCCAAACCGGATTCTTCGAGGGTCGACGGTCAAAACGAGAGACACATTAACTTAATTACCAATAACCCCAACCAAACCCCACCTCAACAACGAACCAAATATAAACAGAGAATGATTCCAAACCTTTATTTCTCCCGATGATGTTTTTGGGTTCCAAACACTGAAACAGCCATATGATTGAAGAGAAGAGGACATATATAGAAGAAATTATGTACATGTTCTAAAACATAATTTATATATATATATATATATATATATATATATATATATATATATATATATATATCGTTATTTCCTATTTTGGTTGTTGTTGTTGTATTATTTCTTGCTGGACTCTTAGCCGGGTCCACGACAGATATACAATACTCTGCAAAAGTATTAGGACAAAAACTATTTTATCTTTTATGAGGCATATTGACAGAAAATAAACAATTTAATTAAAGTAATTTGATTTGATTTACTCAACAAATGCTTTAACAAGAATAAAATACTTGTTACAAAATAAATTTAATATTTAGTATACTAGCCTTTTGCTTTGATCACAGCCTTCATTCTGTCAGGCATTGGCATCACAAAATTCTTCAATGTATCTAATGGTATCTCCTGCCAAGCAGAAGAAAAGTTCTCGAGAGTGCCGCCATCCAGTGCTACCAAAACATCAATTTGCGCCTCGGATTTTTCCCAATATCACATTTGCTTATAGAAATTATACTAAAACAGACTAACATACATAATAAAAAGTTCAAAGAAAACGGTTGAATTCCCTTTATTTTAACGTCTCGTGACTTTGCACTACAGATGAAGGAATTCTAAAACTAAAATATTCTGTTAATCTTTTTGAATGATTTGTGAGCGTTTTTATAGTTGCCAACAATGTCTGTTTATAGATACATAATTTGGAATAAAGCTCATTTCGTCTTTTTGCCTTGATAAAGTCTATTAGAGGATGAAACGCGTAGGCGATTTAAATACAGTTTTCCTCTTGTCTTCTTTTTATTTAACCACACACACACACACACACACACACATATATATATATATATGTGTGTGTGTGTGTGTGTGTGTGTGTGTGTGTGTAAAAGAGAGAGATGGGCATAGAGATGTATAGGGAGATAGAGAAACAAAGAGAAAGAAATACAGTGAGAGATAGAATAGATGCGTGAACGAGTGAAATTTTCATTAAGTAAACCAAATAGAAAGGAATTAAAACAAATTTGCTTATTTCGAAGCCGAACAAAGAAAATGATAGCAGTGAAATAATTACATAAAATTATTTAGATCTGACGGCATTTGTGAAATTCTATCAAATTATCATTTTTTCGGAACAAAAAACAGTGCCGAAAATTTCTTTCATTTCTTAAGAAAAAAACCTTGATGTCGCTTGCATAAATTCCGAAGTAAATGATTTGTGAACCGCTTCTCTTATTAATTAATGTTTATTTTCATGTCTGTCAAGAAAGTATGGGGCTCGCCCATGTAATTCTACATTTAAAATTATATATATATATATATATATATATATATATATATATATATATAATCTTCACCACTCGACGTATATAATGTGTAAATAATAGTATCGATGTTGAAGGTGGCGAATTATCATTTGTTTCTGTAAATTGTATTTTTCATATATTTATGTAGAAATTTTATGAAACAAGGCATCCAGAGCATCTTACAAAATACATAGATATACATTTATATATATATGTATGTATACATGGTGAGATGCGTGAATTGTCGTCTAAATTATGGAAAAATGAAAATAACACTGACATCCTATTTTAACAGATATATTTAGCAAAATTACCTAAAAATATCTAGAAATACTAAGCAATATATCTATCTAATCTAATCTATCTAAACTTATTTATAAAAGAAACTTTGTCTCTGTGTGTGTGTGTGTGTGTGTGTGTGTCCGTTACCTATAGACTCAAAGATTAAAAGAAAAAAAAAATTACATCATTCAATTATAATACGCGAAAGATTATCCATGGGTATGAACGGATTTTATCTAATCTAAACTTATTTATAAATGGAACGTTGTCTCTCTCTGTGTGTGTGTGTGTGAGTGTGTGTGTGTGTGTGTGTGTGTGTCCGTTGCCTATAGACTCCTAAACGGCTGAACCGATTTTCTTGAAAATTTACACAGTTGTACTATAAGCGTCTGCGAGTGTTCTTAGCTAGGATAATCTAAAAAATCGGGTTATAGAAGGATTTTTTTTTAATCCTATCACCCCGAGCAAGGCGGTAACGCCACTGATGTGCAAGGGGCAACATAGGAGTGAAAAGATTGGAAAAAAAAACGGAAACCGCATCCAAAACAGGAAACAAGGGATGAGCCTCTTCACCTGTTCAATGGACGTGGGTGGAGTGTGAACCGGGCGATAGTTTAGTCTATCTACTCCAATTAAAAAAAAAAGTGAGAAGATTGGAAAAGAGAAAAACCGGAAACCGCATCCTAAACAGGAAACAAAGGAAGAGCCTCTTCACCTGTTCAATATACGTGGGTGGAGTGGTCCGATTTTAATCAAATTTGATAAACTCATAGACAAAGACATAAGAAACGATATTCAGAAGTTTCAAGGTTGCCGTTCTTACAATAGTGCAGAAAATCGATAATATAGATATATATAAAAGGCAAGATGTTTGTGTGTGTGTCTGTTTATCTACCTGTATGTCTATATTTTTTCAGCCCTTTTATTTTAGTTTTTGCTTTGAGTTTGGCTCTAATTAGGTATAATTGTAGTTCTTAGTCTCAGCCATGATATCATTTACTCAGGGGACTTATTTAACCTTTAAAATTCAGTTTACGACGAGAAAAACTAATTTGATATCGATACCAGGAAATCAAAATTTGACTTCCATCCATTCATTTTTCTTTCAATCTACAGTTTCGCTTTAACTGGCAACAACTATTGCTTTTTAGACTTTCGCACCAACGTCCAAAGAGTCTGAGCTGCAGAACCGTGGATTAGTTTTAAAGCTTTCATTACACCCGAGCAACGCCGGGCTATACTGCTAGTAAATATATATATATATATATATGCGATTGGTAAATTGTTGCAATTATTTTATTAAGTGCGATTGGTAAATTATCGCAATTATTTTATTATTTCAAATATTCTTTAGGCTGAGTCTGTGCTACAGGACCATGGATTAGTTTTAAAGCTTTCATTACACCCGAGCAACACCGGGCTATACTGCTAGTATTTTAATAACTTTGAAATTACGTTCTATTTATTGTATGATTTTCAGATACCTACCTGACTAGCTCATTGTGAATATCGACTCGGAACGAGAAATCGGAGAGCCGATTTCGAATTCCAGTTGAATTCGTTGCTTTCACTTACGCGCAAATACCCTTGAGAAATACCCTTCTCCCCCCCATATATATGTTAAATAACAAGATAGATTGGATTCTATAGTCTCAATTGGCAACCAGTCTACCGCAGAAAGCAATTGCAACCTACTGTGCGAAATCCTCTGCCCACTCAATATTACTCTTTCGAAACATGAAAACCCAAGATTGTATCACGTATGGCACTTAACTGACTGACCTACCTATATTGTTAAATATATGCACGTTGGACCAATAATACTCTATCCTTGTATTTTGTTCTGAGCTGAATTTTGATCTGGAATGTGATTAATATTTTCAAACGAATTATTAACATTCAACGTAGTGATTATCGTAAAAAGGAAACATTCGTGCAATATCTATTTTTTTTTCATCCTCCTGAAGTTGTGGACTTAATGATATACCTTCATCTATATAAGTATCTGGTGCCGACAGATTGATCACCTTCACTGGAATTTCGTAGATGTCTACCAACCAGTACACTATTTTTGACCGTCACTGGCGCTACATTATCCGGCTGGATATCATTGGCATTGAACGCCTTGTCGCCTTGTTAGTAAGATGGTTTTGCTCGAAAGTAAAATGTGTAGTACATGTTGGTTGTAGCTCGATAATGGAGTGGCTTGTGTTCTGCCGGATTTCACGAGAATCATCAGGGAAATTTTAATTTATCTTGATTTTTAGAACAAAGTTAGATCCTGATGCAGGCCATCTCGCCATATTTTATTTTAGGAAGGTAACTTAACCTCCTCATGGTTCGAAATCGGTTTTTAGAACACGCTATTCTTTTCCCGGTCTTTCATTGCTCGTCACACCTCATGATTTTATAACAAACTGTTTTCTAATTAATAATTATTTTTGTTCTTTTTAAATAAATATTTTATTTTACAACGCTTGAGCAGGAAGTACTGCATATCTTTAACTTTTTTCAATCACTCCCACTGTTTTTTAGATACTAATCAAAATAGATCCACCTCCGTTTTCGATATCTTTCATATTTCCTTTTTTTTTTCATTATAAATAATAAAAAATGTTTCCTAATTCAATATATATATATATATATATATATATATATTTCAAATACCTTGAAATCATTACTTATATCCTTTCTTTCCATCAATTATTTGCAAACTATTTATTGTGTCATATTTAAGATCTCAATATCCCCATATCGATTGAAGAGAGATATTATTTGGTAAACTGGCGAAAAAATGAAGATGAAAGCATTTTGATAAATACATGGCATTTATTTGGGTACAAAGTAAAAGACTCCTTAAAAAATAGAAGTGAGAGAGCGAAATACATGGGGAAAATAATGGCTGTAAATAACCAGCTACTTAATTTCCGCTCAATCTTATTTCACCGTATATATATATATATATATATATATATATATATATATATAGCGATTCACAAGTAAAAATTGTAAATGAACAAAGAATCACAAATATTGCATCAAACAATTTAGGCAAAATAACATATTTTTTCTTCTAACTTGTTCTCGTCTGATGAGATTTCAAACTTCGTAAAATTTAGCATGTAAGTATTGAACCTTGGATTTGTGCAAACGAATCAAATTTTATTATCTATGACACAAATTCTCCAACATATAAGCCTAGTGATGTCTTTCTTTCTTTCTTTCTTTCTCGTTTTCTCTCTCTCTCTCTCTCTCTCTCTATATATATATATATATATATATTAAATTATTTATTTAAGCGTTATTTTTAAAGGGTACTTAAATTTGAGTCGTTTTTATTATTAAAGAGAATATTTATTTATTTGCAAATTAACCGGCCTGAATATTAGACAAAACTTGTTAGAAAAAGGTGGACACATATTTTTCTAAGATTCCAGGATCATTTAAGCAGATAGGTGTAAATAAATGAATATACTGTTCAATTATAAAAACTGAGCATCAACACAAATATGAATATTAATATAAATTAACTTTTAACCAAATAAATTTAAAATATTCCGTATTTATTCCATTATATATGTGTGTGTGTGTGTGTGTGTGACATCAGTACCGACATTATATATATGTGTGTGTGTGTGTGTGTGTGTGTGTGTTGACATCAGTACCGACATTATATATATATATATGTGTGTGTGTGTGTGTGTGTGTGTGTGTGTGTGTTACATCAGTACCGACATTATATATATATGTGTGTGTGTGTGTTGACATCAGTACCGACATTATATATATATATGTGTGTGTGTGTGTGTGTGTGTGTGTTGACATCAGTACCGACATCATATATATATATGTGTGTGTGTGTGTGTGTGTGTTGACATCAGTACCGACATTATATATATGTGTGTGTGTGTGTGTGTGTGTGTGTGTGTGTGTGTGTGTGTGTGTGTGTGTGTGTGACATCAGTACCGACATTATATATATATGTGTGTGTGTGTGTGTGTTGACATCAGTACCGACATTATATATATGTGTGTGTGTGTGTGTGTGTGTGTGTGTGTGTGTGTGTGTGTGTGTTGACATCAGTACCGACATTTTATATATATGTGTGTGTGTGTGTGTTGACATCAGTACCGACATTATATATATGTGTGTGTGTGTGTGTGTGTGTGTGTGTGTGTGTGTGGGTGTGTGTTGACATCAGTACCGACATTTTATATATATGTGTGTGTGTGTGTGTGTGTGTGTGTGTTGACATCAGTACCGACATCATATATATATGTGTGTGTGTGTGTGTGTTGACATCAGTACCGACATTATATATATGTGTGTGTGTGTGTGTGTGTGTGTGTGTGTGTGGAGTAAACAAGAGCCGGACTGTAACATAAATGAAGTAGGCAAGATAAATAAAGAAGACAGAGATCAGGCTCAGGGGGGAAACTATCAGTCGTGCCCCCCTCTGTTTTCGAGCGGAGTGTGACTCGATTCGTCTGATGAAGTCCTAAATCTCGAAAGCATCACACCAAAACCTTTCCACTTTGTCATAGATTTTTACCCAAAAATCATTTTCCCATATATATATATATATATATAGTCATCCGCAGACAGATCTGTTTCGATGTACCACAGCTCATCAGTACGGTTATACATCCGATTGCTTTTAACCCAGGATTGAAACCCGACCGCATCGGCGTCAGTCGGCAATTCTACCTCTGAGCTATGGGCGCTCGGTAGAAGGAGGCAGATTTTTTGCGTATGATGTAACATACGCTAGTGGCCAGAGTGCTCTAATTTATTACTGATTGAGCGATGCGTATATGCTAGAGTAGCTACTGTTTTTATCAAAGTATGTGTGTTGTGGTACAGTGGATATCGGCTCGGAACGAGAAACCGGCGGAGCCGAGTTCGAATTCCAGTTGAATCCATTGTATTCACTTACGCGCAAATGCCCTTGGCAAAGGTATTAATCCGTCTCTTCCTTCCAGTTATGGGTTAAATAGCAGGACAGATTGGGTTCTATAGCCTTGGTCGGCAACCAGTCTACCGCAGAAAGCAATGGCAACCTACTGCGGGATAATCTTCTGACCAGTCAGTCATGTCTCTTTCAAGACATGATCGCCCAAGCGTGTATCACCTATGGCACTTAACTGACTGATATATATATATTCCATTCGTAATCGAGTTATTACACAAAACTCGTTTACAAATGGAAAATATTCAAACGTTCTACAATATAATTGTATTGAACACTTTTTAATAAAAATGTGCACTGGTCTAATTTTATTATGACCAAAAACTAATTAATTAAACAATTGATAAATTAATCACTCAATCAATAAATATATATATAGGTATAGATGTCCAGTTCGTAAGCAGTGAGGATAATCCAACAAGGTTAACTTAAGATAAAATATTGTTATATCTACGTAGAGAGCTAAATGAACAATATGATATTTATAAAGGAAAACTCAACACGTCATTTCAATTGGTTATAAATTATAATTCATTTCTATGAGCTTAATTAGCTCATTTCATCAGACCACACAATATTCCTTCCATTTGGTACAAAAAATTTTGCCGGAATAAGCATTTTCTTTAACTGAAGAGAAGGATAAAAAATATAAAAATAAAATTAAAAATAAAATAAAAAATAAAAAGAAGGAAAAGAGATAAAGGAAAAGAGAATCAGGACTTAGGCATTGGCATCAAATTGGCAAGGAGTGTTCAGACCAGCCGTGAAGGGGTTGACCGCGGAAGAAATATCTAATTCCATGGATACGTGTGTTTGTGTGACCCCATAGAAGTTCCTTCAGAGGTCAATCCCTTCACTACTGGTCCAAACAAAAATCCTCGACACGAGCAATCAACTAACAAAAAAGTGCTCAATACTTAGGTAGAGCGGAATAAATAAAGAATACCTAGAGAGCCAGACAACCTACCTAGGTTTCACCTAAACGGATCGTCAGGGAAAGCTGGCCCTGACGATCCGTTTAGATGAAACATAGATAGGGTGTCTGACTCTCTACGTATTCTTTATATATATATGTATGTGTGTGTGTGTGTGTGAGTGTGTGTGTGTGGATGGAATAAAACTTCGTATCCACAGAAACAGTATTCATAAAAGGTATCAATACAAATTAGACCGAATGATATTTATTTAGAATTTATAACATAAATCTGTTATAATATCACTACAAAAGTAGCTATTTTGTAGTGATATTATAACATATTTATGTTATAAATTCTAAATAAATATTTTTTATATCTATATCTATATATATGTAAACTTACGTTATATATATATATATATATATATATATATATATATAACGTAAGTTTACGTAGATGTTAGTACATTTGTTTTATCAATAAAATTACAGAATAAAAACAGATATATGCAAAGCATTTTTGCATGAATATAATTTTCTTTTATCCGATAACCGCGCTTATTTGGAATCAGGAAATATAAATATAAGTGGATAAATATATGAAAGTACAGAAAGACATAAAATGAGTTAGAGAAAAGGTGAACGAGTAAATTTGTCTTCGTTACATTTCTGTAATTTATTCTCTGTATATCTCTTTCTGTCTCTCTCTAAACAAACACACACACGTACGCACACACTCACATTATATATATATATATATATATATATATATATATATACACACACACACACACACACACACATATATATATATATATATATATATATATATATATTCTTTTATCAAGATAAATTCTGTCCATATGAATCAGTTTGCATTAAAATATTTCTTTTTATTCAGAAAATTGTTAAATTAGCTTTCATATATATGGCGGTAAAGGAAAAATGCTAAAACCGATAATAACTTAGGATTTATTTACTTGTGTGGGGTCCCATAGATATTGTGAACCGACAGGAACAATTTTCGAAAATATTGCAGCGATTTTTTCTTATTTACCAAATAGCTTGAAAATCAAAGAAAATATATAGAAAAATATATAGAAAAATATATAGAAAAATATAATTTTGTCTCAAAGAAATGCACTGTACATTCAGTAGAATTCTTGCAGACGCACTGTAGATATGTTAACATTATTTAAAACTAGCAATATAACCGGGCGTTGCTCAGGTGTAATGAAAGCTTTAAAACTAATCCATGGTCATGGAGCTCATACTCTTTGGACGTTGGCACGAAAGACTAAAAAGCAATAGTTGTTTCCAGTTAAAACAAAACCATAGACTGAAAGAAAAATGAATGGATGTAAGTCAAATTTTGATTTCCTGGTATCGATATCAATTAAGTTTTTTTCGTCGTAAACTGAATTTTGAAGACTAAATAAGTCCTCTGAGTAAATGGTATCATGGCTGATATTAAGAACAGCAATTACACATACTTAGAGCCAAACCCGAAGCAAAAACTAAAATAAAAGGGCTGAAAAAATACAGACATACAGGCAGATAAACAGACACACACACAAACATCTTGCCTTTTATATATATCTATATATACATATATATAATCGATTTTCTGCACTATTCTAAGAATTGAAACCTTGAAATTTCTGAATATCGCTTCTTATGTCATTGTTTGTGAGTGTATTAAATTTGATTAAAATCGGACCACTCCTTCTATAACCCGATTTTTTCGATTATCGATTTTTGCGATATTTATCTGGGGTACCTCGACACAAAACCTAGCTAAGAACACTCGCAGACGCTTATAGCACAACTGTGTAAATTTTCAAGAAAATCGGTTCGAAGTCTATAGGTAACGGACACACACACACAGACATACACAGACCTACACACACAGTCACACACACACAGAGACAAAGTTCCATTTATAAATAAGTTTAGATGATGGAGAAATATGAATAATGGTAGATTGTTTTGAGGGAAGGGTTAAAAAATTCTGATATTAAGTCAGTTATATTAATAATACCCGGAATAAAACCTCTGAAGATACGTGTACAGGGTTTACATTATTCGGAATATTGTCCTCATCTTCGTTTGTTTGTACGACGTTTCGGCCTTTGTACGCTCCGACCTTCTTCAGGTGCTAGGAATTTCGAACCGAACCCTTTTATTACAATCACTGGGGTATATGAATTCCATTCCTTGCATACTAGTACCTCAAAAATATAGACAAATACGTGTACAGGGTATGCCACCCCATTATTGAATATGACCAGCAAAAAAATATCATTGAGAGTCGTAGAATCTAGCATGCAAAAAAGAAATCATGAAATTAAAAAAAAAAATGCATCAAACTTTTAAAGTAAACAAAACATTGCACGGGTCAATCACATTCCCTGAATAAGAACAGCATTTACCCAAAAAGAAGAACAAGTCAACATCATTAACAAGCCACCGATGTGACCAGCGTTTTCCATTTCCGAGGTGAATACTGGACAATGGCTAAAGAGTCTAACAATCCCTGTGGGTTTGCCACACAGCAGGATACGAAACTATTCACTTCAAATCTACACGCCTGCATACATAAATATCTATCTATCTATCTATCTATCTATCTATCTATCTATCTATCTATCTATCTATCTATCTATCTATCTCAGTCTGTTCATTATCTATCTATCTATCTATCTATCTATCTATCTATCTATCTATCTGTCTGTCTGTCTGTCTCAGTCTGTTCATTATCTATCTATCTATCTATCTATCTATCTATCTATCTATCTATCTCTATCTCAGTCTGTTCATTATCTATCTATCTATCTATCTATCTATCTATCTATCTATCTATCTGTCTGTCTCAGTCTGTTCATTATCTATCTATCTATCTCTCTATCTATCTATCTATCTATCTATCTATCTATGTCAGTCTGTTCATATCTATCTATCTATCTATCTATCTATCTATCTATCTATCTATCTATCTCAGCCTGTTCCTATCTATCTATCTATCTAGCTAGCTAGCTAGCTAGCTATCTATCTATCTATCTATCTATCTCAGTCTGTTCCTATCTATCTATCTATCTATCTATCTATCTATCTATCTATCTATCTATCTATCTATAATGTTAGACTTTGAAAAACAGAAGCTACTCTGGCATCTACGCATCGTTCATTCAGCAATGAATTAGAACACTCTCAGCTATTGGGCGTGTATAATGATAATATACACGCTAAAAAGTATGTCTCCTTCTACCGAGCGCCCATAACTCAGAGGTAGAATCGCCGACTGACGCCAATTCGGTCGGGTTTCAATCCTAGGTAAAAAGCAATCGGATGTCTAACTGTACTGATGAGCTGTGATACAGCGAAACAGATCTGTCTGTGGATGACTATATATATATATATATTCCCACTTCATCGAATCTAATCCTATTCTTCCCAACCCTTACACTTCCTTACTCTCCCCATTTATTAAACCAGAAGAAAAAAATCCAGCCATTAGTAAAAAAAAAAAAGCTATACCATATCTTTTAATGTTAAAACTGTCTCGAAAATTCCCGACAAGTTCATTAATCAACTTTATCCTCCACCCATTCCCTCTTTTCAAAATTCTAACGGACAGTTTACAAGACTTATCCCCTTATCACTAACCCCCGCCTACATCCCACACACAACTCGCCAAATATAAAAAAAAGAGATTTTCCATACATTTCCACACCACCTGATGAGACATTGTCATTTCAATGTCGAAACAAAATGTACACTTTGTATTGAATAAAAACTTGTACATATTTTAAACTATAATTTATAATAAATATTCACAGCTCTATATTAAATATCGAGCACTGTTTTAAATCAATGTTCCTTATTCACTCGGATATATATATATATATATATATATATATATATATATATATATATATATATGAGAAAATAACAACCTATGAAGACGTTGAGGTTAATCCAAAGGATTTTATTTAATTAATACGAATTATTAATTCGATAGAAATAGAGCTCAATGGATATTATCTAGAGCAAATTTATTGAGAAAAAATCTCAACAAATAATTAAAGGGTTATAAATGCAGAATTTCTTTCAGCAATGTAAATAATAACCCGTACAATAGCCTCATTCAGACCGTTTATATATAAATAAAGGATCTGAACGAGGCAATTTTAAGAATTTTTCTTCACATTGCTGAAATAAATTCTGGATTTATAACTGTTTAATTATGTGTTGAGTTTTCTTCTTAATATATATATATATATATATATATATATATATATATATATATATATATATATATTAAGTGCTATATCATTTGGGTCTGACGAGCAGATTTGTCTGCGAAATACTTATTACCTATGAAATTGTAGAATATCTAAAGATTTTTACTCTGTTAAATTAAATAAATAAATTTAATATAGAGTTCTTTTGAGTTCGTCTCTATCGGAATTTACCTGACTGAAATATTAAATATTCTACGTCATATATATATATATATATATATATATATAGTACTGTGCAAAAGTATTAGGACAATAACTATTTTTTATCTTTTATGAGGCATCAAAATAAAGTTTAAAATCACTCCTGTCCTAACACTTTTGTACACTACCGGTAGTGTGCAAAAGTATTAGGACAGGGGTGATTTTCCTAAAAACCTCACTGAAATTCAAATACAGAGTGAAAAGCCAACTAAATAGCTAATAAATACTGATTTTTTTAAACTTGTTGTAAATGTATTAAAAAGAAGTTATATTTAATTTTTCTTATTTTCTATTAAACAAGTTATTTTGAAACTACTCATTATTCTATTATCCTTGGATATGACTGACTTTTTTCTTATTCCCCCCTCTCGAATTGATAAATCTAATGTTACTTCGCATGACACACTTTGAGAACAAATACAAGCTGCTTGGCAGGAGATACCATTAAATACATTGAAGAAGCTTGTGATGTCAATGCCTGACCGAATGAAGGCTGTGATCAAAGCGAAAGGCTATTATACTAAATATTAAATTTATTTTGTAACAAGTTTTTTTACTTGTTAAAACATTTGTTGAGTAAATCAAATAAAATTACTTAAATTAAATTGTTTATTTTCTGTCTATATGCCTCATAAAAGATAAAATAGTTCTTGTCCTAATACTTTTGCACAGTACTAGTGAATTAGGCATAGTTTCTAGGGTAGTTCTGAAGAACTATATATATATATATATATATATATATATATATATCGCTGCCGGATTTTTACTTCAATGTTTCCTATCTATCACTGATATTGAGCACTTTATCCCGTAAATATAGCATATCTTCAAATAATATTTTTATACTCACATATGTAGATATATGTGTGTGTGCTCATGCGCATGTGTTTATATTCCCGAAAATAATCCCTAAACATATCGCCTGAATATTGATAAGTTCTTTACTTAACCCGATTCACAAATATATGGCACAAGAAGGTCAAGAACAGTGTTTTATATGTTATGAATGTCGATGTTTTGAAAATATTGAGCAACATTGAAGGACACCGAAAAAAAACCATTATGGGGATATGTATTAATGGAAATAATTAACGTTACATCTTTTGAAAAGCGAAAGTCTGATGACACTGTTTCCAGCGAGTAGTGGCTAGTCTTTCCCCCACTAAGATCATCCAACATATCAGAAACACATAATTAAACAATGACAATTAGCCAATCAGAGAATACGACTGATAGGGAAAAGACATTTCAGAATGGTGATAACGTTATTAAGGAAACCCGATCAATGAAACAAAAATAAAAAGAAAGAGGAGAAAGAGAAGAAGAGGAAAGAGGATGATAGAAAAGAAGTAAAAAAAATTCGAGACAAGGAAAACAACGAATGAAATCGTAAAGAAGAAACGAAGAAAAAAAAAATAGATGATTTTATTGTATAAGACTTAGTTGTTTATTATTTGGGTCTCAAAATAATTGTTTGTAAAGACAATTACAATTTCTTGGGTGTGGATCGTGAAAAAAAGAAGGTGGCACGTATTCATAAACACAATACCGCAGCTGTGACGATGTGATGCTGCAACTAATACAGTTGTAGCCGATTGTGAGAAATCCATTTAAAAGGTCTTTTCTGTCGGCGCACTCTGCTATCATTACAGGTCGTGAGTATCAGTGAAAAGCCCATAGGCCTGAAAGTGATTAGCAGAACAATAGTTTCGAAAACTAAAGAAACAAAAATAATGTTTTTTATTGTTATGAATAAAATTATCCTATCGCCCCAAGCAAGGCATTTTAGTGCCACTGTTTTGCAGGTGTTACATAAGAGGAAAGTTATGAGAAAGAGTGACAGGTTATAGGAGGTGTCAGGAAGTGGGTAAAAGAAGCATGACCAAAAAGTGAGGGATCAGTTTATATATTGATTGTAATGTAGAATTGATCCCCCACATTATATCCACATTATAATAGTACAGAATTTTTTTTTAATAATCATATCGCCCCAAGCAAGGCATTTTACTGCCACTGTTTTGCAGGTGTTACATAAGAGGAAAGTTATGAGAAAGAGTGACAGGTTATAGGAGGTGTCAGGAAGTGGGTAAGAGAAGCATGACCAAAAAGTGAGGGAGCAGTTTATATATTGATTGTTTAATTAGAATTGATCCCCCACTTTATATCCACATTATAATAGTATAGAATTTTTTCTTTAATCATATCGCCCCAAGCAAGGCATTTTACTGCCACCGATGTGCAGCGGGTTACATAGGAGGAAAGCTATGAGAAAGAGTGACAGGTTATAGGGGGTGTCACGAAGTGAGTAAGAGAAGGTTGGACAAAAAGTGAAGGATCAGTTTATATATTGATTGTAATGTAGAATTGATCCCTCACTTTATATCCACATTATAATAGCATAGAATTTTTTTTTCTATAATAATATCGCCCCGAGCAAGGCATTTTACTGCCACTATTTTGCAGGAGGTTACATAAAAGAAAGTTATGAGAAAGAGTGACAGGTTATAGCGGGTGTCAGGAAGTGGGTAAGAGAAGGATGAGAATACTGATGAGAGTGGAGTGGAAGGAGAAAGGAGCATGAGAGAGAGGATGCGGGTTAGCGAGATTGGAGATGACCATTGACTTTACATTTAAATTCATGTCGGGGAAGCAAGTAAACGGAAGGGAATTCCACAGGCGGGAAATACGAGAAAAGAAACAACTGGAGTAGAATTTGCGTTTACAATTTATT
>JBBBDQ010001083.1:1595000-1637500 GCA_037127315.1 Ascarosepion bandense | reverse complement strand
GATCCAAATGGTGCAACAGTAGGCAATCAAAATATCACACCACCCCCAAGAAAATCTCTTCTCTTTTATTTGATTCTCTACAGACGCCCACATGTCCATATTAGGACAGACATTTGTGACGCTTATATGCGAAAAGGTTCTCGTTCATTCGAAAAAGTGCCCCCCAAGAAAGGGGAAGGCGAGGATATGGGAGGGTTGACGATTGATAAGTGCAAGGAAGAGAGAAAGTTGAAACATAGAAATTTCTTTGGGGCCATTTTTCAAATGAACGAGAACTTTTTTGTATATAAACGTCATAAACTTCCGTCCTAATATGGACATGTGGGTGTCTACGGAGAAACAAATAAAAGTGAAGAAATTTTTTTTGGGGCGGGGTGATATTTGGATTGCCTACATATATATATATATATATATATATATATATATATATATATATATATATAGTTGAAGTAATAGGGGTATTTGAATTATTAAGTAATTCATCGAGCTTCATATTCGACCTCAACAGAATGCAGAAAGCACTGGACGGCCGTTTCGTCCTATATTTGGGACTCTTCAGCAGTGCGTTTCCACTACCAGGAATCGAAACCCAGACAGTTTGGTTATTAAGCTGATGTCATACCAACGGTACCACGGTTCCTGGTGATGAAGCGGTAACGAATTAAACTCGATGACGCGCCGCTCGCTCACCAATTCCGTGGTGGAACTCATCCAACCTCCTTTACCCGTAGGACGGTGCCTCCCAGAGCCACGACTTCTCCAACACAAGCCGCTAAATCCATAGCGAGTTACGTGGTTGAAGAACAGAGATATGATTGAAGTAGTAGGAGGATTTGAATAATTATTAAGTAATTCATCGAGCTTTATATTCGACCTCAGCGGCGTGTCATCGAGTTTAATTCGTTATCTCTTCATCACCAGGGCCCGTGGTATGACATTAGCTTAATAACCAAACTGACTGGATTCGATTCCTGGTCGTGGATGCGTACTGCTGAAGAGTCCCAAATTTAGGACGAAACGGCCGTCCAGTGCTTTCTGCATTCTGTTGAGGTCGAATAAAAAAACACGATGAATTACTTAATAATATATATATTGTGTATTTGTTCAACAATCTATTTTAACAGGTTTCATTAAAAATAACAGTCAAGGTATTATCATTAAGTTCTTTATATAATTTTTATGTGTTCGTATACATTTTTTTCGGAAAAATTATATAAGAATTGTGTTCGGAACTTAACATACAAAGACGCTATATGCATAAACTTACCACATGTTTTTTTATAAATAAAACAAAATTTATTTTTAATAATGGCTAAAGATATAGCCGAAAGCGTTCGAAAATACAAAATCTTTGGACAATTCTTATATATATATATATATATATATATATATATATATATAGACGGTCTGAAATATAAAATATAATAAAAATAAACAAATACTGTTCAAAAAAAAGTACATTTTTAAATTCAAACTTTTTATTAATATTCTTTCCTATACATATTAAGACAGTATACGTGGATGATCATCACTATATATATATATATATATATATATATATATATATATTCTTGTCAAATACAACTCTTCTTTTGTATGTGCAGTTTCCCCTCATGAGGTAGGCGATCGTACCTCTCTTTAACTTTCTGTCTATTATAGTTCTTACTAAATGGGTATTTACCCTACTCCCCTACTGGAGCGAGATATAACACAAAGCCTTTTTTAACGTGGGGAGCCGACCGCGTATAGACGGGCGAAGGAACAAAAATTCCCCAGTCCCTTCAAGCGCCTGTTTAGCTGACTCCTGTGACGAGCGCCGGGCCCAGGCCTCTGCTGCAATGGACTGACGCAGCCGTTGGACACTATTCCCAGGCACCGGGTGTCTACACAGTGTAATTTTTCTCAGAAGCAACCCTACCCTTGCTACAACTGAGCCGCCAGAGACGCAACTGAGAGATAATCCTGGTACCCACCCGACACAAAAATGTGCCAGGTAATAGCTCTTATTAAATGTGGTCTTTCTGTTATTTCTTCTAAACCCAGTTCCGCTATTCATTGTCTTAAGCTAGGTAAGTATGTTATACGTTTTTTCCTCTCTCTTACCTTCAATCAGCCCTATGGGTATCAGATTTCCCAAGCCTTCTGTCTTCATAATGTACTCTGGAAACCTCAACTCTATCTTCCTGATGTTAAATACGGTTCCACTTTGTTATTATTTTCTCTAACATTTTGTCGCTGTTCGGTCCATAGTATCCTCAGCATCCTTCTGTAGAACCATATTTCTGTTGCTACAAGTCTCTTCTTCATCTCTGAGAAGATTTTCTAGTACTCACTGCCATACAGGAGTGCAGATGTCACGTGACAGTTTATTACTCTTTGCCTTGTTTAATCACCCGAAAAATATTTTGTTCAAAACGCTATGTTAAAGACAAGATTGACAAAATAGAATTCGTGGAATAAAGTTAAACAGCAGACATGCAAATCAGTGTTTCTTTGCTGATAAAGTAATTGCGCTGCACGTGACTTAATTCATCTTGCAATGTGTGTATGTGTATATTTGTAGATATACGCGAATGCATGTGTGTACTTAAGCTTTTAAATTTTGTATAACACTAAAAAGAAAATATTGAATATCTATATATATAAAAGACAATCTGTGAGTCTGTGTGTGACTGTTCCCTATGCACGCCTACATTTTTTAAGCTACGCCATTCAAACTTTCTAGGGACACATATCTACAGGGAAGCCAGGTTGATACATACTTTTTGAGTTTAAGTTCAGCAATTTTCCTTTTCGCCCTTTTTAGCCAGTGGAGCAGATTGTTTACATTTGCTCCGTAAAACATCTAAGATCTAAGATGGTTGCTAGATTACGTCACAGAAATCAAATCACACATGTCAAACGCGACTAAAAAATGAGTCTTGTCTTTATATTTAATTTTTATTCCGATGTTTTAAAATTCAGCAAAATAATGTGAATATTTTCCTCCGTAATTTTGAAACAAAAGAAATATTTTTAAAAAATTTCTGAACTGATAGCGTAATAGTTTTTATATTTCTACATTTTTAAATATTCTTCGAAAATTTTTGAACTGAGAGCGTAGTAGTTTTTATATTTCTAATTTCAGTAAAACAAAATAAATAATTTTTATTTTTATGTTAAATTCATTTAGTCAACAAAAAATGTAAATATTTTCCCCCGTAATTTTGAAACAAAAACAAACGCAATGTTGTTTACAATGTCACACAAAACATCAAATCACGTTTACGCAAAACAAAAGAAAATAGATTTTTTAAATGGAATTTTGTAACAATTTTTAAACAACAATTTTTATATAATTATTTTTTTATATAACCGAGTCCTACTACTAAAATGTCTTGAGTTACACGGGCAACGCCGGGCTATGATGCTAGTATATTATATAATATTGTTATGCACTTTTAACTTTTAAAAGATGAACCTCTTTGATATAGCTTATTATCTGAGGATGATATAAACAAAAAAAAACAAATATTAACAATATTTATTCTAATGAAATTACATACAAATATATATTTAAAGGAAAACTTATTTTTAAATTTTTAATTTCCTATGCTTTGATGTCGATTCTTATGCGATCGTAATTTTAATTTTTATTGAACGTGTGTGCATTTAAAGGGTGTATTTAGTTGAATATGTTTTTGTCTATATGTATGGCCGGTTGATTTATATTTCTTTCTCTCTCTCTCTCTCTGTGTGTGTGTGTGTGTGTGTGTGTGTGTGTGTGTGTGTGTGTGTGTGTTGCAAATTTATGTATGTACGTATTAGCACTGTATATACACTGAGGACATAGTATTATTTATGGATGGCTTCCAAGCTCTCAGGATTTTTTTCTTTTCCCAATCGCTTCTTTGTTCAAAACCTGTAAAATACTAAAATCGTGCAGTCCACCTGAATAAATTCAACCCGATTATCTTAAAAATTTGCTAAAATATTTTTTTTAATGTTTCCATTTTTTTTTTCTTTCTATTTCCATCTCTTTAATCGTTTTGTTCCTCGGGTTATTTGAGAAACTATCGCTTTTATCTTCTAAAAGAGAAATTTACATAAGAAAATAAAAGATGAAACACAATTTAGTATTTTTCATTTGCTTTACTCTACTGCTCATTAGTACTTTCTTATATAATGCAGGTCCTTGGCATGACGGTAAACTGCATCCGGCAGCAAGGCTTCTGATTGGGAGGTTGTGGAACAACCTTTTAATTGCTGTTGTTCCCAGGTCCACTCTTACTATTTCACCTGTTGTACACTCTGGTCTTCTCCAGGTGTTTATCATTGTCACTATCTCAGAATCTTGAGCCGTACCAATTATTCATTGTAAGAGGATAGATTGTTAATATTGCACTGTCTATACCAGAGGATATTTCATATCAGTTAATTTATTCTTTATGATGTTGCTGTTAAGATCTTCTTCTAGTCACAGTCCTGGGTATGACGATAAACTACACCCGGCAGTAAGGGAGGTTGTGAGGAGCATGGAACCACCTCTTAATTGCTGTTGTACCCAAGTCCACCCTGATCCGGAGTGGTAGCACCTGTTAGGGTCCCAGCTATGGGCAAATAGTTAACCCCCAAACTGGGGTCAAAACACTATGAAAGTATAAAAATACACTTTTATAGAAATATATGCATAAAAAAAACTTTATAGAAAAATATACATTTTTGAAGAAAAATTACCATAACACATTTTTGAAGGAAACACATTATTCTCAGCAAAAATTTTTGAATATAAAACTAGAAGACATTTTCAGTTTTCTAAAATAAAAATGAATAAAAAAATATTTCAATAAAATCTGACTAAATCAACCTTCTCACTATAGCTGAACATTAAACAATACCTTAACCCCACGACTTTTTGGCATTAAATAACCCACAGAGGTTGATATGCCGTTAAACAAAACTCAAATCCAAACCTTATATAATGCGCATGTTCTTATAAAATGCGCTTGTTCTTATATAATGCGCATATTCTTATATGATGTGCATATTAAATACATAATGTAGACTTCACTGTGGTGAATGATATTCTTTTTAATGTGGGTTATTTATTTTGTCTAATAATATCCTCTAAGGTTTTTTGTCTTTCCTTGCATTGGGGCTGTACAATATTTTGGCATGATCTACTAATACAAAAATGTCGTATTTCTGTTATTTCTCCTAAACCCAGTTCCGCTATTCATTGTCTTAAGCTCACTAAGTATGTTATGCGTTTTTTGCCTCTCTCTTACTTTCAATCAGTCCTAGGGGTATCAGATTTCCCAAGCTTTCTTTCTTCATTTATGTACCCTAGAAAACTCAACTCTATCTTCCTGGTGTTAAATACGGTTCTACTTTGTTTCTATTTTCTCTAAAACTTTGTCGCTGCTCGTATGTTCGGTTCATAGTATCCTCAGCATCCTTCTGTAGAACCATATTTCTGTTGCTACAAGTCTCTTCTTCATCTCTGAGAAGATTTTCCAGTACTCACTGCCATACAGGAGTGCAGATGTCACGTAACAGTTTTTTACTATTTGCCTTGTTTAATCACCCGAAAAATACGTTGATAATTGTATTTTGTTTTTTTCGTGATGGCTTTGTTATGCGCGCGAATTGCAGTGAATTTTTGAGTTTTATATAAAGGCGTTGTGGAGTAGTTTCCGCACGTGCTATGTCGATTGCTAATCGACTTAACGTACCCAAAATGTTAGGAACTTGGTAATATTCCACTGAAAGGTGACTACTTAGTATTCGGTTAACTGTCGACTAATACAAAACTGCCTAGTAGTTCTACTCCAATAGATTTCTAAAGAACTCCTACGAACTTCCCAAGAACTTCCTGTTAACTCTTATTAATATAGGAGAGAGAGAGTCCATATATCTGAAGAATAGATGTGTTTCACCGTAACAAAAGGGGAAATATATTTTCCAAAGTCCACAGATAACCTTATTAATACCACAAACTATCAACCTATAAAGAAACCGAATTTCTCATTATAAGTCTAAACTGTCACTTCTCCATCTTCTATAATAATATTTTTTAAAAAAAGCTAAAATTGAAATCCTACATAAAAAAAAAATATATATATATATATATTTAAACTACGAAATGATAAAATCACAAAATCTCACCACAACTTAGGAAGTTTACTCAAAGATGAAGCTATAAAAAACAACTATCACTACAAAAGATGGAAACAGCTCCTCCCAAAAGTGTTGGAGCAAGCTTACAGGGAACGAAAACATATATATATATATATATATATATATATATCATAATTCGGAAAAGTGATAAATCTAATATTTGTTATCAAAAACGTAAGATCAACTACAATAAAAATAACTTGACTCTATTCTCAACAAAAAAATAAAAATAAAAATAAAAAGATAAATAAAAGAAAACACCACCCGTTTTCTCATGACACAGATTAATAAACTGATTACATCTAATTTCGCGGATATGGGATCACTCAAACTCCGCAAAATTGTATGCATTACTCTACCTAAATGGGAAAGTAAAAAACACACAAAACTAATGTCTCGCTACGTCCTATAATCTCAAAACCCAACCCCCATATATCAATTTGTAAAATCCTAAAACAACTGATACTACCATACTTACCCAGTAAATATAGCATTAGACCTACGAATAAATTCCTCAACAGATTACAATCTTCTTCTTCTTCTTCTTCTTCTTCTTCTTCTTCTTCTTCTTCTTCTTCTTCTTCTTCTATGTGCCCATTCCCTTCAGGACGTTGGCGATCATGGTTCTCCACGTCTCCCTATCCCTTGTGGCTCTTAGTATGTTTGCTCCTGTTACTCCTGGCAACCCCCGTTCCGTCATCCACCTGATCAGACCCTGCAAATATGTTATCCGCTGCCTTCCTCTGTCTCTCTTTCCTTCTATCTGACCAGTCAGTATCAGGTTCTCCAGGGTCTCCTTCCTCATTGCGTGTCCCAGGAACTTCAGTTGTCTCTTCCTGATGCTCAGTATCAATTTCCTTTTTGTTGCCATTCTTTCCAACACCTCATCGTTGCTTGCATGCTCAGTCCACGATATCCGTAGCATCCTTCTGTAGAACCACATTTCGGCCGCTTCCAGTTTTGTCCTCATTTTCGATGATATTGTCCAGCATTCACTGCCGTATTGAAGAACTGACATCACGTAGCAGTCCAGCACTCTTTTCTTTGTTTCTATTGAGATTTTCCTGTGTGTTAGTACTTTGCTCAGCTTCTGGAACACGTCCTTTGTCATACCAATTCGCTTTCGGATCTCCGTGTTGCACTTTCCATCTCCTGTTAGAACACTTCTTAGGTACTTAAATTTTTGTACTTGCTTGATTCTGATATCTCCCACCTGTATTTAGCATTTTGGGTTGTATCTTTTGCTGATGACCATGCACTCAGTTTTCTTAAAGTTTATTTGTAGTCCCTTTTTGTCACTCTCCACTGCTACTTTCTGTATGAGGTCTTGTAGTTTCCTTTCCGTGTCCGCAATCAGCACTGTATCGTCCGCATACCTTATGTTGTTCAGGTTGTGGCCTCCAATTAACAAATCCTGGCGTGTCATTTAGGGTCCTCAAAATATTCTCGCTGTACAGGTTGAACAAATCCGGTGAAAAGACACATCCTTGTCTTACGCCTTATTCTATCTTTATGTATCTACTGAGATCGTTACCTGTTCGTATGCAGGCCGTTTGCTGCCAGTAGAGATTCTTGATTATTCTTATGTCTTTCCCGAAAATGTCAAGGCTGCCGAGCATCTCCATCAATTCTTTGTGTCGTATCTTGTCGAATGCTTTCGCGTAGTCAATGAAGCATAGGTACAAGTCTTTTTTTCATTTGTAATGCCCTTTCAGAGAGCATCCTAATCATGAATATGGCGTCCCTTGTCCCAGTGTCTTTGACGAACCCGCACTGTTCCTGTCCTATCTCTGGCCTGATTCTGCTTCTCGCTATATTCATCAGGATTCTGACAATAAACAAAACAACGGTAACGAAGCCTCGTTAGACGTTGAACGCTTATTCACTAATGCCCCAGTCAAAAAAAAAAATAAAAAAATACTATAGACGTAGTCCTACAGAACGCGGAGAATTACAATTTAACCAACTATTCGGCTTAAACTTCTGTATTGCATGACACAAGTACCAGCTTCTGACCACTAGTGTAACTTTTACACAGAAGTTTGTTTTTTTTAATCGTGTCACCCCCGAGCAAGGCGGTAACGCCACTGATGCGCAGGGGGCTACGTAATAGTGAAAAGATTGGAAAAGAGAAGGCCGGAAACCACATCCTAAACAGGAAACAAGGGAATGAGCCTCTTAACCTGCTCAATAGATGTGGGTGGAGTGTGAACTGGGCGATAGTTTAGTCTATCTACTCCAATTGAAAAAAAAGAAAAAAGAAAAGAGTGAAAAGATTGGAAAAGAGAAAGCCGGAAACCACACCCTAAACAGGAAACAAGGGATGATCCTCTTAACCTGTTCAATAGACGTGGGTGGAGTGTGAACCGGGCGATAGATCTATCTACTCCAATTGAAAAAAAAAACAAAGTGAGAAGATTGGAAAAGAGAAAGCCGGAAACCACATCCTAAACAGGGAACAAGGGATGAGCCTCTTAACCTGTTCAATAGACGTGGGTGGAGTGTGAACCGGGCGATGTTGATGTTGTATTGATACGTTCACCACTCGAACATATAATTTCTACATGCGACGACGTCACAGTGAGAAAGTGACTGTATCCGTACTGCCAAGTCAGGATCGATCACATTACAGATTCTCCATTGGATTTTGTCAAGGACACCTAGGTAGATAGCAGGAGCACCCGACCAGATATGGCAGCAGTATTCAATGCACGGTCGGATTGTAGATTTATAAATGTGCAAGATTGTTTCAGACGGGAAAAACTTCCTGGCCTTGCACAGAGAACCGACTTTCTTAGCAGTGGATTTAGCTATGGATTGTATATAGTCATTTTACTTGAGGTCTGTTGGGAGAGTCTTCATAAAAAAAAAAGCACAAGCAGAAACGTGTTTACTCAACTATAAAAGTAAATGCCCACACAGAAAGAAAATAGCTGTTATAAAAAAAAAAAAGATATTTACCGGGCCAAAATAATCTCTTCTTTGTATATATTATTCTATATGGATCTAAGTAACTTTAACTTGAAACTTCTGAATATCATTTTTTATGTCTTTGTCTATGAGTGTATCAAATTTGATTAAAATCGAGCCACTCCTTCTATAACCTGATTTTTTCGATTATCTATTTTCGATATTTATCGGAGGTACCTCGACACAAAACCTAGCTAAGAACACTCGCAGACGCTTATAGTACAACTGTATAAATTTTCTAGAAATTTGGTTCAGCCGTTTCGGAGTCTATAGGTAACGGATACACACACACACAGACACACATACAGACAAAGTTCCATTTATAAATAAGTTTAGATATTTTAAACATCTAATTTTCTTATTGCCAACAACACAGGACCTCAGAAATTCTCCTTCTTCTTTTATGCGCCCTGTCCTTTCAGGACGTAGGCGAACATGGCTTTTCACATCTCCCTATCCCTGGTGGCTCTTAGCACGCTTTCTCCTGTTGCACCAAGTAACCCTCGTTCCGTTATCCGCCTGATCAGGTCCTTCAAATATGTTATCCCTGGTTTCCCAATTTTATCCAAATCCAGTACACTTTATACATAAGTAGTGGTAAATGGTTTTTACTCCTTGTCAGGGTAGGGGCGCTTGCGTAGTCCAGTGACTCTAAAAGCGACGTCGTCGGGATTTCTAAGTACCTGATAGGGCCAACATTGAAGTTCGAAGTTCCAGTTTAAACACGATTAACCCCAAAGGCACTAGCGATGTAAAAAGCGAATGACGATGTTAACAAACCTCAACGGTGGAAACAGTATGTGAAGAGGGCTCTGCACGATGATCAGGATACAGTAGGCGCCACTTGAAACTTGCTTGTATCTTTGAAGAAGGCAACTCCGTGGTCTTTTACCTGAAGTGAGCTCACTGAATCAGACTTGACAGGAAAAACTTGACTGTTTCATTCTTGCTATATATCCTGACCATCGAAAATGGTGCTTCAAAATCAGCAATTCGATGCTTTAACTGTTAGCCCTTCCCAGGAATTGGTGATGCAGAAAGAAGTGTAGTCAAGTGGATAAGAGATGGGTATTGACATTGCATTTAAATTCCTAGAGTTAGTAGCCGAGAAAGAAGCTGCTGGAGTAGAATTTACAGTTAGATCAAACAAATGCAACCGACAATTCTACTCCATCAGCTTCTTTTCTCTCGCTTCCCGCCTGTGGAACTCCCTTTCATATACTTGCTTTCCTAAAGGAGAAAAAAAGTGAAACCTTATTGCCAGTCTGGTTGCCCGAGTAAATTCTTGTGGAGGACGTGCTCCTCCTATCTAAAACTTTAACTCTCATGTAACCCCCTGCACAAGGTACCGCCTTGCTTGAGGTGAAATGATTAAACAAAAAAATATATCTTATTAGATGTATTACCATTTCCATACACCTCTTGAATAATGGAGATATTTTTTCATATTTAGGCAACATTTTAAAAAAAGTGCACTTCAGAAAAAGATGCGGAACATGGAATTGAAACTGCAAACAGAGCGTTTGGAAAGCTCATCAACTACGTCTCTAAAAACAAAGATCTAAACTTAAGAACAAAAATAATGGTCCATAATTCTGTTGTCATTTTAACATTGCTATATGGATACTGGATGTGCATTGTGGTGCATTGGATATCGGCTCGGAACGAGAAATCTGGGAGCCGAGTTCGAATTCCAGCTGAATTCATTGCATTCACTTACGCGCAAATATCCTTGGGAAAGGTATTAATCCGTCTGTTCCTTCCAGGTATGGGTTAAATAACAGGACAGACTGGGTTCTATAGCCTTGTCTGGCAACCAGTCTACAGCAAAAAGCAATGGCAACCTACTGCGGGATAATCTTCTGCCCAGTCAGTCATGTTTCTTTCGAGACATGATCGCCCAAAGCGTGTATCACGTATGGCACTTAACTGACTGAACATAATAGTTGGAATCATGATTAAGACGTCTAGTGGGCATAAAGTGGGGGATTGGTTTTCTATTGTTATGAAGTATTTAACTGATCCCCCATTAATTACTGCGTAATAATATAATACATCACTTCTTCCTCTAGCTATGAGTCAAATAACAGGACAGATTGGGTTCTATAGCATTGGCTGGCAACCAGTATACCGCAGAAAGCAATGGCACCCTACTGCGGGATAATCTTCTGCCCAGTCAGTCATGTTTCTGTCGAGACATGATCGCCCAAGCGTGTATCACGTATGGCACTTAACTGACTGATATGGATACGAAACCTGGACTCTATATCGTCGCGACATCCTATTATTAGAAAGCTTTCAACAGCAGAATTTTCGTTCTGTATTGAACATCAACTAAAATGTCACCAACACCAATTCCTGGGAAGGGCTAACAGTTAAAGCATGAAATTGCTGATCATGAAGAACCATTTTCACTGGTCAGGATATTTAGCAAGAATGAAAGAGTCAAGTTTTTTTCTGTCAATTCTCATTCAGTGAGCTCACTTCAGTCAAAAGACCACGGAGTTGCCTTCTTCAAAGATACAAGCATCAACTGAAAAGATCAATGGAAACCACTGAACTTGAACCTAAATCGTTTCAAACGCAAACTCGAGATCATCCTAACAGACAATCATCACAAAACTGAATCGAAAACTTCGGAGCCACCAGATGAGAAAAGGAAAAAGTCAAACAAGACAGAAATGTTCGACAAAATCGACCTTGTGGTCTAGAAAAATTTCTATTCAGTCGATACCATCTGCTTGTTCCATGCAAAGATTTGTCCAATTAGCTAAAGAATAAGAAAAATAGCATCAAACGAGATAGCAACAATAAGAAAGAGGTAGAAAAAAATAGACTGCACAAAATGCCCATTGCACATCAACGGGTATTTTATGCATTAGCGATACATACAGATATCTCAAAAAGGATTATATGAAAACCACAAATATTCTGCATAACAACAATCTGAACGCACCCGTAATACCTCTGACCGTAGTTATGACTTTAAAATGACAATCTGATCAAAAGAAAAAAAAAGGTCTCACCAAGAAGGAAAGAACGCCAATCTTGCGGTTCGCAACAAGAAATTTAACACCAGGACGATATGTTTGAACATGGATCATCGAAAATACAATAATAGCGAAATGCGCTATACCAACGAGTAGGGAAAAATCAAAAATCTTCGTAGAGTCGACTGATTCTTTGCTTACCTGACGTGCAATGCCAGCTCCTATGACAGCACAGTCTACTATGAAGTTTTTGAATCTTTCTCTTCTCTCGATGAGTTATTTTAGCTGGTTTAAAATAGCCAGTATCATCATAAAAATTCCAGATATGACACTTTTAGATTGCTTGAGTATTTAGCACGATAACTTGACGCCTGAGTGTTTCATCAACTTTGCAACATCTTGAATAACACCAGAAACATTGCTTCAGATGAATAAAGAATATATGTTTGTATTTCAATGTTCCAATATTTTCTTAGGAATTTTTCAAATTCATGTAGAATTCATTCATAAAAATAAATGCCTTTTTACGCTATTTTCTTAACGCTAATATATTTTACTATTAATGGTTTTTGTTCAATATCTTTTTGTATCATTGGTACTTTACATGACAATTTATCATATTTTGGAATATTTTTAATGATGTATGAATCTGTTGAATAATATTTCAAAAAAATTTAAACCCTAATATTGCATAATGTTGCATTCATGCTATAGCATACTTAAAAAACATATGTTCGTACTCTTTCTATCTTTCTCTCTTTTCATATATATATATATATATATATATGAAAGTATTTACCAAATATCAAATATATATATGAAAATATTATCCTACTGCGTAATATGTATGCTCTCATACCCTGATTGAGGACTCTGGAAGAATGGTAGACTTTGAAAAACAGTAGCTGCTCTGGCTTGTACGCATCGCTCATTCAGTAAAAATGAATTATAGCACTCTAGCTATTTAGCGCGTATAATGATAATATATGCGCTAAAAGGTATGCCTTCTTCCACCGAACGCCCATAGCCCAGAGGTAGAATCGCCGACTGACGCCAATTCGGTCGGGTTTCAATCCTGGGTTAAAAAAGCAATCGTAACCGTACTGATGAGCTGTGATACAGCGAAACAGATTTGTCTGCGGATGACAATATATATATATATATGAGATAGCAGAGAGAGTGTTAAACACGTATAATTGGTAAAGTACACGTGTAACGTGGTAGGCTTTGTTCCAAGTAGACGTTTAATCGGGACTCCAGCCTTTCTGCCATCTCTGTCTCGCTATCTTGTCTGCCCAGCCGTAATTTCAGCCTGTCTCTTCTAACAGGTGTTCATAGCCACTGAACTAAGTTATCGCATCTGAGATTTCAGAATGCTTTGAGGGTTTGTATTATGTTTTGATGTGGATACGACAAAGACACAAAAGCTGAAAGACAAAGACCTCTGATTATTTTTACATGTATTAACACTGATCAGATATCTTAAAACAGATATCAGATGTTCTACAACAGAGATCTAAACATATATTTTCTTTCTTTCATTAAATATATATACTAGCAGTATAGCCCAGCGTTGCTCGGGTGTAATTAAAGCATTAAAACTAATCCATGGTCCTGGAGCTCAGACTCTTTGGACGTTGTTTCCAGTTAAAGCGAAACCGTAGACTGAAAGAAAAATAAATGGATGTAAGTCAAATTTTGATTTCCTGATATCAATATTAAATAAGTTTTTTCGTCGTAAACTGAATTTTGAAGGCTAAATAAGTCCTCTGAGTAAATGGTAACATGGCTGAGGCTAAGAACTACAATTATACTTACTTGGAGACAAACGCGAAGCAAAAACTAAAAAGGGCTGAAAAACTGATTTTGATCAGACCCGGTATCTTGCTTTTTATCTATATATATTATCGATTTTCTGCACTATTGTAAGAACTGCAACCTTGAAACTTCTGAATATCGTTTCTTATGTCTTTGTCTATGAGTGTATCAAATTTGATTAAAATCGAGCCACTCCTTCTATAACCCGATTTTTTCGATTATCGATTTTCGATATTTATCGGAGGTACCTCGACACAAAACCTAGCTAAGAACACTCGCAGACGCTTATAGAACAACTGTGTAAATTTTCAAGAAAATTGGTTCAGCCGTTTCGGAATCTATAGGTAACGGACACACACACAGACACACACACACATACACAGACAAAGTTCCATTTATAAATAAGTTTAGATTTCTTTCAGGACTTTAGATATAGAATTGTTACTATAAAAGTAGGTTCGCTGTGTTTTGCTAGACAAATTTTCAGGCTAAAATCTATCTAACGGAAAAAAGCCAAATCCTACTATCACGCACACTTATATAAACCATAAACACACACACATACATGCACTAACACACTTAAGGTACACACTCACACATACTCACTTCTGCTGTCACTTTCCCACCGGCGTGATGTGGCCTCCCTGTGCCTCTTCTATAAATACTTTCACGACTTCTGCTCGGATGAACTTAGATCACTGGTGACCCTAGGTATGAATTTGCACGAGATACTAGATTAGCAACTAGGTCCCACTCTTTTACAGTGAAACAGATAAGATGTAACCGCAATTTCTATTCTAACAGCTTCTTTTCTCGCACTTCCCGCTAGTGGAGTTCCCTTCCATATACTTGCTTCCCCGACAGCCTCAATCTCCAGGAATTTAAATGTAAGGTCAACAGACACCTCTTATCACACTAACTTTGATCCATTCTCTCAAACACTCTTCTCATCTACCCAAACCCCATCCTCGGTATCCTCATCCGTCTCCTTCCGACATTTCCTATAACTAACCACTCTTTCTCATCACTTTTCCCTATGTAACCCCCTGCGCAATAGTGGCAGTGGAATGCCTTGCTTGGGGTGAAATGATTAAAAAAAAATTAACGACAGCACTAGCAGTGAAAGAAGACCATTGGTTTAAAAGCACGGTCCAACAACGGACGTGAAATCAAGCTCTCCTATCATTCTGAAGATGAGATTTTGATCTCGAAATATTAATGAATAATAAATAGGTAATACCCAACACCTTTACCTTCTTTTATCATACTAAACGCATTGTGATAGCCTTGAAATACCTACCTATACACCTTATATACATAATCCTTCAAGAAAATTACAAAACTCTCCTATCTGGCATATTGAATGATTTAAATATTGCTGCAACATTTAATCTGGTCTTTCCTTACGTAGATTCACCTTTTCTATAAATACTTTCAATATAACTGTTCTGAGGAACTTTACTCTTTGGTACTATGAATTGAAACGCAGTGCTAGATAGGTAGCAAGTTTCTCATCATTTTTCATTTGAAATGGCTAAATATAACCGTAGGTTCTATACTAGCACTTCCTTTGCTCGCACTTCTCACTTGTGGAACTCTCTTCCTGCTCTTTGATTCCTAGTCAACTTTGATCTTCAAAAATTAAATACAATGTCAATCTTTATTGTTTGTATTCTTAATTACATATCTCTCTCATTAAAAGTATTACTTCTTTTCTCATATTCACTCACACTCAGTAAGTTCTTGCATCATAAAAATGATAAGTAAGTAAAAAATATAGAATTGTTATTCAATGAGAATACCATATTGAAAGTAATAAAACTGAAAGGAAAGAAGGGAAAAGGATAAGATCAGGTTAAAGGCAGGTTAACATCTTGACGGTCAAGGAGGGAAAAGAAACAAGGGAAGGATAGGATGAGGAAAAAAAGGAAAAAAGAGAAAATGTTGGTTAGTATGTATTCTTTGGGGTCAAATCCCAAAATGAATCTCCATTCTGATTAGCCAAAAGAAACACCCACATACATTCACAGCAAACCAAAGGTTTTTGTCATTTAAATGTAAATCATCTGCACAACTAACATCAATATTGCCTGATGATGAGAACCTATCTCAAAACATAAAAATTTCCGTGTCGCAATCTACAATTGATACATAACTATATAATTATATTAAGCTCTATAATACTCATTATATTGAGCACTGTTTATAATAAAATAAATGACAGAGCACTCAAAATAAAATAAAAAGACGTGTTCTCTTCACCTGGAAATAAATTACATATATATCTAGATCTTTAATTATTATGTTGATACATAAATCATTAATAGGAAACTTATCAACGAAAACGTCTTACGCCAGTCTAAACCAGTTTCGGAAGAACAGTAAAAACAAACGCTTGGCACTTTTGGTTATTTCTGGACAGAATGTGAAGTTTTATTGCTATTGTAAACCAGAAAACGTTCTTTCTATATGACGATGGGACTTTAGAAAAATGAATCTTTTTATTCGGCATAATGAGTCAGTTAAGTGCCATACGTGAAACACGCTTGGGCGATCATGTCTCGAAAGAGGCATGACTGACTGGGCAAAAGATTATCTGCCAGTAGGTTGCCATTGCTTTCTGCGGTAGACTGGTTGCCAGCCAAGGCTATAGAACCTAATCTGTCCTGTTATTTGACTCATAGCTAGAGGTAGAAGCGATGTATTATATTATTACGCAGTAATTAATGGGGGATCAGTTTAATACTTCATAACAATAGAAAACCAATCCCCCACTTTATGCCCACTAGACGTCTTAATCATGATTCCAACTATTATGTTCAGTCAGTTCAGTCAGTTAAGTGCCATACGTGATACACGCTTGGGCGATCATGTCTCGAAAGAAACATGACAGACTGGGCAGAAGATTTTTATTTTTTTTTAATCGTATCACCCCGAGCAAGGCGGTAATGCCACTGATGTGCAGGGGGCTACGCAGTAGTGAAAAGATTGGAAAAGAGAAAGCCGGAAAGCATATCCTAAACAGGGAACAAGGGATGAGCCTCTTAACCTGTTCAATAGACATGGGTGGTGTGTGAACCGGGCGATAGATAGATCTATCTACTCCAGTTGAAAAACAAAAAACAAAACAAGAAAACAAAGTGAGAAGATTGGAAAAGAGAAAGCCGGAAACCACGTCCTAAACAGGGAACAAGGGATGAGCCTCTTCACCTGTTCAATAGACATGGGTGGAGTGTGAACCGGGCGATTATCCCGCAGTAGATTGTCATTGCTTTCTGCGGTAGACTGGTTGCTAGCAAAGGCTATAGAACCCAATCTGTCCTGTTATTTAACCCATAACTGGAAGGAATAGACGGATAAATACCTTTGGGTATTTGCGCGTAAGTGAATGCAATGAATTTAAATGGAATTCGAACTCGGCTCCTCGATTTCTCGTTCCGAGCCGATATCCAATGCACCACAATGCACATCCATTCGGCATAATTTTAGGTTTAATGAAGAAACGCAAAATCATTTTGAAGTCCCTCATGTATTCCATGATTTTTGGTTAACGAGTGATAAGTTTCATATGTTGTTAAATTATTTCCATGTCCATTTGTCTTCATTTATTATAGAAAAAGATTTTGTCTAAATTGAAAAATGAGTTGAAAAATTATTACAAATTTTCAAAATGTATATATTTTATTGAAAATTTGATATTTTTTTTTATTTAAAGATCTTGAAAAATATTCTCAGGCTCGACATTTTTTATTGCAATTGTTACTGTACTATTTTGTTTATTCAAAAAAATAATTTTAATTAAGTAATATTAATCTAAAAATGAATAGATTTAACTGCCATGTTTTATAGTCGTGGTTAATTATAAATTACATAATTATTTTTAGGTCTGAATAGTATGTGACCCGTCAAGGCCACATTTTCTTAGTCTAATTGCCAAAAACGATAGCTTCTTACTTTCCTAGGAGTATTTTAGGAACATGAATTTAACGTACTAGAGCGAATTAACTTTTATAAAATTATATTATTAATAACTTTCAGTTAACAAATAGACATATTTTACGTTTTTATTTCAGAAAAGAAAAAAATCATGAAACTAAGCTGAAAATTAAAATACACCAAAGCTAACCAAGTATTATTGTTTCTCATATTTGTTTTTTAACTCCCTTTACTTCGGTAAATGTTCTTAGAACGATACTATGTTTAGCAAGTTAAACGCGCAAGCTATTATTGTTAATGTGAACCACACTTGGTTACGATCTCGTGCTGGATGAAGCTAAGTTTATAAAATTGCTACTCTCTAATAGTCAAGCCACTTTGTGCTACTACGTGAAGAATATGATGAAGACATTGATATTTTAGACGGATCGATATACAGTGGTGCAAATCAATTCAGAGATATGCATATTTATGTCCGTATATGGAGAGAATTGGCTATCAGATGAAATCCATATTTTTTCTGTTTGAAATTATACTTCTTTTCAATATCACCAGTCTTCTGTGATATATATTTAGACATAATCTTTAATCAACACTTATCTATAAATCCATCAGTCTATCCAAATTTTCACCTGACTTTATCTAGCCGTCAGTATATACAAACATTTTGTGGGCATTCAAATGAACGACACTAGATTTTGTAGTTGGTCTCTCGTTCATAATATCTGGCAAACTTCATTTTTCTAATGCGAATATATACACTTTTGCAAACTGATATATATATATATATATATATATATATATAGTACTGTGCAAAAATATTAGGACAAGCACTATTCTTTCTTTTATAAGGCATCAAAATAAAAGTTTAAAATCACCCCTGTCCGAACCACCGGTAGTGTGCAAAAGTATTAAGACAGGGTTGATTTTCCTAAAAAGCTCACTGAAATTCAAATACAGGGTGAAAAGCCAAATAAATTGCTAATAAATATTGATTATTTAAAACTAGGTGTAAAATAAATGTATTAAAAAGAAGTTATATTTAATTTTTCCTATTTTCTATTAAGCAAGTTATTTTGAAACTACTCATTATTCTATTATCCTTGGATATGACTGACTTTTTTCTTATTCCCCCCTCTTGAATTGATAAATCTAATGTTACTTCGTGAGACACACTTTGGGAACAAATACAAGCTGCTTGGCAGGAGATACCATTAGATACATTGAAGAAGCTTGTGATGTCAATGCCTGACAGAATGAAGGCTGTGATCAAAGCAAAAGGCTATTATACTAAATATTAAATTTATTTTGTAACAAGTATTTTTCCTGTTAAAGCATTTGTTGAATAAATCAAATGAAATTGATTAAATTGTTTATTTTCTGTCAATATGCGTCATAAAAGATTAAACAGTTCTTGTCCTAATACTTTTGCACAGTACTATATATATATATATATATATATATATATATATATATATATATATATATTGTGTATTTGGGCAGGAAATCTCTCTTTCATGCAGTTTTTTTTTTTAATGAGAGATAAGTTTTGATTTTAAATTTTTAGTACGTTCTTATGATATATTTCATAGAAATTGTCAAAATGTTTTGTTTCCCGAGTACTTTCGGCTATATTTTAGCCATTATCAAGGGTGAATTTTATTTTACGTGTAACTGAATATGTGTAGAGTTTATGTATGTAAACTCATGTGTGTGTTATATTCCGAACACGGTCATCACATATTACCGTGTTCATATTATTAAGTGTTGGATTTTCTTTTCATCAATAATAAATAATATCTCTCTATGATTTTTAATGAAACCTGCACACACACACACACACACACACACACACACACACACACACATATATATATATATATATATATATATATATTAATGCAGGTTTCATTGAATAATATAGACAAGTTTTGTCTATTAATTTTGTGTAGGATCCGTTCATACCGTCTGATATACTTGATGGTGATGTCGTTGAAAGACAACAAAAAATCACAGTATTTGTTGAATTTTTTATCGGGTCTAAGCTTTCGGCTCACATAAGCCATTATCAAAGAGTAAATATTAACACACAGTAAATATAGAACTTTTAAGTTATTAACAATAAAGAGAATTGAATTGAAAATATAAGTCCATCCCTACCGTGGCGGATGGCCGAAGACAGTGACAAAATAGTGGTGTTGTGGTCCCTGGTCTGATTACAGACATTTGAGTACGTTATTGGAAATATATATAAAAGCAGGATTTGATGAGCAGCTGAAAATTATATACATTTCAGTATATATACATATATATATATATATATATATATATATATATATATACTGAAATGTTTTCAGCTGCTCGTCAAATCTTGCTTTTCTTACCATGATCATGATATAAAATGCTATAAGTTTATAATACACAGATGATAAATTTAAAATTAAAAAAAATAAAAAAATAATGTTATTCGTAATTTCTGGTAGGTATCAAGGAAAACTTCAGTAAATAAAACGATAGAAAATTCATAAATCTACTGAAAAACCCCATAAAGACATTTATTCGAAACGAAATATTTCGTAATTCCGATAAAAACAAATAATAATAATAATAATAATAATAATAATAATAATAATTGGAGGGGGAAGATGATGAAGAATTGGATGAAGAGATGATTGAAGTATCAACAATAAGCAGAGGCAACCACAGAAACACAAATAAAATTCGCCACGACTTTGACCTCCAGTCCGCCCACCTTTTTTAAATTAAATCACAAGATTTGATTGTCTGAAACAAAGAAGGGCGGAACTGCCAGATTTTGATGGAGATGCGCCAGCGGCCCACAGCATGCAAGCAACAGAAACTGAACTATTTGAAAGTACTAGGACTTTGCTTGGTAAATACTAACACAGTTGAAAATTAAAGAAAAAGTGACTAATTCAGTATTCGAAGAAGAGGGGAATTTCGACAGACAACAACGTCGTTCGAATCATTGGTATTAGGGAGAAGGATACTGGAGGTCTCCAGTGATCATCACGAGTCAACTGGTGTGAACATCCAAATGAATGATGCGAAATTTTTAGAATCTTTTAAATCCGTCGACAGAATGGAAACAATTATCATGGCTATTCTAATATTTTGAATGGTCTGAATAAAAAAGAAAAGTGACTGCTAAAAAAATTCTTTATTTCTTGATGACATCTGAACATTTTGCATAAGTTTTGTTTTAATTTGAAGCGACGACATTCCAAATGTATTTTTGTTGAGTCATTTTGGAAAATGAATTAAAGGAAACAAACATATCAGATGAGCTGTAAGAGAACAACCGAAATATACAGATATTTAAGTATTTTTAGATATATCCAAAGAGAATATATATATATATATATATATATATATATATATATATATATATATATATTTGTCAGACTAAATAAGTTGCAAACACTATGTTTGCTTATTTTTAATAAAATCCGTTCATGCTCACGGATAATCTTTCGCGTATTACAAAAGCAAACGACAGATTCTCGAGGCAATATTCATTAAAACACTTAAGCCGTCAAGTAATAAAATCAGCTATGAATACTGTAGTAATGTTCTAAAATGTTTGTAAGTTGTTTCCAGTTAAATCGAAACCGTAGACTGAAAGAAAAATAAATGGATGTAAGTCAAATTTTGATTTCCTTCTATCGATATCAAATAAGTTTTTCGTCGTAAACTGAATTTTGAAGGCTAAATCAGTCCTCTGAGTAAATGATATCATGGCTAAGACCAAGAACTACAATTATACCTACTTAGAGCCAAACCCGAAGCAAAAACTAAAATAAAAGGGCTGAAAAAAATACAGGCAGACACACACAAACATTTTGCCTTTTATATATGTATATATAATATCGATTTTCTGCACTATTGTAAGAACTGCAACCTTGAAACTTCTGAATATCGTTTCTTATGTTTTTGTCTATGAGTGTATCAAGTTTGATTAAAATCGGACCACTCCTTCTATAACCCGTTTTTTTCGATTATCGATTTTCGATATTTATCGTGGGTACCGCGACACAAAACCTAGCTAAGAACACTCGCAGACGTTTATAGTATAACTGTGTAAACTTTCAAGAAAATCGGTTCAGCCGCTCCGGAGTCTATAGGTAACGGATACACTTATTTTACACAAATTTAGATGTGTGTGTGTGTGTGTGTGTGTGTGTGTGTGTGTGTGTGTGTTTAATAATATTATTTCTTTAGATTATTTCAATCTACACAGTTCTTGATGTTTCAGTGAAAGTTATAATTTCAAAATACACATATTTAAGCTCTTCCATGGAGGATTAACGTAACACAAATTTCTTAGTGTATTTTATTGCATTGTTCTATGGTTAATGAATTTATACACGCATGCGCGTTTGATTCGCATACGATCATCAGTAGTTTTGTATGCATAGACACCGATACGTTCTCATCCATATTTACCGCAAAACATTAAATGCATGCATTCCTAAATATTTATGCATCTCGATGAACTTGTGTGTCTACAATTCTTTTCCTATGTCTACACACACATTTTCATGAATATATTTTGCATTTATGCATACTTATAGATAAACATGGAAATATATGCATATATTGGCTTACATAGTAATCTCTATATATTAGAAATTATCCGTTTATTAAATTTCGAAACAATGATCCGAAGAATTGTCCGGTTGATGTGGAGATGTGTAGCTGCTCAGCACCGGACATTTATACAATTCTTTTTGCAGTTGTTTACATCGGCTGTATTTTGTTTCTGCTTTCTTTGTTTCCGAAATACTATGGACTTTTTATGGCAGTTACTTGTATTGAATAATTTTCAAGATTTTGAATAATTCTACATAATTCTAAATGGTTTCATTTATACCGAAATTACAGACACTCGCGCACACTCATACAACCCAACGAACACGAATACACATTTTCCATACAATTAGATGTGTGCGTAGAGGTCTGTGCATTAAAAAGATTTTTCACTCGCGTAGATAGATAGATAGATAGATAGATAGATAGATAGATAGATAGATAGATAGATAGATAGTGAAGGAATACAGATAGATAGATAGATAGATAGATAGATAGATAGATAGATAGATAGATAGATATGAAGGAATACAGATAGATAGATAGATAGATAGATAGATAGATAGATAGATAGATAGAAGATAGATAGATAGATAGATAGATAGATAGATAGATATGAAGGAATACAGATAGATAGATAGATAGATAGATAGATAGATAGATAGATAGATAGATAGATAGAAGGAATACAGATAGAGATAGATAGATAGATAGATAGATAGATAGATAGATAGATAGATAGATAGATAGATATGAAGGAATACAGATAGATAGATAGATAGATAGATAGATAGATAGATAGATAGATAGATAGATAGATAGATATGAAGGAATAGATAGATAGATAGATAGATAGATAGATAGATAGATAGATAGATAGATAGATAGACATGAAGGAATACAGATAGATAGATAGATAGATAGATAGATAGATAGATAGATAGATAGATAGATGAAGGAATACAGATAGATAGATAGATAGATAGATAGATAGATAGATAGATAGATAGATAGATAGATACATAGATATAAGGAATAGATAGATAGATAGATAGATAGATAGATAGATAGATAGATAGATAGATAGATATGAAGGAATACAGATAGATAGATAGATAGATAGATAGATAGATAGATAGATAGATAGATATGATATGAAGGAATACAGATAGATAGATAGATAGATAGATAGATAGATAGATAGATAGATAGATAGATAGATAGATACATGAGGAATACAGATAGATAGATAGATAGATAGATAGATAGATAGATAGATAGATAGATAGATAGATATGAAGGAATACAGATAGATAGATAGATAGATAGATAGATAGATAGATAGATAGATAGATAATGAACAGACATAGATAGATAGATAGATAGATAGATAGATAGATAGATAGATAGATAGATAGATGCAGAATTACATAGAACGTGATAGAGAACGAATAAAACTGTTTAAGAGAGAGAGAAAGAGAGAGAGAGTTTGAGAGACATCGATTGATATGGTTGAGTAGAAAGGTAGCGGGAGGAGAAAAAGACATGGACAAATGTAGAGAGAGGGGGACAACTTTAAATTTGCATTATTCAACCGCGAGTGTATACATCCAGCCACACACACACACACACACACACACGCACGCACACAAGATGGAGAGTTATTTTAATTACGATTCCTTTATAATATGTGTATTGACATTATGTTTAGTCTCAATCGATAGTAAAACATACAAGTTAGATAGAAGCATATCCTATATAATTACTGAATTATGTGCTCTTGACATTATTTATCAGATAAAATTAACAAATATATTAGCTACATTATTATTTAATGATCCTGTAAGTTTTCATCTTATATAAATATATATATATATATAACATAGTGATGATCCACGTATACTGTCTTAATATGTATAGGAAAGAATATTTAAAAGTTTTGAATTTAAAAATGTACTTTTTTGGTAGAGCATTTGTTTATTTTTTATTATTGTATTTTATATTTCAGACCGCTCTCGGTCCTTCATCAGAAAACAATATATATATATATATATATATATATATATATATATATATATATATATATATATATATATATATATATAAACATGTTACGGAAATTATCGAATTTTAACGAAACTTGGTTATAAGCAACCGACAATTTGTAATGAATTATTTTGAACATTATTTTTACCGATACTCGTATTTAAGTAGATATTCTGTTTTTAATTATGTAAGTAGGGGTTGCAGGGTTGCAGTTTCGTAATAAAATTTATCGTAAAATAATCATGCCGGTAGATATAAATATAAAATACTGTTTAATTAAAAACAGAATATCTACTTAAATACGAGTATCGGTAAAAAATAATGTTCAAAATAATTCATATATATATGTGTAAAATAACAACAGCGAAACATAAGACTCTTGAGAATGGCATGAGAAATAACTGAAAGCGCATGGAAAAATAATTACGGAACATTTTTATATTATTTATCCTCAGAATTATTTGAATACTGGAAAAATGGAACAAAATTTAATAAAACTTTCCTTGCCGGTCGTTTTCAAAGAAACATACTTAAATGAAAGGTTCATGTCCAAATTTATATATATATATATATATATATATATATATATATATATACTATAGTCATCCGCATATATATATATAGGTGTTTGTGTGTGTGTGTTTATTTGTATAGATGCGTTGCATATGTGTGTGTATCTCTCTCTCTCTCTCTCTCTCTATATATATATATATATATATATGTGTGTGTGTGTGTGTGTGTGTGTGTGTGTGTGTGTGTGTGTGTCTGTGTGTGTGCACAAAATTTCAAAAATGAATAAGCTATACCTGTGACGACAATATACATTGAAACCAAGAGGAAAGTTTTTTTTTTATACCAACGCGTTTTGTTCCTTGTAGATCTTTTTCAAGGCAAGATCTGGAATATAATTTGATGAAATATTATAACATGCAAGTTACAAATGAAATAAAAACGTTTTATCAAACGGAATAAAATGATTTATTGATAGAAATACGGGTTAACAAATACAATTCTGTGCATAAATAGTGTTAACCAAATAAAAAAAAATGTTCACTCCTTCCTTGATAAACTTTTCAAAGGAACAAAATTTGCTGGCATAAGAACATGTACCTCTTGTCTCACACACACGCACGCACACACACGCACGCACACACACACGCACACACTCACAGACACACATATATATATATATATATATTGATGTATATCTGGGTAGCAACCTTCCTTAAAATCAAACCGACAAAAAAGATTTTATAACTTTTTTATTTAATTTTTCGAGTATTCTGGCGTGTTTCCTTTTTACTGGACATAAAAAATGTAAAAATAATCCGTAAATATTTTACAAGACCTTTTAGCAATTTTTCTGGCCATTCTCAAGGGTGTTAATTTTCAACACTCTTGAGAATGGCCAGAGAAATTACTAATCATTTTTTTACATTCTTTATGTCCAGTAAAACGGAGACAGATTAGAATAATGGTATAATTAAATGAAAAAAATATAAAATCTTCTTTGTCGGTCGTTTTCAATTTATACATGCATAAAAGGAAGATTGCTGCCCAAATATACATCAATATATATATATATATATACATATATATATATGTGTGTGTGTGTGTGTGTGTGTGTGTGTACGCGTGACATATAAACTCATCTCAACAGGGGAACTTCTTAAGTGATTTGTTAAATTGCTTTGTGTTACCAAGTAAATATTCTTCGGTATTCTTGCTATTCTCCAATATTTATCTAATTTTTTTCTATGAACACGGTCACAATGTGTTGTCCGTGTTTGGAAAAGAAAAAGAAAAAGAATTCCATAACTCTAGATACATGAATAAAAAGACATAATTGATAATGACTAAAAAAAAATGGCTGAATACGCTCGGACATATAAAATATTTGAAAAGAAAAAGCTGATACGATTACAAGAAAATTTAAATAGAAATCTTAACCGAAGTACTTTTCAGTCGTATTTTATGAAATTTGCACAAGGATGTGCGTTGTGGTGCGGTGGATATCGGCTCGGAACGAGAAATCAGGGAGCCAAGGTCGAATTCCAGTTGAATTCATTGCATTCACTTACGCGCAAATACTTTGGGAAATGTATTACTCCCTCTCTTCCCTCCAGTTATGGGTTAAATAACAGGATAGATTGGGTTCTATAGCTTTGGTCGGCAACCAGTCTACCGCAGAAAGCAATGGCAACCTACTGCGGGATAATCTTCTGCCCAGTCATGTCTCTTTCGAGACATGATCGCCCAAGCGTGTATCACGTATGGCACTTAACTGACTGTATAATACTGTTGTGGGATCTCCCCTTTTGTGTAATGGACCCGACTGAGTGTACATATAATCCTGCCATATAGGGAACACAGTGGAAGATCTGGAATCTGAGTTGTAGTTGCAGTTTACAGTGGAGAGTAATAGTAGAGATCCGTTACAGTTATCGCAGCGTTCCGACAAATACCGAAGTTAACCAGAGACCGGACTAGCTCTGAGCTCCATTCAGCTAGAATTAGTTACCCAGACATACTATTTCACTTCAAGATTTGTATATATTTATTTCTACTAATAATATTCCTGAATTGACTAACCCGTGTTCCAGTTTGTATATTACGTTCAATATAACCTACGTTCTCTATCTCCATACCTGTTGTTGTTGTTTATTATTTTGGCGGTTCCTCCTCTGGAAACCACAACAAATACAAATACACAATTATATGAGTGTATATGACCCCTTTGGATGTGCGTTGTGGTACAGTGGATATCAGCTCGGAACGAGAAACCGGGGAGCCGGGTTCGAATTCCAGTTGAATCCATTGTATTCACTTACGCGCAAATACCCTTGGGAAAGGTATTAATCCGTCTCTTCCTTCTAGTTATAGATTAAATAGCAGGACAGATTGGGTTCTATAGCCTTGGTCGGCAACCAGTCTACCGCAGAAAGCAATGGCAACCTACTGCGGGATAATCTTCTGCCCAGTCAGTCATGTCTCTTTCGAGACATGATCGCCCAAGCGTGTATCACGTATGGCACTTAACTGACTGATATGACCCCTTTAGTAAGACATAAAGCAAATACTACCGAACGTAATGTTGCGTGGTATGTGGCCAATTTTAACTTTAGTATGTCTCCTTCAAGCTGATCGAGAGTGCTTCTATATCAGTCAGTCAATTAAGTGCCATACGTGATACATGCTTGGGCGATCATGTCTCTAAAGAGACATGACTGACTGGGCAGAAAATTATCCCGCAGTAGGTTGCCATTGCTTTCTGCGGTAGACTGGTTGCCAACCAAGGCTATAGAACCCAATCTGTCCTGCTATTTAACCCATAACTGGAAGGAATAGACGGGTTAATACCTTTCCCAAGGGTATTTGCGCGTAAGTGAATACAATGGATTCAAATGGAATTCGAACTCAGCTCCCCGATTTCTCGTTCCGAGCCGAAATCCACTGTACCAAAACGCACTATACCACAACGCTACTATATCAACTTTCCTTAACCAACAACTACGGCTAGAAGATAATCGAAGCTCGCCAGGTAACTAGAAAAAACAAAAGCTAACTCTGAAACGACAGTACCCTGTTACTTAAGTTGATTGATGCACGAAGAATTCACGTTGTCTGTAATGATTTGAGGATCGTGAGTAACAAGGGGCCTCTTATGCCCTCGAACTTTAACAGACAACAGCAAGTTGCTTGATATGATAGACAGGATCTAAATCAAGCAAGTGGCTGCTTTTCCATACAAGTCTCTACTCTAAACCAAATAGGACCACATGCTCTAAACGTTGTGCACTTGGAAGGCGTTAGCAAGCATCTCTTCTTAGACCAATTACAACTAAGTCGTGAATTCGATCATCTCTTCGTCTTCCATAATTTCAGCTTTGTGTCACACCTTAAGTATGATTAAAAATCACCACGTGCTTCAGGAATTGCTATCCGAGAAATTTCACGATAATATCATCTCAAAATGTGACTCCTACTTTGTGAAATTGGAATCCATTGAAATATATTGCGGAAAAGAAAACAAAAAGCGCCCTAAAAGTTTAGGACCGTCAGTGTTGAGAAGATGGGCTTTATTGGATAACATTTGTTCTGCTTTTCTAAGTTGACCATGACTCTTAGTCATTTGAAAATAGATTGATTCTTACTTTCTCTCTCCCTCTCTTTCTTTCTTTATATATATATATATATATATATATATATATATATATATATATATATATATAATTGTGACGGTGATAAAATGAATAATGACAGACTGTTTATCGGTGCAAATGATGGTGTCTCCTAAAATAAGAGGAATGCACGTTCACACCCGACCGGAGAGTACTTTTTTATTCAAGTTGCTTGAGTGCACAAGCTGAGTTTAAAATGAAAACCGTTGCGTCTATTTCAAATATTTATCCACTAAAAATAACGTTTGAAGTAATAAATTATCGAATTAAAAATCAGTCAATTCTATATATTTATATATATATATGTGTGTGTGTGTGTGTGTGTGTGTGTGTGTGTGTGTGTGTGTGTGTGGATGATGTCAAAATATTTCTGTTAACGACGAGCATGTTAAAGATAGTGTTTGATAAGTCTAAGTGTATTTAAATGAAACCAAATGAAGCTATGATCAGACATATGCAACGTGAGTTTTCTTGTTAAACATGAAGTAGTATATCCAATATAATTATTTACGAATTTGGATTGATCAAAGTTACATCTCTCTGACCACAGTTCTCTTAGGTCTCATTTAAATACCTATGGAAGCCTACAAAACTCCATCCGTAGCATACTCGTTGAGATATATATATATATATATATATATATATATATATATATATATAAGTGTGCTCGGTACTTCGTAGTGCACTATATATAGTATTTTTTATTGAACAGGTGAAGAGGCTCATCCCTTGTTCCCTGCTTAGGATGTGGTTTCCGGCTTTCTTTTTTCCAAATCTTTTCACTCTTTTCTTTTTTCTTTTTCTTTTTTTTTTCAATTGGAGTAGATAGACTAAACTATCACCCGGTTCAAACTCCATCCACAAATATTGAACAGGTGAAGAGGCTCATCCCTTGTTCCCTGTTTAGGATGTGGTTTCCGGCTTTCTCTTTTCCAAATCTTTTCACTCTTTTCTTTTTTATTTTTATTTTTTCAATTGAAGTAGATAGACTAAACTATCGCCCGGTTCACACTCCACCCATGTCTATTGAACTGGTGAAGAGGCTCATCCCTTGTTCCCTGTCTAGGATGTGGTTTCCGGCTTTCTTTTTTCCAAATCTTTTCACTCTTTTCTTTTTTTTTTTTTTTTTTTTGTCAATTGGAGTAGATAGACTAAACTATCGTCCGGTTCACACTTCACCCACCTCTATTGAACAGGTGAAGAGGCTCATCCCTTGTTCCCTGTTTAGGATGTGGTTTCCGGATTTCTCTTTTACGTAGCCCCCTGCACGTCAGTGGCGTTACCGCCTTGCTCGGGGTGATATGATTAAAAAAATAAAATAAAACATAGTTTACTGGAACACAAGACTCGTTGTGTTTCAATGCTATGTTAGCACCTCGTCAGACAAGAATATTACACACACACTCTCTCTCTCTCTCTCTCTCTCTCTCTCTAGATAGATAGATAGATAGATAGATAGATAGATAGATAGATAGATAGATAGATCTTTATAAGCAAAATATTTGCGGTTTTAAGAAACTAGCAAAAATATATATATATATATATATATATATATAATCATACATCATGTATATAAATGTATATCACAGTTATATGTGTGTGTATATGGATAAGAGATATTTTATAGAATTTGAATCATTTACATATATGTAAATATATTAGTTAAAATATTACTGGCGTTATCAAAATCATATTATATTCATGAAATCTTAAGATTTTTAACATCATTATTTCAGTGTTAATTTGCATTGATTTTTCTTCGTTGAACAGATTGAATAAAATCTGTTTTAAGCCTCAAGACTGACTGTACATTTCACACTTTAAGTGATCGTTAGAAACATACATTCACTATACAGTGATGATTCCTATGTCGGTACTGTATATATCTACACAAGTTGTGTTTCCGAAATTGAGCACATTTCCTCCTCTATAAATATGGCAATTTGTCAGCAATAAACTCATTTATCCCTGTAACTCTATATACGTGTATGTGGGTGCATGTGGGTGCGTGCTTTTTCAAGCTTTCAAATGGTTAAAATCAACGTTTGAAGCGTTGATCTAAACGCTCAACCACTTGAATGAAGCCATTTGAACTAAAAAAACACCGAATTACCATTGGTGGACCAATCTATTTTTTTTTATAATCGTGTTGCCCCAAGCAAGGCATTTTACTGCCACTGGTGTGCAGGGGGTTACATAGGAGGAATGTTATAATAAAGAGTAACAGGTTATATGGGGTGTCAGGAAGAGAAGGATGACTGTGCTCATAAAGTGAGGGATCAGTTCATATATTAATTGTAATGTGGAATTGAACTCCCACTTTATATCCACATTATAATAGTATAGAATTTTTTTTATAAACATATCGCCCCAAGTAAGGCATTTTACTGCCACCGTTGTGCAGGGGGGTTACATAGGAGGAATGTTATGTGAAAGAGTGAAAGGCTATACGGAGTGTCAGGAAGAGAAGAATGATTGTGGTCATAAAGTAAGGGATCAGCTTATATGTTATTTGTAATGTAGAATTGAACTCCCACTTTATGTCCACATTATAATAGTATAAATTTTTTTTATAATCGTGTCGCTCCAAGCAAGGCATTTTACTGACACTGTTGTGCAGGGGGTTACATAAGAGGAAAGTTATGAGAAGGAGTGGGAGGTTGTAGGAGGTATCAGGAAGTGGGTAAGAGAAGAATGAGAATACTGATGAGAGTGGAGTGAACGGAGAAAAAAGCATGAGAGAGAGGATGCAGGTTAGTGAGATAGGAGATGACTATTGACTTTACATTTAAATTCTTGGAGATTGTAGCTGTCCGGTAAGCAAGTATGCGGAAAGGAATTCCACAGGCGAAAAGTGCGAGAAAAGAAGCTGTTGGAATAGAATTTGCGTTTACAATTTATCGGTTTCACAGTAAAAGGGTGGGACCTAGTTGTTAATCTTGTTGTTCGAAGGGGTACCAGTGAGCTAAATTCGTCTGAGCAGAAGCCATGAAAGTATTTGTAGAAGAGACACAGGAAAGCCACACTGCGTCGGTGATCACATTACAAATTCCCCGTTGGATTTGGTCGAGGACTCGAGAAATAGTGACCTGACGACAAACAAATGAAATTCCTTTCAACTAAAGGAAATTGTACGAACGATAACAGAATCAAAGATACATAATTGTTTTATTTTCCAGCATGCGTCATTAAAAACGAGATAATATACGAATATATATTTTTTATTTGTTCAATAAGTTTGACAAAATATCAGTTTCTCAATTTTGCGAAATTAATTTTAAAGATTATTCTTGCATTTTTTTACAAGATTAAATTTATGAGATTTTACTTAAATACTTTTAAACCTTCGTTTAAAATTTCGTTTTATTTTTATTGACAGAAAATTAAGAGAAAGTGTAAAACTTTTTCTTTTACACCCATTGATGTGTAAGGCAGCGTTTTTGCTGTTTCCGTAACAAATTATTTTTTTTTTTTTATGGGGCAGGGTTGTTAGCCCTGAGCCCAACCCCGGAGGAAGGTGATTTTTTAAGCATAGCTTAGATGTGATACACGGCCGAAACTAGGGGGTACCCAGTGAGGATCGAACTCACTTATAATGATTCTAGAGAGACGAGATTGTTAACCATTACCCCACGCCGAGGTATCCAAAGAGAAAGTGTAGTCGTTTGAAAAAGGTCACAATAACAAAAACCATTATTTTACTGGGTAATTTCTAAAAAGTAATGAAGTTGCCATTTGTCAACTGAAAGATTTTTTTGACTGGTGTTGCATTTATTACCTTATTTCCTTTCTACAGACGGATATTTTTAAAAACTTTTAATCATCAAAGTAAAATGCATCTTTTCATAATTAAATATCAACAGATTTTTTCTGTAGCATACACACATATACACACACACACGCAAAAGAATCTTTTGTTTACATTAGTCATAGCCGTATTAATCTTTAAACTTAGAAATACTGACGCTGATCCTAAAATGTCTACACTGACGTAGCTAGAGGGAAATTTTAAATAAACTGGCCATAAGTTGAGAAAATCTACTCGAAGCATTAAGATCTGTGTGTAACTTCACTTTTGAATAAAATTAGTTTCTTCATAAAGAAACTACCATTTTATTACGTCCAATCTGCCTATACTGTCACATGTCAATAATCAAGTATGGAATTATATAAATGTAAAAATCTCGACTAACCACTCTTTGCTTTCTTTTCTCGAATTTGAGATCTCTCCTAAGTTATCATGAAAATAAGACCTACCTATATTTCAGCTACAATGCTAGAATATTTCAACAAATGTTTCGATTTTCGAATTATCTCTGAGTTGTTTTTTTTAATCGTATCCCCCCGAGCAAGGCGGTAACGCCACTGATGTGCAGGGGGCTACATAAGAGTAAAAAGATTAGGGGGCTACATAAGAGTAAAAAGATGAGATAGGAGGAGAGTGAAGAGAAAGACGAACAAGTTAGAAAGGAGGATATGAATACAGGTGTGATGACAGTTGCAAAGGTAGACAGAAAGGAAAAGATAAACGGGGTGATGTAGAAAGAACTGGAGTCAAGTGGTTAAGAAATGGGTATTGACATTGCATTTAAATTCCTGGAGGTTGTAGCCGTCAGGAAAGCAAGAATATGGAAGGGAGTTCCACATGCGGAAATTGCGAGAAAAGAAACTATAGAAGTAGAATTGTCGTCTGCATTTGGCTGATTTAACTGTGAATGGGTGAGACCCAGTTGCCAGTCTGGTTGCACGAGTAAAAGCCTGTTGCAGAGGCAGCAGAGACAAGTTCGTTGGAGCAGAAGCCATCTAAGTATTTATAGAACAGACAGAGGGAAACCACATCCCGTCGGTGGGGAAGTGGCTGGAGTCTTTTTTTTTTTTTTTTTTTTTTTTGTTTCACATTACTGATTCTCCTTTGGAGCTTGTCAAGAACACTGAGATGAACAGCAGGGACACCTGACCATATATGACAGCAGTACTCCATGCACGGACGAATGGTTGATTTGTATATATCAAGGATGGATTCAGGCGGAAAAAACATCCTGGCCCGACACAGTGACTCAACATTTCCTAGCAGTGGATTTAGTTTTGCTAAGATCTGTGAATTTCTTATTTTACGTTAAATTATGACTCATTCATTCGTTTACATTTCGAACAGAAAACAAAACACATTTTAAAAACAATCACAATCATCTAATGAGAAGTCTTTCCTATTGTTGTTTCTATTTGATCAGATTGCAGTCAGCAGATATCTTATTGAAACACACACGCTCATATATACACATCTCTATGGAGCATGATGGGTGTCTCCAGGTACATATGGATATGTTGGGACGCGTGCCATTAATTTGGCCATAAACGCACAAAGTACCTGTACATGAATCAGTTTTATTTCGAAGCCTGAATAATTCTCAGAGACAAAATCAGTGACGTCAGACAAGATCAGAAATTGTTCCAAATGTATAATATTTCTTGATTTTTTATGTCTCAGATAGAATAACTTCGAGAAAATGGAATTTATGAGTCTTTAGACAGCAATACAAAAAATCATGGCACAATTTGTATTTTATAATCTTATAAACAGTCATATAAATACATAGACATATTTTATGCTTGCAATGTATTACAGATACATACAAATGGCAATATGTATATAGTTACACACATAGGAATTTTGCACCCAAATATGTAAATGCAAACTTATCACTATACTCGTTTCAAAAAACCTATATATGCGAAAGAAAAAATGGTTGTAAAAAAAGAAAGAGCTAAGCACATGAACATCAGCCAAAGCGATTTGGACCGAGCCAGTACGTAGCCCAAAGAAAACACCGGATACGAGTAATCAATAACAAAAATGCGCTCAATACGTAAGCAGAGTAGAATAATTATATATATATATATATATATATATATATATATATATATATATATATATATATATATATATCCTACGGAAACAAAATTCCAAAAGTAAAGAAAAGTCTTGTTCTGAAAACATTTTCTTAAATAAAAAGTTTATTACCATGATTGTTAACTACCTGATAAGATTTTTTTCTTTTGTGTCTAAAACAAAATGTACTATTTTTAGTAGTTTGTAGTTTGCACATCATGTTCTAACGTAATATATATATATATATATATATATATATATATATATATATATATATATATATATATATATATATATATATATATATATATATATATATATATATACATATACATACCCCATAGCCCAGAGGTAGAATCGGCGACTGACGCCAATTCGGTCGGGTTTCAATCCTGGGTTAAAAAGCAATCGGAGTCTAACCGTACTGATGAGCTATGATACAGCGAAACAGATCTGTCTGCGGATGACAATATATATATATTTTCTAAACATATGCTATTAAATATAAGAGACAATGATTAACCATAATAGACATTCATTGTCTCTTATATTTAATAGCATATGTTTAGAAAATATATATATATATATATATATATATATATATATATATATAGGAGAGAATGACAACCTGTGAAGAGGTAGAGGATAAACCAAAAGGTTTTACCGAATTAATATGATATATCACTTAGATAGAAAAAAAGATCTCAGTGGATATTATCCAGGCCAAATGTATTGGGAATAAATCATGGAAAATTATGTTCAGTTTTCTTCTCAATGTGTATATATATATATATATATATATATATATATATATACATATATATCTCATTAAAAAACGACCGACATGGAACAGTTTATTAATTTTTTATTTAATTTTCCAGTATTCTTACATGTTTCGTTTTGTTAGAGATAAATTAGACAATTTTTTTTCACAATTCTTAACATTTCAAGCGCTTTCATCCATTTTACTGGCCATTCTCAAAGATGTTGTCTTTCTGATGTTGCAAATTATTCTGTTGTTGCATATTTTAACTGTAACGTATTTTATTTTGCGTTTAAAAAAGAACGTTTTTTAAAAGCTATCACGTGACGCGTACGACTGAAAATCGTTTCAGCGTCTTTCTATTTAAAAAACAACTTTCAAAACTCTATTTCCTGTTTTAAATAATGTAAGATTAATAGTGGGACATAATTCTTTGATATATAGTGCCTCTAGATCCATTTGATATTTTGAGATGCATTTGATATTTTGATTTAAATGTAAAAGATTGATTGCTGCTCAAATATATATATATATTCCATCTGTAAACGAATTATCACGCGACCCAAGTTTCTACCACACTAAAAAATACCTATTAGGTTCATACAACCATGGATAAAAACGTTATAATTTTTTGTAATTTTAAAAATTGCGCGTTCAATAATTCCCTGCCACGTGAGCGTTCCAAAAAATACCGTTACGTGAGCATTCTTAAAAAAACACTGTAAACGGTAAAATCAGCATTATTGCGAATTGCCTGAAGACACCACTCATGATAGAAACCTAGGTCGCGTAATAACTCGTTTAAAATGGAACATATTCAAAAGTTCTACAATATTGAACACTTTTAATACAAATGTGCACTGATTCAATTTTATTATGAGCAAAAACTAAGTAATTTAACAATAAATATACATATATGTGGCCGTATAATTATGATACAGTAAAGAACAAACAGGAAACATTTATCAATATAATTTTTTTTAAAGCTTCGGCGGACCTGAAGGAGACTACCACCACCTTTAAATTTGTTGTTTTTCTTTTTTTCTTTTTCCTTTTTTTTTCTTTTTTTTTTACTTTTTTGAGTTTAATCTTATCGATTACATCCTAAACTTTCCGGCTGACAAAAGAAATTTGAAAAAGTTTTAATAATTCAACAAGTTTAGGTGCGGGGGCTTAGTTTTTCATACAACGTTATAGTAAATCGATCCTCCATTTTGGAACCACTCGCCGGTACGACATTACCACCACCTGTAAATTAGTTGATTATCAATTTTTTTTTTCAGTGCAATCTTATCGATTAAACCCTAAACTTTCCAACTGACAAAAAGATTTTGTAAAAATTTCAACATTTAAACAATTTTAGGTGGGGGGCTCAGTCTTTCATACAACCTTATAGTAAATCGATCCTGTGCAATTAACTTTTTTGCTTTCGCATATTCAACTACTGAATCCTTTACAAAATTTTTGAATGAAGTCATTCTTGGAGCTTAAGTGGAAGATGCCATCGTAAGAACTGAAGAAAACTTGAAAAAGACAAAAACAAGAACAACAACTCGTTCCAAAAAACAAAACAAAAAAAAAAAGAAGCGACCCCAACGCGACTGGTTTTAAAATGGAGGATCGATTTACTATAACATTGTATGAGAAAGTGAGCCCCCCTATAACTGTTTAAATATTGAAATTTTTTTTTTGGATAATCGGAAACTTTATGTATTAACCGAAAAGACTGCGCTGGAAAAAGAAAAAAAAAGAAAAACAACAAATATTTAAAGGTGGTGGTAGTCTCCTTCAGGTCCGCCAAATCTTTATTAAAGCTTCATCAACGTATGACTCATGGCGAAAAAGAAGAAAGAAATGCTGGTATTCTAATTTGTGTGTTGTTTGTTTTTCATTGGTAAGTTTAATTCCGGGATATTTTTTTATATTTTGTAGATAGTATGTGCGTTGTGGCGCAGTCGATATCGGCTCGGAACGAGAAATCGGGGAACCGAGTTCGAATTCCAGTTGAATTCCTTGCATTCACTTACGCGCAAATACCCTTTAATATTCTATTAAAATTTGTCAAGATTCTTAACATTGAAATCTGATTTGCATTTGCAAGAATGAAAGGAAAATTATATCAGTTGGCATTGTATTCTTATCTCTATATACAAAAGGCAATCTGTGAGTCTGTGTGTGACTGTTCCCTATGCACGTCTCTATATATAAAAGGCAATCTGTGTGTCTGTGTGTGACTGTTCCCTGTGCACGTCTCTATATATAAAAGGCAATCTGTGTGTCTGTGTGTGACTGTTCCCTATGCACGTCTCTATATATAAAAGGCAATCTGTGTGTCTGTGTGTGACTGTTCCCTATGCACGTCTCTATATATAAAAGGCAATCTGTGAGTCTGTGTGTGACTGTTCCCTATGCACGTCTCTATATATAAAAGGCAATCTGTGAGTCTGTGTGTGACTGTTCCCTATGCACGCCTCTATATATAAAAGGCAATCTGTGAGTCTGTGTGTGACTGTTCCCTATGCACGCCTACATTTTTTTAAGCGACGCTATTCAAATTTCTAGGGACACATATCTACAGAGAAGCCAGGTCGATACATACTTTTTTGAGCTTAAGTTCAGCAATTTCTAACTTTCACACTTTTTGGCCAACGGAGCCGATTGTTTACATTTGCTCCGTAAAACATCTAAGATCTAAGATGGTTGCTGAATTACGTCACAGAAATCAAATCACACGTGTCAAACACGACTAAAAAATTCATTTGGTGAACAAAAAAATGTGAAAATTTTTTCCCGTAATTTTGAAACAAAAGAAATATTAAAAAAAAACAAAAAAGTGTTTTTTCAAACAAAAACAAAATATGTAAAAAAAAAGGGTAAATTTTTGTTTTAGGGCCGAAGACTAATATCCCATCAATTTTTTCCAAAATAGTCTTATTTTCGTGCAAATATATATGCTCAACTCAAATCAGCAATTAGATATTAAAAACCCAACATTTTTTATGTTAACGACCAGAAAAAAATCGGACTTATTCTCGCTCTTTTTGTCAGCCATTACCGGCTTAGTGAGAGTCATTCGCTGCTGAACGATTTTAGGCGTAGGAAGAAAATTTGGGCCTATTTACATCTTTAACAGAAAAGTCCTTGCAGAAATTAGTACGCGATTTTTTTTTTTCCGGTACTTAATTTCAGAAGAAAGTTATTGACATTGAACCAAGTGAAAAAAATAAGAGTTATTTGCGTGTGTTTGCGTTTATAAGGGATGTTAGCCTTCGGGTCCTAAAGCGAAGTTTTACCATGTCTACATTTTTAAATAGTCTTCGAAAATTTCTGAATTTCATTTAGTCAACAAAAAATGTAAATATTTTCTCTCGTAATTTGAAACAAAAACAAACGCAATGTCGTTTACAATGTCACACAACATCAAATGACGTTTACGCAAAACAAAAGAAAATACATTTTTTTAATGGAATTTTGTAACAATTTTTAAACAGCAAATTTTTAGATAATTATTTTTTTATATAGTTAGTTAGTTAAGTGCCATACGTGATACACGCTTGGGCGATCATGTCTCGAAAGAGACATGACTGACTGGGCAGAAGATTATCCCGCAGTAGGTTGCCATTGCTTTCTGCGGTAGACTGGTTGCCGACCAAGGCTTTAGAACCCAATCTGTCCTGCTATTTAACCCATAACTGGAAGGAAGAGACGGATTAATACCTTTCCCAAGGGTATTTGCGCGTAAGTGAATAAACTGAGTTTTAAAGTGAGGCGGTGACTACAAACGCTCGGAAATCGCAACACGATGCATTAATCATCTAATTAAAAATGTTCTGAGTCGCACGAGCAACGCCGGGTTATGATGCTAGTGAGTTGTAAACGGTAAACATTTGTAAATAGGAGAGATAACTGTCTTTTTATCAACACTGTGTTGGCGTACGTATATCTATACACATATTGATGTGAAATAGTGATGATTTTCGTGAATGTTTTGCTAATTTCAGTAAATAACATTTTTACATGTATAAATGCTCACTGCGTTTTTCAATTAATTTTCCTGATTATTTTAAAAATTTAAATACATATAAACTGTATGAGTAATATTATATGATCGAATATTGTTGAATATTATGTAATGGAATGTACAAGAAATTATAGAAAATCCATATTTACGCCAATATATTTGACCTCACAGGATTTAAAGCACAGAGATCTTGACCCTCTCTTTACTTTCTAATTTTCTATATTAGCCTTTCCTTCTTTTTATTGGTTATTTCTGTATACGTGTCAATTACTGATTATAGATGGTTTTCCTGTTACGGTTTCATGTGGTTCCCCCCGCCCAATGTTGATATCACTTGTGTTTTGTCGCCATTAATGTCAGAGAAGAACCGTTTCGGCAATAAAGTAAACGACTGAATTGAAGGTAAAATAAAGAGTTTAGAAATAGTGTGGTGCAGGATGTGCGGTGTGGTGCAGTGGATATCGGCTCGGAACGGGAAATCGGGGAGCCGAGTTCGAATTCCAGTTGAATTCATTGCATTCATTTACGCGCAAATACCCTTGGGAAAGGTATTAATCCGTCTCTTCCTTCCAGAAGAGATGTATTATATTATTAAGTAGTAATTAGTGGGGGATCAGTTTATTACTTCATAACAACATAATCCGATCCCCCACTTTATGCCTAGTAGAAGACTTAATCATGTTTTCAACTATTATATTCAGTCAGTCAGTTAAGTACCATACGGGAAACACGCTTGGGCGAAAGAGACATGACTGACTGGGCAGAAGTTTACCCCGCAGTAGGTTGCCAATCCAATTCCAGTTGAATTCCTTGCATTCACTTACGCACAAATACCCTTGAGAAAGGTATTAATCCGTCTATTCCTTCCAGTTATGGGTTAAATAACAGGACAGATTGGGTTCTATAGCCTTGACTGGCAACCAGTCTACCGCAGAAAGCAATGGCAACCTACGGCGGGATAATCTTCTGCCTAGTCAGTCATGTCTCTTTCGAGACATGATCGCCCAATCGTGTTTCACGTATGGCACTTAACTGACTGAATATAGAAGTCTCCGATACAGGGAACCTTCCAGGGTTGTTTGAAGAGGGTGCCTATGGGAATATACTGCGCAGATAGATAGATAGATAAGCAGAAACTGCCTGTCACAAATGATAATAGGCAGAGACATATGAGATCATACAGATCATACAGATTATATGAAATACAGACAGAGGTACAAAATGAATTGTAGCAGATAAGAAATTAATTAAAATCTACCTTCTTCTTCTCTTTTACAGAAATTCTCAATGACGTGTGAAATCCTGGTTTTCCCTAATAGAAAAAGGATTGACCTTGTGCTCAACGAAAAAGTCGAACCCAAATTTCGCAAGTAGATGTTAAAATGGTTTTTGACTAATGGGCGGGGCTTGGACATGACTGACTGGGCAGAAGATTATCCACAGTAAGTTGCCATTGCTTTCTGCGGTAGACTGGTTGCCGACCAAGGCTATAGAACCCAATCTGTCCTGTTATTTGATTCATAGCTAGAGGGAGAAGAGATGCATTATATTATTAAGTTGTAATTACTGGGGGATCAGTTTATTACTTAATAACAATAGAAAATTGATCCACCACTTTATGCCCAATAGAACCCTTAATAATGTTTCCAACCATTAGATTCAATCAGTCAATTAAGTGCCATACGTAATACACGCTTGGGCGATCATGTCTCGAAAGAGACATGACTGACTGGGCAGAAGATTATTCCGCAGTAGGTTGCTATTGCTTTCTGCGGTAGACTGATGGCCGACTAAGGCTATAGAACCCAATCTGTCCTGCTATTTAACCCATAACTGGAAGGAAGAGACGGATTAATACCTTTCCTAAGGGTACTTGCGCGTAAGTGAATACAATGGATTCAGCTGGAATTCGAACTCGGCTCCACGTGTCCGAGCCGATATCCACTCTACCACAACGCACATGAGATCAAAAATAGAACAGGTAAAGTTTATAACAGATTGCGCTATAATTTTAGATTGTAAAGAAAATTATAAATCTAGTTCAGAATATTTTAAAAAAGGATAGAAAATTAAATCCAAGATACGAATCTGTGCATCTACTTCGAGGTGTAATGATTAGAAGATGCGGTTGCAATTGTTGAAGGGTAGGAATTTTTCTCAATATGGAATAAAAAGTGGTTCTTAATAAAAGAGAGTTAATATCATTTAAAGAGACAATTGGTGTGAAATTAATAAACTGAGTCTTAAGAAGCCTAGGAAGACTGAGAAATCTAAAATAAATAAATAAAATGATAAAATAAATAAATACACGCACTAGCTCCCATTAAGGACATAAAAGAATGTGCCTGTGTCAAACACACATACACACACACACACACACGCATATATATATATATATATATATATATATATATATATATATATATATATAGCCAAAAGTGCTTGTAAAATATAAACATACAGAAAAGTATTATATAATTCATGTTCTCAAACGAAGAAAAAATATAAAATCACATGAAAAATTATATAAAGAACTTAAGCATAACCCCCTTTTCTTTTATTTTGAATGAAACTTGCATAATCGAGAGATCGCTGCTCAAATATATATATATATATATATATATATATATATATATATATATATATATATATATATGCTATAATTTCGGAATAAATATTATTAGCTCCACTTTGTATTGGAGCACTTTTTAAAGGATAGTGTTTCTTTGGTTGTGCGTTGTGGTACAGTGGATATCGGCTCTGATCGGGGAGCCGAGTTCGAATTCCAGCTGAATCCATTGTATTCACTTACGCGCAAATACCCTTGGGAAACTCAGCCCAAGCGTGTATCACGTATGGCACTCAACTGACTGACTGTTTCTTTGGATACGGAATATTATTCCATCCATACGTAGCATATACTTGGATATCAGCTCCTTTTATAGTTGAACCCTATCTAAACTATTTTTATATGATGGAAAAGATTAATTTTGAAATATCTTTAAAAAACATTCTCACGACAAACAAACGGGAATATTTCGCCAAGTTGGTTCTACAAACCAAAGACCTCATCAGAAGAATGAGATGGAAAGCTCATTTTTTTCTTCTTGAATAG
>JBBBDQ010001083.1:1585000-1590000 GCA_037127315.1 Ascarosepion bandense | reverse complement strand
ATCCTTTTCATTTTCACACCGTGCTTTTAATAAATCTTCAAACAGTTTCTTCCGCTGTAATAATTCCGTATTAAGAAGAACGAGAGAGAAAAACTCTGGTCGGATGAAGAAGTCAAGAAATTAGTAGGGGCTTATGAAGAAAAAACATATCTTTATTTATTATACAAACTCTTGATTTCTGAATTTCCTCGCAAAATAATGATACATCTTAATTATTCTGATATGTCGGATTGATGTTAATGATTATAAATATATTTTAACCTTTGTTTTTTTTCCTTTATTCTTTATTTCTTTTCCGTTCCTTCTTCTCGTCAAATCTCCTGTAATATAAACATGTCGGTGACCAGTTTTTTAGGAAATTTTGTAATTACTTATTTCGGTAGATCGACTTCAGTTCGATTCTTGGACAGGTTACTTTTAATTGAGAAGTGCACTTTTGATTTTGGTTAAAATCAAAACTTTATTGATAACGAGGACTACAATCAAGTCATTTAAACGAAATTGAATTTCAGCTTTCTTGACTATGATTTTTAATCACATTTAATGTTTGAGTTTTTTCTTTAACGGCATATCAACCTCCGTGGGTGATTTAATGCCAAAAAGGTGGGGTTTTAAAGTATTTTTTTAATATTCGGTTATAGTGAAAAGGTTGATTTAGTCAGATTTAAATTATTTTTTTATTTTTATTCTTTTATATTTTAGAAAACTGAAAATGTCTTCCAGTTTTGTATTCAACAATGTTTTGCTGAGAACAAAATGTATTTTGGTAATATTTTTCCTTAAAAAATGTATTTGTATTATTATTAAAGTCTATTTTTATACTTTCATAGTGTTTTGACCCCAGTTTGGGAGAGGGGAGTAACTATTTACCCATAGCTGGGACCCAAACAGGTGTTACCACTCCGCGTCAGTTTGGACCTGGGAACAACAGCAATTAAGAGGTGGTTCCATGCTCCTTACAATCTCCCAATCAGAGGCCTTGCTGCCGGATGCAGTTTACCGTCATGCCCAGAACCATCGACATTTAATGTAGTCAAATGTGTGTAAATAGTTCTAAATCAATAGAGAAAGAAAAAAATGACTTCTTCGAAGGAGCTAAGGAAAACTATGGACTGTGTAATTGCACAAATATGAAAATGACAAGGAATTACTGAAAATGATTGTTCAATTAAGAGAAAATATTTGAGAATATAGAAAGAGTATTTTGTAAAATAAAATTTTTGGTTTTGTTTACTTTATTTTAAAAAAAGAAAATGAAATAAAATAAAATCGAAAAACTAACTTTCTTTTCCTCAAATGAAAGCTGTTAAGAAAAATTAGAAAAACAAAATTCTCATTTTTTATTATTTTCAAAAATTTATGTGAAAATATTATCGTGGTTACTATATTTTCGGAGAGAGAAAGAAAATAAAGAAAAAGACACGCATTGTATTATAGAGACGAAATCTGCGATTTCCGAAAATAGATTTTAATATATTGCCATTAAAGATATATCAGACAGAAATTGGGAAACAGTATTATTATTATTATTATTATTATTATTATTATTATTACTGTTGTTGTTGTTGTTGTTGTTTTCACTTTAGTGACATTATTTGCTCCGACTTAAATTTAATTACAGTTTTGATTATAATGTTATTATTTATACGAATACAATTATTATAGAAAAAATTTTTTTTTCCTGAAGATGTTGAGATGTTTTTCGTCAATTATGACTCTAAGATACCCTGACAATTATAACATTGTAGTGAAATCTTCAAAATATTTCCATCTGATAAAAGTTAATATCTCGTGAATGATAAAATGTACACAAAAATACCCCACGATATTTTATGTAACTAAGTACTGACAACAAGAAAATAATTTTGCGAATTATTTTTCCTTCCTTTTGTATCTCTGGTCATTCTTGATTTATTTCCACTGAAGAAATCACACAAGGGATAATAAATTCAATAAAAACGTCTATGACTTAAAAATATGTACTTTCATACCATTATAATTCTTATCTATAATTGGTCATTATACATGGAGAAAATTTATACATTCATTTCTTCATAAGATTAAGAAACTGAGGGGAAAATTATGATGTTATTAATGAAAATGTCGCAAATTTTCTCAACAATTATATATTACTGGTGTGTGAAAATTAAGGGACAGAATGATTACATATACTTGTTCAACTCATTCCTTTAAACATCAATAATTATTGTTATTTTAATATGTTAACGCATAAGATTAGGGAATATGGGAAAATAATCCGTAAAATGATTTCTTTAAGATAAACTGAAAAGGAACTTCCGTTTATCCCGATAGAAAAGTTTCAAAGCTCTAAAGTGTCTTATATTTAATTCCGACATTATTCAGATGCGAATATAAGATATTTTACAAATGAGAATTTATAAAATGCACAAACAATTAATTGAAATTAAATAAGAAATATTTTCGATTCAATGCTGATAAGAATCTCCTTTTTTTTAATATGAAAGTAATGCCAGGGTGAGTTTTAATATGAAGAAAAATTAACTTATTTAAAAAAAAAAAAACTGACTATTCAAAAACGATGATAATTTTTTTAGCCTGAATTACCGAACATATTAGTTGATAAATTTTACCCTAAACTTTTATATACTATACAAGTAAATTTTAGTGAAATTGAATAAATTTAATGATAAACTTCATTAACAAGACATTAACAATAAAAGGAAATATATTGTTAGCAACCTGTTTATTGTTAATGCAATTTCTAAAATTAAGTATTAATTTATCGAGTAGATACGATAATAACACTCAGTAATAATCTATATTTATAAGTATGATTATATGTTGATATTTTGTAATCATATACTAACTGCAGATACATACACGCAAAGATATATATATATATATATATATATATATATATATAGAATTAAAAAACTAGGTAATATTTAATTGCATATATGTATATGTACACACCCACACACAGACACACACACACACAGACACACACACACACACACACATTGGAGTAGATAGACTAAACTATCGCCCGGTTCACACTTCACCCACGTCTATTGAACAGGTTAAGAGGTTCGTCCCTTGTTCCCTATTTAGGATGTGGTTTCCGGCCTTCTCTTTTCCAATCTTTTACTCTTTTCCATAATTTAATCTTTTTTTTTTCAATTAGAGTAGATAGACTAAACTATCGTCCGGTTCACACTCCACCCACGTCTATTGAACGGGTTGAGAGGCTCATCCCTTGTTTCCTGTTTAGGATGCGGTTTCCGGTTTTCTCTTTTCCAATCTTTTCACTTTTTTTGCTTTCAATTGGAGTAGATAGACTAAACTATCGCCCGGTTCACACTCCACCCACGTCTATTGAACAGATTAAAAGGCTCGTCCCTTGTTCCCTATTTAGGATGTGGTTTCCGGCTTTCTCTTTTCCAATCTTTTCACTAACGTAGCCCCATGCACATCAGTGGCGTTACCGCCTTTCTCGGGGTGATATGATTAAAAAAAAACAAAAAAAAAAAACAAGGACTTGTACCCACAGAACCGACGAATGGACTTTAACAAACAGGGCATCATTATTCGGACAATAAAGTTGGAACTCGTTTAAAATTAAAGTTAATCAAATATAATTAAAAGGTAATTGGGGTGTAAATACTAACTCCACAAGAATTAATAAAATTGAAAAAAGAAAACTCACACTCCCTCCAATAGTCTTAAAGAACGGATAAAATGTTCTTTCTATCGACACAAGTTAGGACGATGGATCATCAAGTAGATCGCTTCCAGCACACGTAAATGGTAAACGGTTCGAGCACTATTAATGTTTTAATTATATTTGATTAAATTTAATTTTAAACGAGTTCCAACTTTCCCTTCATTAATGATTATTTCTAATTCTGTGTTCCGTTCATTATTATTATTTATAACTGCCAACGGTTACCTTCGAATAAGTGTTGGCCGAAAGATATCTAAGGTCTTAATAATGGCGTCCTGTTTGATAAAGTCTATATATATATATATATATATATATATATATATATTATATATATATATTTTCCAATCTTTTCACACCTATGTAGCCCCCTGCACATCAGTGGCGTTACCGCCTTGCTCGGGGTGATATGATTAAATTATATATATATATATATATATATATATATATATATATATATATATATATATATATATAAAATGTACGATTAGTAAATTGTCGCTATTTTATGTTTTTAATTTTGTGCCTGCTTGTAGACTACAAATATAGTAGGGTCAATCTTCAAGAAAAAGATGCACCATGACCCATCAGTCCGCCAGGAATTTAGAAACGGCATGCTGTACTGCTTGGCATTTGCACCGGAAAATCCAATACGAACATTTCAGAGTGTTTAGGTGGCAATCTGTAGACAGTGCTGCGCATTCGAAAAGAGTTCGATGATATATTCAATCAACATCATGTTGTTTGGAATAATTACTAGTGATGGCAACATTATGCCTTCATTCATCTTCCGATAGGGCCTAAGACCCAACACAGAGGAATCCATCAAGTGCCTTGTGAAGGCAGTACTGCCATGAGTCAATAGCGTGGCTGCTGGAAAACCCTATATTTAGCAACAGGACGCTGCATCATACCACCACCATGGCTGTCAGATAAATTCTGTGACCACATCACCCCTTATATATGGCCACCTAACTCACTAGACTGCAACACCCTTGATCATAATGCGTTGGGTGTAGTTAGGCGAGAGACCAACAAAAATACTTGTAGCGCGAAGGATGAACTGACGGCAAGGAATATGGCAGCATTCAGGAACTCTAACAACGAGACAACCCAGAAGAGATTCCCTGGTTGAAGCCAATGGCGATTTTACTGAATAAATCGACTTCAAAATTGTATTCCAAGAGATTCTGTGTTATTTACCGTCCAGATGAAATGCAGAAGATACCCAAGTCATTTGGAGGCCGTGGGTGACGCCAATGTCGGTTTTTTTATTAATTAATTTACTCTCTAGTAT